>CM052078.1:37700290-38037790 GCA_020010945.3 Muscidifurax raptorellus | reverse complement strand
CGAACGTAAGATGTGCCTCTACCGCGAAAGGATCAAATGTCAGCGGAGTGTTGCATTATGCAGCATATATATATATATATCTAGGCGTGTAAGTAGAGTAAATTGTGTGCAGTACACCGAGCCGCGCGTTATTTCCAATAAATCGTCGTACACTGCAGAAAATCGGTAGCGTATATATAGACGAGCTTTTTGAGCCTTGAAAAAAGTGACGCGGGTTCGACGGGTCGAGCACGATCGGAGCATCAAAACTGTCGGTATAGTATATACACAGCATCAGAAAAGGAATAATAATCAAGGAATATATATTACAGCGACTTCGTCGGCGAGAGCGTATATACACATCCTCTGATGGGAGATGGTATATAGCTAGGCGCCGCGTCGCGCAAGTAGGGGGATAAAGTGAGAGTCGGTATATAAGGGGATTCTCTCCTCTCCTCTCCACAATAGATAGGCTCGCGAAGCACCGAAAGCATCATCCTCGCCGCTGCTGCTTCTTCTTCTTCTTCTTCGTCTAACGCTTAAGTTGCTTTCTTTTTCCATTCGTGCGAGTGCCACCGGCTATTATACACGTGCGACCAAAGAGGAATAACGCAGAGACGACAGGATGAAGACTGCGGTGAGTGTCTTGTATATATATTCGCTACTATATAGCTCTCCATTTCTAGCGAAAATCATTGTCTTCGCGGTCGGGAATTCGGTTGTTATATTATATATATGCGCTCTAATCGTCGCCCCCGCGTAGCTGCATTATAGAGAGAACACTGCTGGCATCGGACAGTTTATTTTTCTTCTTGTAAGTAGCTCCGAGGTCGTTGCGGTTTTCCATTACGATTCCATTTTCCTTCTTTGTATAATAATAATAACTGGCGACTATACTCGCGAGATTCTTTACAGTCCCGTTCTCACGCCGCGACTTTTTTCGATACGAGCTGCGGTCGATTCTGCTTATGTATATAAATTCATTGCTGGAAATCGAATTCGCGCTTTTTTTTTCTTCGTCGTTTATAACATTACCTATATATATATATTATACTCTCGGCCTATAAGATGAAACGCGGGCGGAGAGGATGGGTTAGCGGGTCAGGAGTTAAACGACCCGCGCTGCTTTTCACTTTCACCGCTCGGCGCGGTCCAGGTATTATATATACCTATATAAACGCGCAAGGAGAAAGATGTATATAAGAGCCGCGCATGTGTGTGCGCGATTTTTGCCGAGTCCTCCGATTTTGGGATGGCGTAATAGTTGACGTGGTGCAAATGCAAGTGTATATACCTCTAATGTTGTAATCGCGCGGCTTTATATACGTATATAATTAGATGTGTATTTATAGGGTGCGATGCATGTATTCCTGCGATAAGACAGGCGAAATTAACATTATACAACTGCATCGCTTTGGGATACGTTATATCGGTATGTGCACTCTTGCAATTTCGCAATCGAAATTTCAACTCATCGACGCATTCTTGTATACAAACCGTGCGGTACCAGCGAATATACAAGGAAGAGAAAGGAGAGCGCGATTTTCGCTGCATTAACGTCGAAAATCGATGAGCGACACGCCGTGCCCAAAGAAAAGCAGGAAAAAAAATTTGCGTATAATAGATCCCGATCTTTCTCGCACCTTACGTAACATTCTCTCTCCCACAGAGATTTATATACAGCATCGGCAGTGTGTGCTTTCAACGCGGATCGTTTTTCGCCCGCGGCGTCCGGAAGAGTTCGAGTATACACGTGCATATACATATGTATCGATCAGGTCGTCGCCGGTTATACACGTAGTAGTCGAAATGATCGAGGAGCTTAGAAAGTCTCTCTTTTTTTCCGATAGGACTAAAATCCGTGCTGCAGCAGCAGCAGCTCTTTTATGTGCCCGCATATAACGCCGCGATTCGAAAGCGAAAAGAGGATGATGATGATGGAGAGTTTGCATGTGTTATATATATATATATATATATGCGTGCGAGATCGAAAGTGAAATTTCGAGGATAGATCTTCGAGATGACGCTGTTATATGTATATTATGCCACCGGCACTGGGAAACCAGGATGGTGACGATGATTCATTAATCCTCTTTACGGTGCTGTAACTTTCTTTTGATACCATATAGCTGGTAATGCCGTGTAAAATTTCTTAATCATATAAGGTAAAGGCAATAATTTTTATTTCCGAATTATATTGCAGATATTGGCTGTGATTGTCTGCGTGGCGGTGGCTCAGGCCCAGGACGTGTACCGCGGTAGGCCCTTCCAAAATTCGAACCAGGGATTCCAGCCACAACAACAGCAACAGCAACAGAACCAGAACGTCGACAACGGACAGTACCAGGAGCAGAGGAACCAGCAGTACCAGGAATCCGGCCATGGCGACAGAAAGACCACCACCACCCCCATTCCCATCCTCCAGTGGAACAAGCAGCAGGAACACGATGGAACTTACCGCACCAGGTATATAATTATTCGAAATTATATATAACCACTTATGAACAAATGCTCGATAGTAAGAACGACCGATCGAACCATCGTAAAATCTCCTGAACTTTGATCGGTGTGGAGTCTTATGTCTTATAGAAGCAAGCTTGGTGGCCGCGTCTTACATAAAAGCCCGGGTCGTTTATAATCCAACCGAGATCGGTACGACTCGCGGTCTCGATATTTTCGCAATGGAAAATCGTATACTCGCCGGCCTTATTAAATCGATCGTCTACTGCAATCTATAGGATAGCTCGAGAAGAAGAAGAAAAATAACGATGAAGACCGGCAGCTGAGAATAACATACATAAATGCTATATACACTCGCATGATCGGCAAGGTTCAAGGATCGTCGGAACACGATCGATTCGCCTTTCATCGATTTAAAACTACTCTCTCGAGCGTTGCCACATCCGTGACGTCTGCTGCTCACGTTACGTCTTCATTACAACGTTTTTCACCTCGATCCGTTGATTAGCCGCGCATCCATATATATATATATAATAGGTACTCGACGCAATTGCCGATCGCGCTTATATTGGTGCACCTTATCTACCGGCTGGGGCTTGAGAAACGACGCCGATTTTTTTTCCTCGACTCTTCTCTTGAAGCACCTTTCTAAACCGAGGGGAAAAAGTCGAGCCGATTTTCCGAGAAAATATTTCTGAGGTATATACATGGGAAATAGTTCGAACGTAAAAATCGCGATTGCGAGTGTGTACATTGCGACGTCTCAATTTTTATAATTTAACCGATCTCTAATTGGCCTATAAGTAAGTGGATAATGAGCTTTCATAATCGGTGTGGGCTGTGGTCGGAATAATTAATTAGCGCTGTTGGTTTCAGCGAGAATAATCGTAAAGCGCGCGTAATTACACACTCGACAAAACGGAATTTCGCTTTTACATCGGTATAACGATCGATACCGGGTTGCCGATCGTAAAGCCCAACGATTATATCGCGCGGGCGAACTGCGCCGTTTATTTTCACACAGTTCGAGTTTTATAAGAATTACGCTCGTTATTACACAGCTACGAAACCGGTAACAACATCATCGCCGAGGAGAGCGGATACCTCAAGACCTTCGGCGAAGGCGAGGATCGCGGCGAAGCTCTCGTCCAACAGGGCAGCTACTCTTACACCAGCCCCGAAGGTCAGCTGATCACCATCCACTACACCGCCGACGAGACCGGCTTCCACGCGACCGGAGACCACATCCCCACCCCACCTCCAGTCAGCGAGGAGATCCAGAAGGGACTCGACCTCATCTACGCCGGTATCAGGCAACAAGAGGTGAGTAAAAACACTGTCTGTATAACAATACTCTTGATTTTTTCTTTGTGCAACATTTAATTCGGTGATTATTCGTTGTTTGCAGGAAGCCGATGCCCGTGAAGCCGCCCAGACCGGCGGTGTGCAAATCGACAGGCGACAGGATACCGGCAAATACCGTCCCTAGATTCGATCATCGATTCGAACGATCCATCCTTTGAACATCGTTAATAGTGTCATCGAAAGCCCACTCATCGAAACATAGCTTTAGTGTTGTTTGTCGACCACCTAGTAATATTACATATGTTAAATGTAAGAAAATGTAATTGGTGACGATTCTACGGTTCGCCATTCGTTATACCCGACCGACAAGGCAATACATTTTTTTAGCTAACGTGTATCTATACACGTTACTCGTGTAATATTCTCATGTATTCCGCGTAGTAATGTGATCTTGAGAGTTGAACTTTTATTATGATTAAAGTGAGACTTTTTTCCTAAAAACGATTACTCTTTTATACCCTGCACCCTGATTTGTTTATCCATTTTCGAACATAAAAGTACAAGACATAAAAGTAATCAAATAACGTTTCATTTTTAAATTATATGAACGTTTCCGATGTATTGGTCATAGGTAACTGACTTTTTATCAGACCTTTTCGATGAAATCGAACAACTACCTCCAAACTTGCTTATTGACAAAACAATCTATATTCTGCGCGCTAATTGTGACCAGGGAAATAGTAAAATTATGCGCCACCTATCCTTGCTGGCCAGAGACTATTAAAAAGCAGAAAAATTCAAATTGTTATAGTGAATCCTGCGACAAATCTAAAACTGTTTCATACCGGTCTGCTTGTAGTAGATGTTTTTTCTTCGTGTAAATTATAAAATACCAGATGTCTGAATTAAATGAAGGGTTGCACACGCTATATGAGTATAGTTTCAGTCAATACAAAATGCTATTTCAGCGGAAACATAGTTTTTAGACATTTTATTTTTCTTAAGATCGCATGTATTTCATATTTACACATTGAGTCGTCTTTAGATCGAAGCCCTGTGACCAGAGTACATTCTTTAAAAAATCTGAGAGCAAAACTCACTAAACACCTTAAACACCGTTGATACTGCAGATAGTATAGAAAAGATATCGAAAATTGATCCCCTGAATATTCGTCAAAGATCACATCCACAAAGAGGAAAAAAGCGCGACTATATAGGGCACTATATATAAATGCATTGTGATCGTCAAGGCTCCAACGACGTCTCGAAATCGCTACCGATCGCCGGTCCATTGCACACAGAGATCGGCGGCTTTTTCTTTCCTTAAACTCTACGGAGAATAGCATAATAAAAACAGCGCGCAGTCGCTGTTGCAACGCTTACACTGGGTTATTGCATCGCAGGCGAGTTGATTATTAGTTAACGGCGCTTCTGGGGCAAAAAAAAGGGCTGGGAAAAATGTCGCTGCTCTTAATTATTCTAACACTTACGCTATACCATGCGGCTGTTATACTTATATATATTTCTCGCGCCATGGATCGTTAAGCGCGCGGTTATGGCTTCGTCTTTCGTTCGTTTTTCTTTCTTCTCGTTTGCCGAAGCATCGTTTCGACCGCTACATCGCTGCTCGTTTATGCAGCCAACTAATTAAAATCGGCAGCGCACTACAATTATCGACACTTTGCTTTATATTCCTGGCGGCTGACGCGTTACTTTTTCAAGGTAGAGCAAAAAACTTTTTCCAAGAAATTTCTTATCAGCGCGCGTAAAAAAGTCACTTTCTGCATATGCGAATTAACGATACAGTTTGTGCGAAAAATCGGCTGGAATGTCTACACACTTGATTTGATACGATTCTTCACGCTGGTTGCACAGCTCGTCTCTCGCTACATTAATTTTAGACTCGCACTCTCGCTATTTGTCTAATTTTCACTGGGTTTTCCATGTTTTTTTTTGTCATTAGCCGCGACGTTGTTTTGATTGATACTCTATAACATTCGGCGATATACTTTTACATTTGTATGTATTACCTATATAATATGCATACACAATGAAAGCATATATATTATTAATGAAGTGATCTGAATCACTCGAATACCTGAGTATTTCTAATATATGAAATTGGAAAACTGTAAACTACGCTAACTGTAAACTACTATAATTGACTCGCGTGAAAAGAATAGCATACACTCCGTCATCGTCTTTAGCAACGAGGCGAATAAGCAAAGAAAAAAAAGCACGGCAAAAATTCACCGTGCCGTCTCTCTGCGCGATAAATTATTGTACGCAACTCCCGAATTTGGCACTCTTGCACGCGAAATGTGAGCTTTTTGCTTCTCTCGTCGTTTACGGTAGTCGCGCGCACGTGGCCGAGGAGAAGTGCATGCGTGGGTTGCACTTCCCACGCTCGAACAGCTTTAATTTTTGCGACGATCGATTAAAAAGAAAAAAATTGTACCATCCTTGCTAATGATGGAAAGTAGCTCTAATTAAAGGAACTACTTATACCCTGACCGTGTATGTAAAGAATTTACGATCGCCTACATTGTACATTAGAAAATCGCATATACTCGCATTGTCTCGGAACAATCGCCGCGTATAATGCAGACATGCGCACTGCTATATAATACAATAAATAGAGAAGAAACGTTTTGAAGTTCATTCAGCGCGAGATCATACGCGTGCTTGCGTTCAATGCTGTATATGGGCGGAGAGAAAAATCGCCGATTGTTTTGGCCGATTTTAGAAAGCCGCGCGTCGATGTAAACGACGTGACGCGATAATCTCGTGCAAAATAGTCAGTGTCTATTATTGTATCGTCTAAAATTAATGACTATATATATATATATATATATAGTAGATATATATGCGTATCGCTCGATAAAGTTCGTTTTCGCTCGCTTGTGCGCGAGCATGAGACCGTTGTTTTATCACTTCGTATAAAAACTAGTAAGCATAGTCGCCACAGCTCGAGATCGTTTTCCAGAGGATAAATCGAGTCCTACGCGCACTTTTTTACGTACTTCGTCTAAAAGAAAAAAAACAAAGCGAGAGAGAGATAATGGCGGGTTAATCCGACTAAAGCTACGATATAGCCAGAAAACTCTGCAAGAGTGAATCAGTGCATCGCCTGTTCGGCAGCGATCGGCACGGGATCGTAGGGTTTGGCGTTGTGTCCGACGTATCGGTTGTTCTTCCTGTGAACAAAGCCGTTCTGGCCGTCGGCCTTGTAGTAGACGACCCTGCGGATACCGAAGGGATCGACGTAGCCGAACGAACCGATTTTCTTGTCGGGCCTTGTTCGCTCCTCCTCGTGGTACTGCTTCTTCAAGTAGTACTGGAAACCGTCGGTGCTGCCGTGGGTTCCGTCGTAAGACGGGAATTCGTACTCTTTGTAAGCCGGCGACGTCGAGGGAGATCGGTAATTGTTTCGCCGGCGAGCCGGAAATCGGCCAGCTGCGTTGTCGTTGCTCGCTGTGCCGTTGTAGCGCCTGTAGCCCCTGCAACACACGTGCATATTTATATATTATATTTACGGGAATTTAATCGAGCGATAAGTGGAAGATCGTACACAGGTATATAATAGAGTCGTATTCGCGAACTATTATAAACGATCGCGTGGGAAGAGATTGACGCTCATTATAAAATTTGAATACGCGGTGCGTTAACCTCTCCGCGATGAATCTGCGCTTTTCAATATATAAGCAAACTACATTTATATACATACCTGAACGTCGTAGGCGCTAATCGAACTGCAGCCGTGGGGTTGCTCTGGCTGGCGAGGTGGTTCTGGTCCTGCTCGAGAAACGGTGGTTCCACCAGTAACGCCGGTTTCTGGCGGTAGGAGCTGCGATAGGGCTTACCGAAGAGGTAGTTGCTGCCGGTGTCTTCCTGATAAGGCGAGGGTGTCGTCAGGGAGAAGGGCCGAGGTCGCAGTGTCGTCACCACGATCGGTCGCAATCTGTAATTTACCGATATGCGGTTAAACAAGGAGATCGGTATGGTTTATATCTCGGAGACTATATTATGCATGTACTAATATACAGTTATATGTATACCGAATAGATTGAATCGGTGCCGGTGTCGAGGAGACGTATCCGCTGGCCTCGATGCTATTACTCGACACGTCCTTCAGCTCGGGTTGCCTGTGTGAGCACAGAAAAGGATTACAACGACGCCGATCGTATTGTCGTGTATGTTTATAACGAAGGCGCGGTGGGCTGATTGAAATAATTAGCGGTCGAATTGCAGCTCTGCTGCGTCCGATTATTATTATACGCGATTCGCGCGGGAGCAGCAGTTTTTCGATCGAGTTAATTAGCTTCTGCTGGGAAATAAAGTTTCTCGAGCGTGAACGATAATGTCTCGACTTCCTGCTCCGTGTGTATGGGTATAGTAGTATACACGCTTATTATCGGACTAGGTAATAACGATTATACCTGAACGGATTGGGCGGTCGCACGGGTCGCGCGAGAACTCCGCCGTTGGCGGGAAGCTTCTTAGAGATGGCCACTGCGTCTTGAATCGGCCTGTCCTTGCCGACGAATATCATTTTGGACCTGCGAAAGGATTTCGAATCTTGAAGATACAGTACTTTTTTCGTTAAACGAATAATCGACGTATCCTCACTTGAGTATCCTGAAGCCCTTGGTATCGGCGATGTAGTCCTTGATGCGTAGGTAGCCAAGAGGATCGAGCCATCCCTCGGTACCGATGACAGTCCCATCCTCGAGCCGCTTCTCTTTCCTGTACTGTCCGTTGAGTGTCTGGAAGCGAAAGTACCTCTCGGGTCCCTCGTCCGTCTGTATGTGATACTGCGTCTCGGGATTTACGTTCCAGCCGCTCCTCTCGGCCTCGATCTCGTCTGCCGTCAGGCAGAGGACCGACACCTATGCGCAACAGCAGAACAAAGGGCATAAATTATCTTTACTGCCGCATTCTTCGCGACAACGCTTACACGTTATATCTTATATATATATGTGTGTGTGTGTGTGTGTGTGTGTGTAGCTAAAATTTTCTCAATTTTCAAGTGCACCGCCAGGGTTTTACGAGACTCTATTTACGGCGAGAAGATAAAGTTACCCTTTTCGACGAGACGAGTCGTCGGGAATACGTATATATATATATATATATGTATATTATATGAGCTCCAGATAAAACCCGAGCACGCGTGCGTAAATCTCAAAGGGTTGCGCCGGATGGACCTTTTTGAAACAAAAGCTGATTGCATTTTTTCTCCTTTGGGACGCATAAATCAGAAGCGTTTTTATAATTTACAAGCTGCTAAATTTCGCTGTCGACGTATTTCAAAGTAAGTATATATACGCGTATAAGAATTCGAAATGGAACGTTTTGGAAAGATTAAAAAGAAATTTTGAAATCGGACGCGTTACACAAGCGCCTTTGGGGAGAAAAAAATCGTGAGAATGGACAAATGGCGAATTTCCTGGCGACGGCTAAACGAGCCTATACATACATATATATACTAATGAAGGCTAATGTCCCTCTGCATCATAGTGGTCCCACGCGCGGCCTGTACACACAGAGAGAGAATTTTGCAAGATCAACTCTCGGCAAGTCGAGGAGAAGAAAGTTCATGATAAATTGCCGGTATCCCTTACAAGGCCTACTCTCGTAAATCAAATAAGGAAACGCGAGCAAACTCTTGAAGAATTGATGAATTTCCAGCGCGCAATATCGTCTCGTCTGATTTTCCGAACCCGAGACTTCATTACGTTGCGACATTCACGCGTCGCGCTTTGGGAGGGAAAAAGTTCTCACAACGAATGATTACAACCGCGAGGAAGACAAAAAATAAAAGAACTACGCGCGATTGCTATCCTAAGCATTAAATTTCTCAACCGTCCATTAAATCGCCTTGAAAAATGAATAGCCTATAGAAAAAGAGAAGAAAGCGTGCGTGTATATACACATATATGATATCGCTAACCCACACGCCTCGCACCCTTCCTGCATACATAAAAATCCGTTACTCAATCGTCGCTCGAAGCTCTCAAATTCCCTCCGACAAAGGAGCCTCCCATCAGGATATTTCCGAAAAAAAAAAAAAAAAAAATTATAGCAGCAAAGTGGATCGTTGCGTAAATCGGCCGCGCGCGTGCTCTGGAATTATGTAAACAATGCCGACGATTCGGCGGTGTATAATACACGTGAGTTCGGTCGCGAATATGTATACTCGGGTCCAGCTGCGCTGGATTATTGCGTCAGAGAAGGAGAACTCGTTGCCGCGTACATACGACATTTCGCTTCCTTATCGGGGATGTTATGCAGCGAGTTATATATATAAGGTGAATCGGAATTTCCGAGAGTTTCGGCGGGACGTCGTTAATTAACGGACTCTCTTTTTTCGCGACTTTAATTAACCCCGTGCAAGCCTTGCGAGATGACAAATCCGTTCTCGAGATAAAAGAAAATCGTTGCAGCTATAATATAGTATGTGATATATTGCGTAACGTTGCATTATGACGCGTTGCCGATCGGAATCGAATTAATAATAAAGGGATCCGCGTGTGCGCGTGTAATTATACGCACACGCCTTATTGGAAATGAATCGTTATTATGAACTGCCATTGAGCTGAGGTGCGCGAGACGTCAGAATTTCATTGTCGTCGGTGAAGAAGTTCATGGACGACCTATCCTGTCTGTTTTGAGCCATTTTATCATCTATTATTTTTTTATTAAATTAAAATATTGTATTTTAATTTATGTATAGATCGATGACACTTTGAAAAACATTTGAATTTATTTTATTGAATTGCGATCCAAAAGTTGTACCATATTGAATGACATTATATGGTTACACTTTATTCAGAAGTTCTATAAAGTTAAAATTTTACGTGGCTCTAAAGATCGGACGTACTATATTATTTATTCTTAGCGACAATTATTCACGGTGAGCCTGAAATTCGAGATGGCAAAGCTCTGTTTACCTCTTCTTCAAGGCAAAACACACGTATTAATGTATATAAGCGTTATGAAATATAATATGTCGAGCATAATAATTTCAAATTTACGATACTCCTACATATAAACATGCGTATAATTACAATTTATAGAAACCGTAAAACGACCACTTCCTAATACATTTTCGACTTACGATGTTATACAAAATCGAAGGAGTTTTTACATCACATATCCCATCGGGGTACCTCGTAATAACAATAAAAACCCGCGGCCTCGAATTTCTAACGCCCCCAGCTTGCAAAAATTTCGCGACGAAAAGGAATAACAAATCCAGAGGGACAATCTTGAGCAATATATACACACCGCGGACATCTCGGCGAACATTATGTCGCGCTGCGCGCATTAGCGGCCGCTATTAAGTAAGAAGGAAGAGTGACAGAGACGGCGTTATATACATATATATATATCGAAGGATTGGGAAAGTTGCGCTGCGGCGCGCGCTCCATATTAAGAGATCAGCAATCAGCCGAGCGCCGATGACGAAAAAAATTTTCGCTCGCAGCCGTTCGTGAAAAATATGCGGAAAATTCGGGTGCATCGCCTCGCACGAGTTTTATATTAGAGCACACGCGTATGTATAGCAGTGAAAGCTCTAGGAACATTTGAAACGCGGCTTTATTCGAACTTTCTATTTTTTTCCTCTTTTTCTCATTTCTCTCGAACCTCCAAGCTTCCGGCAATTTTAGCGCGATTTTTACCCGTGTGTCGTGTGCGTATAGCGCACGCAGATTACTATCGGCGCGAGAGAGAGAGAGAGAGAGAGAGAGAAAAAGGTATCAGCTCAATAGACAAAGATTCCCACGCAATTACTCATGTGTGAGTTTGTCTATATGCACACGAGATGAAGCCTTGAGCCGGAGACGGAAGATGGAATGCCCTGGCTTGATTTTGATGGTGCAGATTTATATATATGAGAATATGGATTGATTCGCGATTTCGTTCGTTAATCAAGCGTTATTGAGGAGAAAAGCGTTTTGCAATGTATGAAACGAGTTATACGTATACAACTACTCTCCGATAAGTATCTCTCGTGCGAAGCACATCTGGAGAGAAATACGATTTATAAATTTAACGGCTTATTGTCTTCGGCGTAAATACTCTGCGTTCTGCCATACGCAGTGCATATATATTATATTTCCAAATCCGTTCCCGGCGCAGAGAGTGTATAACATAATTATACATTCAAAACGTCGAGTCTTTATATATATATATATATATAATGTATACATATTTTCCTTTTTTTCACAAGCCGGCGCGGATGTACGCGCGGCGAGTTTCCCCAAAATTAAAATAACAAAGTGGGCAAAAGCGAGCCGCTCTTGAGCAATTTAACGGCAATTTGTCCCGGAAAAAGACAACAAACGTCCGAATAGTCTCCGTGTATACGCACACTTTCGTCACATCCTCTCCGCGCATATATGTACAGATATATAGCGGAAGGCCCTAATCTCAGTGACCTGAAAAGTATATATCATCGAGCGACGAAAGGGGGAAAAAGAAAGGAAAAGCGCGAGTTTTTTTCTATCTTCTATTTATATATATATAGGTATACAAAACGAACGAGTCGCCTCGCCCGTTATAGTCCGCGAGTATACTCGTGTCGGGCGTAAAAGGAAAAGCCGTATAGCCGCGAATTCTTTGTAATCATACATATACCGGACTCTAGTAGCTGCGAATACAAGCTTGTTTTTGATTTATCGCCGTGAAAGCGTTTAATACACGCCGTAATATCGATGCGTTCGCCGACTCTCGTTTTTTTTCTTGTTTCATCCTTTCTTCGATTCCACGTATACGCATATACGGGCACTTTTTTATAGAGCCACTTTACGATTTTCATGTATAAAATTGCTATCGCGCGTAATCCTGCGTATATATAGCTAGAGTTATATATATATTCTCGCCGAAATAAGGCGCGGCTGCATAGCTGCATCAGGAAATATAAAAGTTCAGCGAATACGCGCACTTACCGATGTAATTTCAAAAGTATACAAACGCGTTTCTCTCGTCGTATATATACATTTATACCGATCCAGCGGTATAGTAGTGTGTATTATATGAGTGTGTATAAGCATTATAAAAAAGGTCGAATTTTCCCGAATGCATTGACATAGTTTCCGAAAAGCATTTACATATAATTTTCATTCTCTCTCGAGAAAGAGACACGTGCATTATTCATCAAACAAATCGGACAGAATAGCAATACAAATAACAAAAATAAGGACAATGAGGCCTCGCTCTGTATGGAAACAGATGCTGCTCTCTCTCTCTCTCTCTCTCTCTATCTTTCTCTCTCTCTCTCTCTCTCTCTCTCTGCGAATAAACTCTCACGAGAGCGAGCTGAAAGCGGCGCATGAATCAAAGGATGCAGCTGAGCAAAGGATCATTACCCGTCAAAGGGACGACGAATTTACGCTCGCCGAGTAGTATATATCTATATATATACGACGGCGGCCTTGGAACCGCGACTCATCCTCTCCGCGAAATCAAGGTCGAGTGCAGGAGGCCATATAATATATATACGATACGTGTATATATATACGAGCGGCTGCGAAGGCGTGAAGAATCGTTAATGCCATTCGCTATACGACTCTTTCTCTTCTCTGCAGATTATAAGCTCGTTATTTACGCGTAATATTACGTCGCTGCGCGTAGCGTTGACCGCGTGTATACTCGAGCTCGTACACCAATATAGTCTCAGAATTATCGATCCTCAAAGCAGTTACCGATCTTTCATCAACTATATTTTAAAGCGCGTTAAACGATCACACTTATACATAACCGCGAGTACATTATGTCCCTTGATACGTCCTATGCAAAAGGACTGATGCAAGGCAATATATATGTATGTAGACACTCGAACGCGCGGGGGAGGCGGAATACAAAAGAAAAACACAGGGCCGGGCAAAAAAGGTTACGCGAGAGGTGTATACGACGGCGCGCACGCATTCGACGATATAATAAAAGCCGGCGCGCGCATCATTGTCATCCTCGCGCAGATGTGTTTGCAAAAGTGCGATTCGCCTCGTTCGCCCCCACTTGCGCTACCGCGAGTCGCCTCGCTGTGGGGGAGAATTTTGAAACACTGCGCAAATGATGAGCTGCCACGAGGCTCTATATATATATATATATATATATATACTCATGTGTATACGTATACAGCGAGATACGACAATGGGCCCGCACGCGCCGATTGTAATCTTGCGAGGTGAAAAAAAAAACGAAACAACGCAGCCCTCCCGTAGCTTGACAAACGACAATTGTGCGCACGCACGGCTAGGAAAGAGAGAGGGAGAGACTGTCATTAATGTAATTGCGGGTTTTCCAGGTGAAGGTGAATGTCGAGGTGCTGCTGTATGTGTATAGTATACCGACGACTGCGACTTTATATACGTGTATTATATTTTTGTATATATACTCGACTTGATTATATTAGCGGATTGTTTCCACTGCGTTCGAAACTTGTCCCACCGCGGATGACAATGAGGAGGAAAACTATAAGGATTTCGAAATAATTGTGTATTAGGACGGAAAGTCGAAGTGCTGGGGAAAAGGCTAGTCCAGTTTTTCTCCGCGTGCTTCTATATACGGGGTGTAATTTTAACGATATCGCACGTGTATAGGAAATGAATTGATATAGTATAGGCTTGTTTTTGTCGACCTATAAAGACAGTCCGTAAAGCTGACATTTTCTCTTCGTTAAAAAAACTTGTTGAAACTGCGAACGGAGCCGTTTATTGAAAGTGATTATATACATACGGTTTTCTTTTACGGACGCGAGTTAATGGCAATCACGGTATAATATACCGTGTAGTATATGTTTGCATAATTTCCCTATTCGTTTATTACACGGCTTTCACTATATATAATACATCAATTAACGAGCAGAGAATATAGTTTCCTTGTTTACTCGAATCTCTATGATTTCGGCGATGATGAGTTAAACACCGATAATTACCGATCAGTTTTCATATCTTTTTGCGCGCGGAGAGTTCGCGCTTTCATCGCAACTCTATAATCACGGCTTATATATAGGTATGCTCTGTATACAATAAAATTTAATCCACGTGCGCGCGCGCGCACACAGGAGCGACGAGAATTATATCCTTTCGCGCAGAGAGGCTTAATTGCTTTATTGTTGTGAGAAAAACGCTGAATCGAAAATAAAACGGATCAAACCAATTGTCGGATGGATAATAGAAAGGAGAGGAAATTCCTTGTGATATAAAGCCAGCTTGCGCGCGACCTATTATAATCGGTAATAAATTGCCCGCGCGAGCATGCAATCTATCGACGCGTAATTGCTAATTGCTCGGCTGATGTATGCGCGTTTTCGTGTATACACACACAGATACACACATATATATATATATATACATACATATCGGGAGCGGCCCCGTGCGATAATCGTATATTCTCGAGAAAGCATATTTCAATTTCGCTCACCTCGATGAAGCAATAACTTCATCGTTCTTATCGATAAACCGACGTGTGCAGCATCTTTTATCTATGGGTATGTATTGCAAATTGCTGTTTACGCATATTCGCTGAAATAATCGAGCACTAAATTTCAAAGTATGACCGGTTAAAAGCCCTTCTTGCGCGTGAACGGGAGGAAACCGTAAAATATAAAACGATGATGCCTGACGTAAGAAAAGTCGTTTTCTTAATGGAATATATAACTATTTTCGTCGCCGCATGAAGTAGTTTTGAAGAAATAGTTCCCAAGCTTCTTTATCTCCTACGATATGCGGATGCTACGTTTTCAAGGTTTTGAAAGTTGCCTACAGGTGGAATCCAAAGTAACTTTGTACTTTTTTTTTTAATCAAAATTCAGTTGATTTATAATCACAGAAAAGAATTTTTTGACCCTCGCCTGCAATCCTTTCTCAAAGGTGTCGAACACGAGTTATACTCCCAGATCCTGCTTAATGTTAATTTCTGCACGTATGCCTCAGCTGATATAAAAGGCTTTTTTTCTTCTACGAAAAAAAATTTCGTGCCCTCGAACTTTTTTTCAATTTCCAGGACCTCGTTCATTATTTGTATATATACGCACATTCTGCATAATCGTCGATGAATATTCATCGCTGCGAACGATGTCCAAAAATACATTACGACGCATCTCCTCGCCGGTGATTAAAAAGACGATCGGACGAGCTTACGTGCCAACAAGTGGTGTATATAGCCAAACTGACGTATACATCATCGTTCGTCGCGTGGACTACATATATATATATATGCGTATAAGGGGTCGTTTCGCAAATCATACGCGAAAAGACGCTGCAACCGCGCGCGTATTAATGATTACATCGTAAAGTTTTATGTGTACGTATTATATATATATATATATATATATATATATATATATATATATGTTGGAGAATATCGCGCGTGGACAAGTCAATTTTGCCGAATGGGCTGTTTAAAATTCATCGAATATTTTTATCCTCGATACCAGCTGCAACCGTTTCGAATTTTCGGCTCTATATACAGCTTTCGGCTAGCGGCGATAGGTGGCGCATAAGCCTCATCCCATTTCCCGCATCGCAAAACCTATACAACCTATATAAATATACATATCTATGAAGTCGTTGATGCAACACAATAAAGCCGCATCTATATATAAGTTTACGTGTACAAGATATACAAGCATATATACGCGTATAGGCAAAATCAGGCCAGATAAAGTCCATCATCGCGCAGCGCAGGATTGAACAGTACGTAAGAGCGATAAGGATAGAGTCTAATAGAACTACAGGCGCCCGTAAGATACATAGAGAGGCGAGGCATGCTTCGGAGGCCGCTCACGCACTTCCTATTACGGTTAGAGCCGGCGCGTATAGTATACCGAAGACGCGTGGGTGGTTCCTTGTGGACGGGCGACGGCGTTACATGCATTTAACGCTGCGGCATCCCGTCGCTGTACTCAAGAGCGCCGACTTATCCGCTCGTGTTTGCTCTCTTATCGCAATTACATCTCTTTCTCTTGATTTTCTCGGTAGAGTGTACGGTACGTGTACATAGGCTTGATTTATTTTTACCGGAGTTTGTTTACATAACATATAACGCAGATCCCATGGTTTCTATAATGCGAGAGTCGAACAATAGAGTTGAAAATAAGGAAAGCCGCTATACGTATGCGCAGTGCGCGATGGATAATAAAAACGCGTACTCCGAATCAGAGTCAATGGATGATTACTCGCAAAGCCGTATAAGGACGCGGATCGCGCTGTGCGTATATATATATATATATATAGCAAATAAATTCGCCGCAGCTGTCCGTCTACAGCGCGGGGTGACGTCAGCTATGTATAGCCGCGGAAAACCGAGAGCGGGAAAATTTCACCGATGACTTCATCGTCGCAACCGTCCGTCACTCACCTATACGCACACATGCCCGTCTGCGTCAGTTATATTAGCCTGAAGTTGATTTCTCGCGCGTGTGTCTTATCGTATGGAATATAGTCGTTTCACTTTTTTTCGCGGCAATTGACTCTCGTGGCGCATAATGCACAACGACGCATACGCGTTTCGAAACTTTTATATGGGTCGCGCACAGGATCTTTGTCTTTGGCGCGTGGGCTGCTGCAGCGGCGTTTTCATGCAAATTTTTCTACAGCCGCGTGCAACAATGGCCTGCGGTAAGTCGATTGTCGCGAAAATCATCGAATTTCGCAGTGCGAATCCGATCGTGAGAAAAGAAGCTCTCGGCGCTTAATTAAGAGACGCTAAAGCGCGCGTGTGTGCAGGTATCATAAGAAAAAGAAAGGCGGCATTGCTATGCGCCGGCACGAAATTCAGTGTTAAGGCTGAACGCGCATTCGCACTTTAACGGCCTTCGAGTGCAGCAGTAGCATAATAGCAGAGGCAAGACATGCCTGACCCTGATTGCAGTTTAGCCCAGTTTTTCATTTTTGGCCTTTTCTTTTTTTCGCTCCGTAGATGACTTGAATCGACGATCGATCGCTTAAGAGAAATTTCGTCGATTTTCACGTTCGTATAACGGTGCGTACACCGCCCCTGGATGACATTCATCGAAGAAAATTCCGATATCCAAAGCTGTACTCTGTTATCCAATGAAACAACGATAAACGATCTTGTATCAAGGCGAATGTTTAAACATGACGCACTCGACCGTTGTACGAATTAGAAGTCGAAAGTGATTGTTATTATTCATATTATTATCCAACGCACATTTCGCAAACAAAAAAAATATATATATATATATAACCACCTACAGCGAAGATACAGTATAATAATTTCCACGCGACTGCACTTCACGCGTGTGCCGTCCAAGTATTATTATATACATATTGAATAGTTCTCTCCAAATATGGATATTTCGTTGCGCTCTCTCGCGGATTCGAGATCGCGACTCCCATATACATACCTCCTACAATTTTTTTCTCTCATCTCCCAACGAAATTAATGTCAATGTCAGATATATAGACGCTGCTCGAATAGAATTCTAGCCATTGCTTTCACGCAACTTGTATACCCTTACATACATACATATATAGGGATACCGTTTGCCATCTATAGAACACGCGCACGGCGTATATAAATGCGCGTATCTTTTCCCACGCGCAGATGTACCGCGAAAAATCCAGTTTACGCGAGCGACAGGGCCGCAATAAAATAAGCAGTTTACAACGGTGACCCGGGGGGTCAGGGGGCGAAAAACAACGGCAAAAGAATCTGTTTAAGCCGGATTTTTCACGCGATCCTCGAGTGGGTACACTCGTCCGTACGGTATATATACACCTATCCCGCGGCTCGTAAAGAGCCGCACGTGCCAGTAAAATCTTGCGGGCACATCGCGCACGGGGCTGCAGCGCGGACAAAGGAAATCAATTATCGTAAAGCGGAATGCGCGAGAGGATTTATATCTCGCGGGGAGGGCTTTTCTGCCAACAAAGACTTTCTCGCGGCTAATTCCACGCTGGAAACGCTAATAAATTTATAATCGACCGAGGACCTTCTTCGCTATATTGTCACTAGGATCGTATTCTCTTTTGAGGAACGTA
This sequence comes from Muscidifurax raptorellus, assembly GCA_020010945.3. NCBI lineage: Eukaryota > Metazoa > Arthropoda > Insecta > Hymenoptera > Pteromalidae > Muscidifurax > Muscidifurax raptorellus. Next base: position 38,019,035 of record CM052078.1, on the reverse strand, counting down.
TATACGCGATACGGCGCCAATAAATATATATAACGCACAGCAGTCGCCTGGACTCTGTACATATATATATATACAATAATAACTGCCGCAAATGACCGTCCAACAGCAATTTTCCCGCTCCATTAAAGAGCTGCGCGCGAGTCGCTAAACGGCAGCTCGCTCCGGAATAAATTTCGCGGCGCCCGTAGGCTCGGACTAAAAATAGGCTCGGACTGAAATATATTATACACACCGGAGAGATTCCCAATTACAAGTGTCGCGCGGCGGCGGTATATATAAAGGTATAAAGGGAGAGATTCTCTCTGTACTCCATATCGAATTAATCAGCTCGACGAGTAATTTCTCCGCCTTTTCCAGCCCGGCATTTCGCGCGCACTGCGCAACTTACATGCGTGCACTCCTCCTCGACGGGGAATGCGAAGAGCGAAATTTATAGGCGTACGCCTACGGAGAAACCAGTTCGGAGGATTTTTTCAGCTGCTCTGCGTGTGTATATATATATACATACTATAGTACGCGAAGATAAGGGCAGTGTTTCTTCTCTAATTATGTCAGGTTTTAGTCGGCCAGAAGTGATTTAGAACGGTTAGTACTGTTAGACTAATTTTCGCCTGATTTATGTACTGCGATGTCTGCCTGTTTTACCTTTGCTTCCCGGAATGATTTTTACCGACGCTTACCTTTTATAGTATACCGTGCGCGGATTATACGCCTAACGAGTTTTAAGAAAAATAGACTCCGCTGAATCGGTGACATGTATATAGCAGACGGATCGTTCATCACTGACCGTACGGCATAACGTACACCAGCATTGTTTTCTGCCCGATATAACGATTCTACTGCACAGCTTGACCCAGTTTCATGTAACAACGCCTTCGCTGCGATGAACCCAGAAGATTTCATTCTTTCAAAGGATCGATCTGCTGCATGGGATTTAAATATTCTCGCGAATCGTCATCGTATATACATTCACTTCTGACTATAAGTGTATAATATAAATCTCTAGGAATAAAGTATATTTCAATAACTTTGATTTTCCACCTCATCCGTTCGCATTAGTAGGCTTATACATTCTAATTTACGCGCGGCGCGAAATTCAAAGTTTCCCAAGCACGCCTTTTTCCGACAAATCGAAGACGTTATCTCTCGCGCGCTCATATACACAGAAAAAACTTCGACGCCGGTTTAATCGTCAGAACCGCGAGAGATTTTCGCGCGCGCAGTGTCTTTGAAATTAGCGTCAAAGTAGTTTCTCTATATACCCGTTTTCCCACGAACGATTGTCTCGCTCGCGCGTCTCTGTCGCCGCGAGCGGGCACTTGCACTTTTCTTCGCTCTCTCGAGTCGATGGCAGCGTTATATTGTATTATTACGCTCTCTCTACCTCTTCGGCGCTAGAATCACTGAAAACGCGTTAACTTCTTAATTTGCTGAAAGTACCTCCTCTTTGCACGATTAAATTTAAGTGATATAATACACGATCGTTTATAGTATTATAGAAAGTGTATGCCGATTTTCAACGCGGTGAATTAATACAATAATAGGAAAATCGCATGCAAATTACTCGACCATTAGAGAGCGACCCTTTTTACAAGATGTAGCGTACTTACGAGTGATTATGAGAAGCACATTACCCCGCGACGTTTCATTTTCCTCAACGAGAAAGCAGTTAAGATTCTGCGCGACGCGCGGATGAGTTTGTTCATTCAAGAGGCATCCCCCCTTTTTCAGGCCAACGTGAATATTTAATAATTTTTGCACGCCGCGATAAATCGTCCGTGAGAGAGAATTTTTGCGTGTTTATGTGCTTCGTAAACATTGACGTAATCAGATTTGCATATTATATACAGCAAGTGATTTCCCGCCGGCGCATAAACGATCTTATGAATAATGTAAAATTGCCGATTTTTCCATCGATCAACAACGCGCTCTAATATTTACTGCAGTTACACGATCGACAAAGATCTTTGACTAATTAAACAATATCGAGTTTCTCGTAAATGAAAGAACCGCGAAGCGCACCGTATCAACGTTTCAATTAGAAGCCTATAACTGACGCGATCCGATGAAAAAATCGACCCTAATCAAGGCGTCGATTCCTCTTTTTAATCGCAGCCGCTCTGTCGAAATAAACAAACGCAGGCCGATCGTTAATTATCCGTTCGCTTTCGCCGCCGCTGCGCTGCAGTGAGATCGGCAAAATTCCCCGATCTCGATCGTACCTCTTTACATATATATATATATATATATATATATCTGTTCGCACCGCGGGGGGGAAAACTCGGCTCCTTATTTCTGCTTCTCTCCGCAATAAACACACGCAACTATAAAGATGTTATACAAATTCGACTGTACACATGTTATATATATATATAAGTACCTGAAGCAGATGAAACGCGAGGATCGATCCGATGACGAACAGCCTCATCTCTGCGCCCTGATGTCGATTATCCGGTATCCGCGAGTTATTACGTATACAGTATATATCTGCGTCAGCACCGCACTTTCTTTGGCAACAACATAAAAGTTTAGCACAGGTGGACGACGAGCGAAGAAATCGGCGCAGTGATACACAACTACATAAAGTTCGCGCGTGGAAAAATAACGCTGACAACGACGAAGAAGAAAATAAAAGCGAGAGCTGCCCGCTCACATGACGGCGGCGCGGCCGATTCGAAAATTCGCGGGCTGCGCAGCAGAGCAATAAAGGCTCCGTCGCGACTTATGGACTAGTCGGCGTCGACTGAGAGACAACATTTCTGGGCTATTGCGCGAAGCTCACTGTGCGGCTCACGCTGGACGCCAGCTGCGACGACCCGCGCCTCCTACGTCGCTGCCGCCGACTCCTTTCTCTCTCTTGCTTGCTTATGCGCTGCCGCCTCGTGTATAACTCCCGCCGCGTGCCGACGCCGCTTTTCCACGCGTTTATAGGCTGTTTACATACTTGGCTTCTGACGATCAGCGAAAAGCTCCTGCTTTTTTCGTTCTACGGTTGCGATCTTTGAATACACTGCAGGTATAAATTTTTTCTATGGAAATCATCCGCGCGCGAGAAAAATCGCTTCTGCAAACGCGTTAATTGCACAAAATGCATAATTCGCATCTCTCGCAAAAAACACGGCGTATGGAAAGCGTCGATCGGAAGCTCTGAAAATCGTGGTGGTAATAACAAAGTCAAAAAAAAAAAAAAAACGAAAGTTCACTGAACTCTCCCTCACACTCCACGAGATGCGGTTTAAAAATCCGCTTCGGTTTCACTCGAGCGCTCTGAAATGCAAACAAAGGCGTTTTCCCTGTCGCTTCGGCGCGTCTCTCGCATCGATATCTATCGGCTGCTGACAAGCGCAAGCGATACTTAACGTCGTGCAGGCGAAAACAAACGCTCTCCAGCGCCTCCTATATATATATACATACATACATACATACATACATACATACATACATACATTCATATATATATATATATATATATATATATATATATATATATATATATATATATATATATAATAGACAACCTCTCGCTTTCTATATAGGTGGTCAGTTCCGCGAGTGTGTGTACAAGTACAGCAGCGGTTTCGCAAGCGCGGCAGAAAATTCGGCGAGAGATACCGATCGGAAGAGACCTCGAGAGATATCGGGTGTATATACCTTATGCATATATACGCGAGAGCGCTGCACACTTTCGATTTCGATCCGGCGAAACTGGATCGCGTGAGCGCACGTGTGAGCAAAGTAACGAGAGTATATATATATATATATATATATATATATATATATATATATATATATATATAAGTGCGAGTAACACGCGCCTACGGCACAAGAGAGAGAGAGAAATGAAAGCGCGTATGTATACCAATACAGAGCCCTCTTTTTGCAGCAGCCGAGGGTCCGTCTAATGCCTCGTCACGTTATGTTCATTCTCTCGTTTCGTCGCAACTGATGGGTCTTTTTTTTTGCTTATGTATATGAACAACCCATAGATATATAATAAACTAGACCGCGAGGCTTTTTTTTTCATCTTCAACGGCGAAAGTGCTCGGGCCCATACCGATCGATGTATCGGTGACCGATCGGAGAACTATGATTACGCGAGAGATTACATTTTTTTCTCCGCCAAATGCCGTTGCTCGTACAGACGTATACAGTGCGCGACTGCGACGAAAGGATCGAGTGGGCGGATTTATCTCGAGGCGTCATCTGTATAGTGCTATTAGTTCGCGCAGTTCGAAACGAGTCGTTCTCTTGCAAAATTCATAAGTATAGAAGCCGGAACTTTTCTTCTCTGCGATTCGCATCGTGGAAAGTCGCAAAACCTCGGAAAACAAAAAAAAAAGAAAAGACAAACCACTTGTTACTTCACGCCCGCACTACGTGATTTCGCGAAAAAGTCCCTTATATATTTCCGCGTCGACGCGCAACAGGAAGAGAGCCAAACGAAACAAAAAAAATTAGTCGCTAGAAATTCTCAGAGTCGAAATCATCGTCGCGGATAACAGATGAGCTTTGTACCTTCGCGAATTAATAGAGCCGATAGCGAACACAGCTTTCGCGTTTCCGAAGCATTAGACGCAGTCATCATTTGTTATGAGCAGAAACACAAGCATCGCCTCTGCGGAATTCGCGCGAGTCAGTATATGTATACTTATACTTAGCTCGTGACACCTCGCGCGGACTAGTTTAAACTCCTTTGGAAGACAAAGACGCGCGGATACATCTGGAGAGCAGCGAGAAAAAGACCAGGCAAAAAGAAGTTTCGCCATTCGGTAACTATATACTTTTATAACGCGACTGCAACTGTCGCAATAATTCGCTCTGCGCGCAGCTGTTATAGAGGAGTTATATATATAGAAGTGCATATAATTGGAAGAGCGCGCGCAGCGTCACGTCCCTTTTTCGATTCTGTGCGTGCACGAGAGCCGGTAGCTCGCGGAAAGATGCCTAAATTGTTCTCGATTCTAGTACCACATATACATATGTATATATATATATATATATATATATATATATATATATATATATATATATATATATATATATAGGTGAGTTGTGCGTAAGTTGGCCGATGTGTACGATGATTATGGTTTGAGAGAGGTGTGGATAATGTATATGTGCTTATATACGCGTTTCTCGCGAATAACGAGATTATATAACGCGCGCCGTGTTTTTCAATGTAAATACTCCTCGGGAGATTGCATTAACTTTTTGATAACATTCTCATCGTTTTGTAAAACTTTCTATGTAGAAGGAGCGCGTGTTCCTTTACACGCAGTCGTTTGGGTACACAATAAAAAGTATGCCGCGAGTCTAATTTACTAACGCTTATAACAGGTATTTTAAAACTTTTTTTTTAATTACTCATAAGTATCACTCTATCACGATTTAAACATTCAAAGCTCCCGTCAGCTGCCCTGGTAGAAGCCCCTTCACGGGTTTCCGAGTAGAAACCAGCGATATTTTCTACTTAAAAACATTATTTTAATAATAACGCATTATATATTCAAAGTAAAAGGAAGTCAGGTTTCTGCAATTCTTTTGAGACAACCGTTTTTGAGAGAATAATCAGAAATTAAAATGCTATCAATAAATATATATATATATATAACACAATTTGAAGAAAAAAGACTTTGGTATACCATACACGCGATCGATGTATCATACACACACGCGTTATGTCACTCGGAATTCCAGCCGAACGCAGCTGATCCGGCCTCGTGTACATAAGAATGAAAAGCCCGGAGCACACTTATAGGCCGTGTCTTCGCAAAGTGAAAGTTCATCCTGAAGAATGTCTGAGCGATCCGAAAAAGCATTCGAACGTTAATAATCCAGTGTGCAACAGCGTCATAACAATCCGTACAAACAGAGCAGTGCGAACACACCCATTGCGAATTTCATCATAACGCGGCTGGCGAACCGTCCTGACCCCGGAAAAGGCGACTCAATCGGCGCGTGAAAAAAGCCCATCGATCGTCGCGTCGAATGAGTTGAGTAGCCGCCAGGAACTCGACCTAATGCAAACCGGCAGTGCAGATGCATATATATATATATATACCTGGTTCGAAAAAGAAAGGCGGCACCGCTCGTTATCGGCGAAGCGTCAAATTGCGCCACGACACAACGGCGCGTCTAATCGCGAATAATTTCGCCTCTCCGAAACGAGGACGGCTATGGCACGCGAAATTGCAGCGGTCGAAGCTCCTTTTGCTCCGCCGAGGATTTTCACAATTCAAACTTTCGGCCCCGACTGCAGCTATGCTCCTCTTCTTTAAGGCCGATGCAAATGTATATATGTACCTAGGCATTATATAGCGCATTAGGAAACGCGCGCAGCTATCTGACAAAAAAAAGTATACTTCAAAACCGCAACCGGGCACCACATCTTTGTTCCGCCTCTCTCGCAATGTAACGCGTATATATAATATAAAGCTTTATAATGTATATATACGCGCGTGGGTTCAACGCGAGGTCGGCGATATGTAATATATATACTTTTGCGGAATATCAATGAAGATGTACACACTCGCTCTGGTTTCTTATTTTCGCGCAACGAGTGCTATATAAAAGTATAACGAAGTATTAAGATAAACTCGTTTTCTCATAACGGTTAAAAACCCGCCTTCGCGTGTAATTCGCCGGTTTTTCGTCCTTTACGTGGGTCGACTGTCGATTAGCCGGCCGACAAGGGCGTACGGATTAATTATATACGTGTTTCATATAACTATATATAGTATATATAAACAAATCGCGCATTTACATTCGGCGAGCGTATCCCGCGGGAAAATGCGACGAGCAGCCGCTCGTCGATTCCGCAATTTCCTTCCACGAATTTTTCTGCTGCTGCTGCTGCTGCTGCTGCGGAGATACTTGATAATGTAGACCTGCGAGCACGTGCTGCAAAGACGATGTATGTACACTAGCCCATTGTCTCGCGGGACCAACAGGATTGAGTCATTGGCGGCTTTTGTACGCGGAGAAGCTACTGCTGCGAGGTATTTTCGCTTTTTTGTCCTGCTATGCTAGAAATTTCCCTTTGTTTTATAGCTATGCGGTATATATATATATATATATATATATATATATATATATATATAATTGCTCGAGAAGTACACGCGCGGCATGCGGATACTTTTGAAGAAATGCGAAATTCCCGATGTGCGCGGCGAATAGAATGTCGCTGCAAGGTCGCGTCTTTCAATTTGTCCTTATATATATATATATATATATATATATATATATATATATTCGGGAAGAATGCGATACATCGATGAGAAATACCTGATCGACATTTTTCTGGAAGACGACTTACGCAATATATTTGCAAAGATCGGGATCCAGGAGCGCAAAGCAGCAAACGCGATCGTTTCACAATTCGCCGGATTTCTCTACTCGTAAAAAGCACTTTCATTCATAAAAGAAGAAAGGCGAGTGTTCCATTGCCGATTTTTATTTATACTACACTTCCTCAGCCAGCCGCGAGGTCGCGTCGTCGCAGGAGGAATAAAAATGTATATATAATAAACTCGAGAGCTCCGTGTACGGGGAGAAGAAAAGAAGGCGAGAGAGCAGTGCGAAAATGACGAGATAAGCCGCATCGAGCGAGACTAGACGATGGGAACACTTCAGAAAGATTCATCCTAAACGGAAACAGCTGCATATATTATGGGATGGGGAAATTTTTAAAAGGTTCCGAAATGAACAAGCGAAATTCGCGATTTGTTTTGCCGCAAGTTTACTGTTTGCTTTTTTATTTGTATTAAAAGTTTTTAAGTAAATACAGTGATGTAAGGAAGCGGTTTTCACAAAAGCCACGATTGATAATAACAATAACCTCGCTGCAAAGATACATGGTACACGCGAGCTACTTACAATCGCTTTGTTGCAACAGCAAATGAAAAAAAGTGTTACGAATACACACGCCTGATTTTATCTATAATGTATGAATGGATTTCAAAGTCATTCATAAGGTATCAAATAGCGAACGAATAATGTTATGTCATATATAAAGCATATATAGATGTACGTATATACATATATATCTTTCCTCATACACACGCGGTTCGAAGCTCGCGCGTTTCAAGAGAAAAAAAAGCGTATACACAAAAGCCTTTCTGTTCTCTTATAGATATACATCGGCCGCGCGTCAAAAATAGTATATGCGCGTATAGTCCCTTTCCCAGGCGAATCAAAAGCCGTGAAAAATCGGCAATTAATGTCAAGATCCCCGCGTAAGCGTCCAATCGAAAAAGAAAGGGGAACGAACGCATCTGAGAACTATAATTGTACAAGATGCAGTTTACAATGCACATCGTCGCGCGCATATTGCTGCAGAGTCACACATATATATATATATATATAATAGTATACAGAGAACAAAAAGGCGCGACGCGCGCAGATTTGAATCTCGCGCCAAAGCGGACCAATATTATTTATATATATATAGAGTCTTACGTTTATATATAGGTACAAGTATCTTTCGCTCGTCGTCTGCAATTTCTTTCACCGGCCGGATAATACTTTCACTTTTGCAGCGCCGCCCGGAGCTATAGAGAAAGAGAGCGCCGGGAAATACTTCCCTGCGCGATCGGAAGCGATGCGGACTAATGTATGCGCGCACCTTCGGAAAATCTCGCTGCATGGGAGGAGCGCCGCTGTTTTATTGTTCTACAGTGAGATCGCTCTGCATGCATACGTACGCGCGTGAGACCTATAATTCGCAAAAAAAAAAAAAATAATACTCACCAACAGTCCGAAAACGGTCTGATACAGCCTCATTTCTTCAAAACTTGCACACACTGAAAACTGCAGCACTTGGCAACGACGAAGACGGCATGGATCGGCCCTCGAGAAACGAAAAAAAAAAAATAATAATTCCCGATTATAGATTTGAAAAAAGAGAGAGCGCGCGGGTAGGTATATTTTCGAGGAGTCCGCGCGATCGCGGACCGAACTTGTCTACCGCGGCCGAGCGAGTTTGGCCGGTGTCGAGCCGCCGCGCGACGAGGCGCCGTTTACGGGGGCAGCCGCCTTCGCAACTCGCCGCGAGCTGCTTATTACGCGACGACGACGTATAAGTGACTATATATACGCAGGACCGGCGACATAATTTCGATTCGGAAAAAAACACGCGGGGATTCTCGGGTATTATATATATAGCGCGCGTTAAGGGCCGGAGAAATTTCCCTTTTACTTTCGCGCTATAGCGTATATATATATATAAATGAATGTTAACGCGCTCGTTAAGTAACGCAGGGGACTTTCGAACAGGTTGTTATTTAATTTCGAAATGCGCGCGTTCGTTGCCGATTTCCGAAATGAAATTTTACTTTGTCGGATTGTAATATAACATTCGCTAGTTTGTCTCGATCATTTTCGCCTTAAACAGCTATACGCTTCTCGAGTCCCCCGGGAATGATGACTCAATGTGTACGCATTGGCTTCCTGGAATAGTATAGTTAAAAAAAAATTGCATTCCTCTCTTTTTACGAACTTGTTTTCGGTAACCGCACGAGTGCGTAGGCGCCGAGTCGAGATAGAACTCGCTTGTTTTGCTCCGAATCTTGGCCTCGGACTGTCCAAATATGCATATAGGTATATACGCGTGCGCAAAACCGTTTTCCCAAATCGAATTAGGAGCCTCGAAATACATTCCAATCGATATTCATCGGCGATTCGAATATACCGAGTATAAACCCACGCCAAAATAATCCATCGATGCGCGTATAGAAAAAGACCTTGTGTATATAATACATCACGATCATAAGCATTTCACGGTCGCGTTTTCCCGGCGCTCACGGCCTCGCTCCTGTTCTAAGCGAGTCGCGCCGCGTATAATCGTAAATTCGCGCGCGCGCGATTCTCCTGTGTATGTCACCTTCGAATTACGCATATCTCGGGGAATAATGAAATCGCGCGAAAAAGGAGAGCCGCTTTTCTTTATACGTATAATACACGCACATGCGATGGAAATTATAAGAGATGCGCGTGGGCGTTCCCCTCGAGAGTGACCGCGGAGCTGACGCCAAGGATCGTGCGAGAGACTTTGCGCAATGCACGCACGCCTTTTTCGAATCGCGACGTATGTCGGGGAGTCTTAGATGCGTGTCATTTTGCGTTTGCATAGCCTTCGAACGATATACCGCGGCCTTGTCTCAATCTCTTCTTTCTCGAGCGTATGATACTTCTTTGAGGATTGATCTTTTGTGCGTCGATTGGTTACGCTTGAGTTTTGAAATATGGACTGTATTATGTGGACCCGCGTGGATTGGCCGAAATTAGGCGAAAATTAGTCGGATCAAGTGAGTCGATGGATGAATATATTGAAAACGAGTGCTGATATCGTAATGCGGAGGAAAAACCCGTTGGTCAAACTAGACCAGTCGAAGAAACGCGTGTGTATATATATATATATATATATATATATATATATATACACATATATATACATCGCCATCGCGTCATACAGTGAAAATACACGCGACGACCGCGTTATTATATACGACACCTTTTACGGCAAACTCATGAAATCTCTGACAACTTGCAGTCGATGATCGCGCGATGTGACTCTATTTTATGCCCGATAGAAAAAAACGGCTCCTGAATATCACGTTTAAATTATCGATACCCTCGTGCGTATAGTAGAGAAAACAAAAGATACGGTGTGCGATTCGATCGGCGGACGACGAGTCGAAAAGGCTCCGCTTGGATAATGAGAATAACGAGCCGCGACTTCAAGGTTGACACACCGAGTGCGCGCGTATACGCAGATTTCCCGGGATGATTCCCTATGGTATACACACACACACACACACACACACACACACACACCTTCCCCCGCGTGTATAGAAAATTACGCTCACTCGACTCTCGATACCGCGCTTTACGACTCCTGATAAAAGATAAATCCGCTCTCTCTCTCGGTATTGATTGCAAACCACCTCTGTTTACATCCGACGCGCCCGCTCTGCGCTCTTAAACTGTCTTTATAGTCCTCCCACGCTTATGTACGAGCCGGACATTAATTTAAAGTAAGCGTATATAGTAGGTATATATATATAGAGAACAGCCGCAAGACAAAGCCGCGCGCGCGCGCGCATACACATGCGCTATAAAACGCGCAAAAAAGGAACATCGCACGTCCCTCTGCTAGACGCTGTACACGATTCGTAATTGTGAGTAGGGCATTTACGATATTACCGCGAGACAGAGAACTATATATAGCGCTTGATTTACGAGAGATGCGCTTGTGAGGCTCGCGATTTGTTGCGCCGATTGCGGTGACGACTCGTTGACTGTATTATATATATATAGAGAGAGAGATCGGGCTTCTCGTATCGAGAGCATTTAATTGATTTTTGCTCCAGAGCTACAAATCAGACTGTTTCCGCGTGTACAAAGTTCGTTAAACCTTTCCCATGACTGCTCGAGATTTTGCAGCGAGGGTGTCGGATGAATTATGCATATTGTGTCGAGGAGTCGACGCTGCCAGACACGTGAATTTGAAATATTGCCCTCCGGCGACTTTAAGTAGTGTTGTGCTTTGTTCCCGCAGACGGTTCGCGTCGATTAATTATATTTTCTACCGACGCTGATGCTCCACACTGTGCCTCAGTATAGAGAGAAGGAATCTGGCCAATTTTTTAAGGATATCATAGGCTCTTGACTGCGTATATATTTTCGTCGTATTTTTTCGCCTCGTTAACGCTATTCGTCATTTCGAAGCTGCGAGCTGTTCTCTGAAATGCTTCTTAGTATGTATATTGACAGAAGTATACAAAACAATTCGAAGAAGAGCAATTAATTTGAGCCGATTTCTCCCTGTAAACTAATTAGGAGTACGAAATATCATTATTCAAAAATCGCGTTCAACATATCCACGATGAAGTCACTTTCACAAGTCACTTGCAAATCACGATCGGAGATAAAACGGCTTATAGCTTATACATTAGAAGCACTTTGTGCATACATATACCTATATATACATGTGGGTTTATTCACCGCCAACTGCATTTTGTTACACCGATATACAGAAAGTTGAAAAATGAAGAAAAAACGCAATGAAAATTTCATATCGCCCGAGCGGACCGCGTATCTTTTTCGCGCACTCTTACTTTCGTCGAAAAGACAGCGGGCACTTTCATCAAAAAGCCATCGTCCAATTCAGCTCGAAGGCTTATATTTTTCTCCGCTTCGTCTTCTGCGCTTAATGAGAGAAAGTCGGCGATACGACGACGACACGCGCTCGCGAATTCGAGTCTCGATCATTTTTACTTCCTTCGTGTGCGGACGAACCAATAGCCTCGAGCGAAACAAACGATGAGCCACATGCCCACCACGAGACAGCGTGGAAAACAATTCATCCGGTTTATGTATACCACGACTATCGTTTTCTTCGCTTTTTCTAGAAGATACAGCTCTGGAACTCAAAACTTTGTGTATATGACGTATTTGCCGTTTTTTTAGCGGTCGGTTGGAAATTGAATAATCAACTCATTTTGTGCGCATATGCAAACATACATGTGCGCTTGATGGATGATTTTCGCATAGGCGCGTGTATAGGGTAATGGAATTGAATAAGCGCCTCGGAGCTGATGAGAAAGTATCTGAAAATAAGTGATCCATCACGACTGCTAAGGAATTAACAGCAAACATATAATAAGTACACGTACCCGTCAGAGTCTGCGCTCATTATTAAACTGTTGAAAAATTGCTCGACATTCGTCAGTATCTCTTTTTCTCGAGCAGCTCGATAATCGACTGGTTCCATATCGATAATTTCAAAATTACAAGACTAAGCGTCGACTTAGCGGGTCGTTGATCCGCACGAGCAGCTTATGCGCAATTTAACATCCTATAGCTATATGCAGCGTTTAACGACTCGCGAAGAAGCGCCTATATATACATAAGAATAAATATCGCGTGCACGCCCCCGCTGTGTCGTTGAACTTGAGCCTGTTTAAATCCGAGTTTCTATACATGTATACGCTATACACGAGCATGACGCAGTCGCCTGCAGCTTTCGCCCGTAGAGCTATAGATTCGTCCCGATAAGAGCTGGAATGACGAGTTGTAATGTGCTCGCGCGCGGTTCTCGCGGTGCGCATGTACGGCGTAATTAATGCCTCGATGCAAGATGACATTTCAGCGGATCGACACTTTTATTCGCGATATCCGAATAATGAGATGGATGAGGCCGAGAGAAGGAATTTTAATAGCCTTGTCCGGGCTGATGCGCGAGTTTTGCGCTATGAATTATTGATGCGACGCGTATATACGTTTGTTCTATGTATCGTTAGCAGCGTAGACGTAAAGGCAGACGAGAAAGCAAAATTTACTGTTTCATTGTTGAAACGTGCGCATAATATGGTCATAGATCAGTGGTTTAGAATAATTTTATTTCGAAAAGATGTAAAAAAAAAAATCATCATCACACAGACGCTATCAACGATAAAATATAATAACGTTCACAACATCGAAAAAAGCCATCTAGATCGAATCCAATAATAATACAATAATACTGTCGACAGCGTGAGATCTCGCAACAAAACAAAATTCATTAACATCTCACAATAATAATAATATACAATGCCATCGGCGACTACGAAGGCAAGATTTCATTGGAAATGATCTCGAGTAGTTCGGCAAGATTTTCCTTCTGCGGTAGCCCAACGAGCTTCAAACTCTCCAACCAGAGTTTCTCGGCGACTTCCTTGCTTTCCGCCTGGGAAGCTGGGCTGGAGACTCTGCACTCCCTATAATACGTTATAAAAGAGAAAATTTCATTCATCCGTTTATTAACGCTGCCGCGCGAGCCATATATATTTATATATATATAAAAGAAGTCGTGCTCGCTCGCTTACTTGTAATAGAGGCCCGTCTCGTGGGCGGCGGTCTCGTCGACCGCGCAGTGAATGTTGGTCTGGGCGCCGAGCTCGGGAGTTTTGATGAAAGGCTTGAACAGCGTGAAGAAGAGCCGGGCGCCCGGGAATATAGACTTGTCCAAGTGCCTACCGAGCTCCGTCGCGATTACGCCCGGGTGAAGCGAGTAAGTCGTGATTCCCTCGATTCCCGCATCTGCAGAACATATATATATGTATATATATAGATGTGTATATATATATACGACGGATAGTACGTATAGCGGTTTCAAGTTCATCAGCTTCAATGCGGTTTTAACCGCGGCTTCGTTTTCAGAATAGTAATAATAATACGCGAGAATTTTATTATATATATTCACCTTTGAGTTTGCGCGCGAGCTCCTTCGCGAACAAGATGTTGGCCAGTTTGCTCTGCTGGTAAGCTACCAGCGGCGTGTACGACTTTTCCAAGTTCAAGTCGTTGAAGTATATGCGTCCGTCTTTACATTCCAAACAGAGAAAATCGATGTTATAAAGCTCATGCATATATAGAGAATAAGGCCGATCGATCCTTGCAGCGATGATGAATGTATAATGTTAAATGTATAAGTAATAGAAAGAAGAGCGGAAAAAAAAACAAACGTTCCTCGCGGCTATTTCAATTCCAGGACATTCCGAAAAATTCTATGACCAACTCACTGATGTGGGCCATCGAGGAGACGTTGACTATCCTGGCGCCCGGGGCTGAAGACCTGATTTTCGGCAGGAGCAACAACGTAAAAAGAAAGTGCCCGAGATGATTGCTCTGCAGCTGCATCTCGTAGCCGTCATCGGTCTTCTCATACGGGCACATCATCACACCGGCATTATTGATCAACAAGTGGATCCGCGGCTCGCTCGCGTTCAGTTTTTTCGCGCATTCGCGTACGCTTGCCAGATTCGCCAGGTTCAGCTTGCAGACGACCAACTCGCCGGGCTCACCCTTGAATTGCTCCAGATCGGGCCTGTAATCGTTTTTATATATTCAATAATGCATAGGATAACTATTGCGGTCTCGAGTAATTGGACTTTTTTATAATTACACTGGGGGTTATACCAGGCCATAGCTGTTATTCGGTATAACCTTATGATTAGCAGATAGTTTCGGTTTTCGAATTAAGTCGATAGCGAATTCGTAAGAACGTATAATAATCAGGGTTTATTATACATGGTAATATATAGAGCTTCAAAAAAAAAAATATATATATATATCTTTTGTAAAAAAGTAGATCAAAACAATTTCCACGATCGACAAACATATCCGATTAATCTACATACCTGCTGGGTGGATTTTTCCGAAGCTCCTCCGCGGCTTCATTTGCCTTTTCAATATTCCTGCATGCCAGTATGACTCTCGCACCTGCAAAAAAAGTCCACAGGTTGTAATGCAAATTTTGCTAAACTTGCAAAAAACGTCCCCGATCCACGACGATTTTCATGTCATCCATTAAGATGACGGCGTTTGGAACAATATAGTTAATTGCTTCTTTTCCTTACTCATCGCGATGGGCTCTATGTCGACATAACAATGATGGGATTTTAATGACACCTGTGCTACGTATGCGGCTGCATCATAATCGGTGTATTTACCGACTTAATGATACGTATCGAATATGAATCGTCAAATTTGAAGACGATAATTTCCGCAAGCGAGTTTAATATAGGTACAGAACGGTTCGAGTAACAGCAACGACGAGCGTTGAGGACTTCGACAATATTAAAACAGTTTTCAATGAATTTCAGATGATACTTCGTCATGCTTGGTGTTGCGAGAAAATAAGTGCCATATAATGTGTTCCACTGTACAAGAGATCGAGCAAAACTATCGTCACTTTACGCTGTTTTTTATAACAACTGATGTGCCTCTTTATCTATAGCAAAAATTAGAAACAGCGTGCACATTCAATACTCATATATACACACAGTATATGAACGATAATGAGTTATTGAGTCTCTGCAGTTGCAAATGTATAGATTAAATGCACCCGATTAGATATATATATATATATGATAACGACTTTCGTCGTCGAATTTTAAAAAATAGAATACGATATTCTTTTTCCCTATTTATATACTGACCTCTCCGGTAAAGATCTCGAGCGGTCTCCTTACCGATGCCGGTGTTGGCCCCGGTAATAACAACGGTCTTACCGATTAGGCGCGCCTTGCTCTGACAGCGACTACTAAACGGCCACATTATTATTCTCCACTAACCGTGTGTATACACTCTTAAGTACTCCTTTCCTGCCCCAAATCTGCCGGGTGTAGAATAATTACTACGAGTCGATGTCGCGATTGTAATATTGCCAGCTTCCCGAGTGACGGCCACACATAACACACGCGACTCTGTTAATGCGCACACGCTTTCAGACTGACGACTGAGCACTAGTGTGTGAATAGAAAACAACCGCTGCCGCTGCTGCTGCTGCTATGTAGTCTCGATTGCACCGTTAGACGCAGTGGAAGAATAGAGTACTTATATCGGCACGATCCTGGCGGATAGATGTAGAAGCTATGAAATACTGCATTATATGTTGGTATGTCGAACTCACTGTATTATACAGTGCAGTAGACAAGGGCTTTTCAAATTTTTGAGAGTATAGTTTCACCGCGGATGCCGTGTCGGCGCTGCCTAACGGCCAACTGCGTGAGACTCGCCCAACCGGCTCAACGCGCATATGCACGTATACGAGTGATTCTACTGTGAAGTCGTATTGCCGCATCTGCTTTTTAGACAAGAGACTCGCACAATGTGTATACATGTCTGCGGTATTACTAACTATATACATACATTTGGCGAGTATCCAGGATCTGATTTAAAACCACGCAATGTATGAGCTATAAATCTCAAATGTCAGTTCCGTAATTTAAGACGAATTATACGTACAGTACGAAAAACACCATCAGACTCAAATTCACTATAAAAAGTCCCTTTTTATCTTCTTTCGATTCGGAGCAAGTATACCGGCTTTGAACCATCTATACTGCAATATACTTGATTTTAATAAATACTTCAATTTTCACGATTACGATAACCGTCTCGAAAGTCGAAAATAATCGATTTTCCTAGAGAAAATGTTGAAGCTACTTTTCCACAAGTTACGGTAGAATCACCCATATACAAGTATTTACGGGCGCGCGCATATATACGCTGGATGGAATGCGCCGAGACAGAGACAAGCGCACGCTTCCTTGGCATGCATTATTATTATTATTATTACATGCGCCAACGGTTGAATTATGCGGTACAAGAAGAATGAGTCGTCGAGATTCGATATACTTTTTTTTACATCTTCTATGCAGACACGTTTGGAAAAGTGTTGCAACTAAAGCACGAGATACGAGTTATACGAGGAAGCAAGAAAGTCCAGGTGAAAAAGAAGCAAGACTATAAGGAGAGGAGAAAGACGTGGCGTGCGTGTACCGTTATCATTAGTGAAAGCAACTGCGTATATTGCGCTATGTAAAGTATGCATGCTATATTTATCTTTGAAATAAGTAAATCAATTAGGAAAATGCGTAGTTCAAGTGCAACGTATAGTCGAGTTGCATAAACGCACGAAGAACAGGTTTTTGTAGTAGACGTACTAATAGACGCGTAATACCTTTTTTTCAGCCCTCTTCCGATGAGTATAAGCGTTGAGTTACTTGTTTATGCATGCGACGTTTTGCCTACATTGATTCGTCTCTTCATTACACTTAAGCGTAGTGTTTCAAGCGTATATAATAATCGAAGAAACATCGAACATGATTTGAGATCGAAATGGGGATATACACCTATAGATAGAAATCAGTTTATTCCGATACTTTAGATATGAAAGAAAGCCTATACAGTTTAATTATTTATTCCTTCTGAACTTTTGATTCCAGTATCGCGACCTTATAAAGTTAAAACCTGCAAAAATCTATGTATAACAGCGGCAAACGTGCCGACACGAGCAAAGTCTCTTATCTAGCTCACAATCGAAAGACTCGAGTACAGATGAAACTTTGAAATTCAATTCTCCCCGAGACGTGCCGAGGCCGGCACAATATTCCCGCGCGTATGTATCAGCACACCGTATAGCAAACTCAAAGTCACAGTCCCATCTCCAGTATCGTCCAGGCCAGTCGATTATTTTTCGGCGGTCCTTTTGCCCCGATACTTTCGCGCGTCGTTTCCAGAGTGAATTCCAAGTATGCTCCAGCAGCGAAGTCTACCTTTTTGCAGATTCTGCTCGAAGGTCGATCCGCGACCTTTCGAGGAGATTCCCGGACCCAAAGCTCTTCCATTAATCGGTACACTTTACAAGTACCTGCCGCTCGTCGGTGAGTTATAAACTGCGCATGCTATACTATACGTATACACAGAATATACTATATGTACATCGTCAGCTGATCGGCCGCTTAGATATAATAACGATATTCCACGCAGGCGAGTACGACCTAAAAAAGTTGCACAAGAACGGTGCGGCAAAGTACGCGGAGTACGGGCCGTTGGTGCGCGAGGAGATCGTCGTGGGCGAGCCGATAGTCTGGGTCTTTCGGCCCGAGGACGTAGCCGAGGTTTTTAAGGCGGACGCCGGACGCTATCCCGAACGGCGCAGTCATCGTGCTCTCTTCAAGTACCGCCTGGATCGACGATGGATCTACAATACCGGAGGTCTTCTGCCCACGTATGTTATGCTTACTTTTCTGCGCACTCGATGTACCTATACTCCGCGTTTACAATTTTTAATACGAGTCTTCGTTTTTTCCGCAGAAACGGACTCGACTGGTGGAGGCTGCGCAAAGAGTTTCAGAAAGCCCTGAGCAAACCGCAGAACGTCGTCGGCTACGTAAACGATACAGATGCGATGGTCAAGAGATTCGTAAGCCTGTGCGAGAATGGAAAATTTGCCGACGTCCTGCCTTGGCTCTCGAGATTATTCCTCGAATGTTAGTGATGCGTGTCAGGTTAATACAATATTATTCTCGGTTGTATTATGTTATACTCGATCGACCGATGCTTTCAGTAACTTGTCTAGTCGCCTTCGATCTGAAGATAGATGCCTTTTCGGAGCGAGAAATACAGAGGGACTCGATGAGCTCGAAACTGATCGACGCCGCATTCACCACCAATAGTGTCATACTGCCACTGGATAATGGACCACGGCTTTGGCGGTTCTTCGATACACCAAAGTACCGAAAACTCTGCAAGGCTCAAAGATACATGGAAGAGTAATATATATATACGTACATATATTTGACACTTTTGTACTGCAAATCACACTATATTTAATACACAGAGTCGCATTGAAAATGGTCTCCGAGAAGCTCGAGAAGTTGAAGGACCAAACGGCAAACGACAAACCGTCTTTGCTGGAAATTTATCTGCAAAATCCTGAGCTAGACTTCAAAGACGTAGTCGGCATGGCCTGTGATATGCTGCTCGCCGGTATCGACACTGTGAGTTTCCATATTATGAACTCAATTCAATTAGGAGCGATTCTTGATATAGGATCGTTCTCTTTTTTTATTGTTGCAGACGACCTACAGCTCGGCTTTTGCGCTTTATCACTTGTCGAGAAATCCAGAGGCACTTGACAAAATGCACGCCGAATCGTTGACACTCATTCCAGAAGACGGTAGCGTTGTTACAGGCGAAACGTTGAAAAGTGCAATATATACCAAAGCCGTTATAAAAGAGACTTTCAGACTGAACCCGATCTCTGTTGGGGTAGGCAGAATATTGCAGACCGACTTGGTACTCAACGGATATCACGTCCGAAAAGGAGTTGGTATTATTATCTACTTTTGTAAATACTCTCTACTTGTATATAATACTTCATCTTATTGCAGACGAACGTCGTTACGCAAAATCAAATCGCTTGTCGATTGCCCGAGTATTTCGAGAACCCCGACAGCTTTATACCAGAAAGATGGTTGCGAGAGGCCGGTAAAAACGAGAAATCCACAATTCATCCGTACCTCGTGCTTCCTTTTGGTCATGGACCGCGTTCTTGCATAGCTCGCCGGTTAGCCGAACAGAATATGCAAATTTTACTGCTCCGGGTAAGAGCGTAGTGAACCCATTTTAAACTATATGAGCGATCTTTAGCGATGTTTGTAATCCTTTTTTTTTCTTTTCAAGATGTGTCGCCAGTTGAGATTCGACTGGGCAGGTGGAGAACTAGATGTGGATTCCGTTCTAATCAACAAACCAAATGCTCCGATAAAATTGAACTTCTATTCGCGCTGCACTTGACTTTAAAAAAAAAAAGTATCTTTAAACGTTCCTATGAATAAATTGATTAATATTATTAAAAACATCTGTATTTTTCATTTAATTTTACAATGTAAATTTATTAAACTTAAATCGAATAATCAGGCTATAAATTGAACGTTCAACGCAATCATCACGTGTGTAGAAAAGGCGAGAATGAAAAAAAACGCACGACCTTAGTTGTAAGCCATGTACTTGGGCGTAGCGGAGAACTTGGCGTATGACTTGATGACCTTAGTCACAGCCTCGAGGAAGTCCTTTTCAGTGGCGACCTTGCGCCTGGCTCGGATGGCGAACATACCGGCCTCTGTACAAACCGAGTGAATCTCGGCGCCTGTGCTGTTGGGACAGAGACGAGCCAACAGCTCGAATCTGATGTCCCTCTCGATGCTCATAGGCCGAGCGTGGATTTTGAAAATGTGCGTGCGGCCCTCGAGATCGGGAAGACCGAATTCGATTTTACGGTCCAAACGACCAGGTCGCATGAGTGCTGGGTCCAGGGTGTCGGGCCTGTTCGTGGCCATCAGAACTTTGATGTTTCCTCGGGGATCGAAACTGTGGAAACGAATACATTATTGAAATATGAATAATATGTGAAACGATTGCCATTGTGAGATTCAAGTTTACCCGTCGAGTTGGTTGATCAGCTCGAGCATAGTTCTCTGAACTTCGTTGTCTCCACCAGCACCGTCATCAAATCGAGCACCACCAATAGCGTCGATTTCGTCGAAGAATATGAGACAAGCTTTTTTACTTCTAGCCATTTCGAACAATTCTCTTACCATTCTGGCTCCCTGTACCACAAAATATTCAATTCATTAGATTCACTCCGTATAAATCAAGAGGAAGAAGTAAATAGGCAATCAATATACAGACCTCCCCAACATACTTCTGAACAAGTTCTGAACCAATGACACGAATAAAGCAGGCATCTGTTCTGTTGGCTACTGCTCTTGCACAAAGTGTCTTTCCAGTTCCCGGTGGACCGAACAAAAGTACTCCCTTTGGTGGTTCGATACCCAAGTTCACGAATTTCTCTGGCTACATAAAAAATTCAAGTTTAGCAGACATGTAACATGCAAAAACCATATAAATATGTCAAGTATCTTACATGAAGCAGTGGTGTTTCTACAACTTCTCTCAGCTTTTCTATCTGCTCTTTGCAACCTCCTACATCACTGTAAGTCACATCAGGTTTCTCCTCTACTTGCATCATAGTTACGGTAGGGTCGATCTTTGGTGGCAGAGGTATATGAATCTGATACTTGTTACGATCCACTCCGACCCTCATTCCCTCCTCAATATCCGTAGGTGCAACTGAATCAGCCAGATCCACCACAAACTTAGCGAATTGTTTAACATTGATAATGTACTTGGGATCATCGGAATCAGCATTGATGATTTTTGTGCAGCGAGCAACTTGCAGCGGCTGCTCATGCTGAAGCGTTTGTTTATCAGCTGCAAGATCCCACAGCGCAGGTGGAGCAAGTCCAGTGTCCGACTCTTTGATTCCAGTTAATTCATTTACTTGCTTTATGATGGTCTGGATATCTTCTTCGACAGTTTTTATACTTTTCGTGTACTGCCCTTGTCCCTACCAAATGCATACAAATTTAATACTCATAAGCACGATTATTATCCTCATTTTTCATCAGCTATTGCAAAATATTTTCAAACTTACGTATGTCTTTAGTAAAGCGATATCTCCTTCATCAAGAGCTATATCAAAAATAATAAAACGGTATTTAAATTTAAGCCAGATCGAAATGTCAAAATTAGTTCGTACTACAGTCTTATTTCTTACGTTTGATATCTTTTTCCTCTTTCTCCTCGTCACCCTTCACTTTTCGCATATCATCTCCAAGATGATCAGGCATTTTATATACCCTATTTATTTTTTAAAATTATTTATTCAACTTACTCAAACGGACTAATGTGGGGTTAGTTCCACAGAGGCCGATTACAAGCGAAAACTACCAACCGGTAAACAATGAATACTAAGATTGGTCGAGAAAAGGAAAAATCGTAATCTCCTAGTGGTGAGTATACGAAGTAAAATTATTCGTTACCAGCGCCCTCTGTTGGTGTAACTTCCTTGTCCACGCGGTTAGTTGCTAGACGCAGCTAAACCAAGCTATAACATGCCTAAAATCGGGTATAGCGTTCATAGTCATCGTACTCTCTTGGGTTAGCGTCTTTACTTTAGCGGCTCGTCGACTCGCCTCGGACAGCTTGAACTCGCTGCGAGTCACTTCAAAACAAACTTGTGTTTGAGTGTACCAAAGCTGATAATTCCGAAAGAAGAAAACTAGTTTATTTATTATTATACATTGAATTTCCAAAGCTAGAAATATTGATGACTTAGAGGATTTGAATTATTACTTCGTTTGAAGAAACGATTTAACTGTTCAAATGGAGGTAAGTTATTAGAGTAATTTCAAACAGTCTTGCTGACATATTACCTTTTTCAAATACTAAATCCAACCGATATTTTTTAGATATTCTAATTAGTTATAATGTTATTTTACAGCGATTAATCATGGGTTAAAGCTGGCGCATACAAAATACTGTATACAAAGTTCACGTAACAAAACCTCCATAGTTTGGAGATTACAGTTACAAGTCAGGAAGTGTTTTCAGAGTATTTACATTTGATCGTTTATAAAGACACACTACTAAAATGGATCAGATGCTACCAAGTCCTGGCTTTAGTATACCAAGCATTGGTACTCCGCTGCATCAACCAGATGAAGATCAACAAATTTTGCCAAATGCGCTGCAGCAACAACAAGAGTCGCAACAGCAGCAACAGTACCACATGCAACCGCAAATGCATTCTATGAATGCATTGCAAAATAATATGATGCAAACACCTCAAAAAACCATGCACACCTATGCAATGAACCAACCGTTTGCAACACCCCAAAGTATGATGCAGCCCCAAACTCCAGTAAGTCTATTATCATTGCTTATCACAAGAACACAAGTTTATAATATCATCTTGATTGCAAATAATTATTTATGTTATAGCAAAACATTATGTCTCCTCTGGTACAACCATCAAGCCAAATCGCTCCATCATCCATGGGGCCATCTACTCCAGGTCCTATGACTCCAATGACACCAGCCTCTGCGGACCCTGGCATACTTCCGCAGTTGCAGTAAGAACTTCATTTTTTAAGGTTAACTAAGTTTATCATGATACTATATGTGGTACTAATGTGTATATTTATTTCAGAAATATCGTTTCAACAGTAAATCTAAATTGTAAACTAGATTTAAAGAAAATAGCGCTGCATGCGAGAAATGCGGAATACAATCCAAAGCGTTTTGCTGCTGTTATTATGAGAATACGAGAACCACGAACAACTGCGCTTATCTTTAGCAGTGGCAAAATGGTTTGTACTGGAGCCAAAAGTGAGGAGGATTCTCGTCTCGCAGCTCGAAAATATGCAAGAATTATACAAAAATTGGGATTTCCGGTACTTAAAATTATTACATTGATTATGGTCAAAATTAAATTAAAGAAATTTTAATTTCAACAATTTTTCTAGGCTAAATTCCTTGATTTCAAAATTCAGAACATGGTTGGCAGTTGCGACGTCAAATTTCCAATTAGATTAGAAGGTTTAGTCCTTACGCATGCTCAGTTCTCGTCTTATGAACCTGAATTGTTTCCTGGTCTGATTTACCGAATGGTGAAACCTCGTATTGTGCTGCTTATATTCGTTTCTGGAAAAGTGGTACTAACAGGTATGTATTTGTCATATTTGCTTGTTATACATATGAATATGCTTTTTGAGAAAACCTAATAATAATTTATAAATTTAATTGAATAGGTGCAAAAGTTCGACAAGAAATATACGAAGCTTTTGATAACATTTATCCTATTTTAAAGAGTTTTAAGAAGCAGTGATATTTGACTTATACAATTATAGATGAAATACGGCAAATTTCGAATGGATTATACTTCCTGCATAATACCAAATATTTTGGAATATTTGTAATTTTTGGACATCACACGAAGAATCATCTTGTTACCTACTTTTTTACACAATGACGCTCTTCCTGAATAAATGACTCCTTTTAAAAAGAGATGTAGAGCGCTAGTCTTATAAGAAGTTTGTAAAATAATAGCTTACTATATATTTAAAAAAAGTTGCTTAAGATCTAAAATACTGTTTCTGGTACAGAAAAAAAGAACTATTTAAATATTATTTTACTGTTAAGGGAATGTGGAAGCTATAACAATTGTTTTTCTATCAGAAAAAAATTTTTTTTATTGAAGCTTCTAATGAAAAAGCAAGCCTGCAGCACCGTAGTATTAGATTTAGTAAATAATTTTAACACGAAAAATTTCGATCAGACTTTTAGCTTTTCTAAAAATCTTGGAAGTACAATATATGGAAGGGGGGGGGGGGCAACCACATCCTCTTAATGTTCTTCGGGAGCATCATAGATATAGATAGACTTAATATAGTAAACGTGGAAAATAGGGGTACCTTGGTTCCCAATTTACTGCGCCAATGACTCTGAAAGATGTATGACTTATAGAGTTATATTTTTCATTGTATACTAGTTTACATAATTATTATATCGTGTTTAAGAAAAATAATTTTTTTTCATAAATTCGATAAACTCAATATAATTTTTAATACGTTTCTACCTTTGTCTGGTTACTATTCATACAGTCTTGTTATCAAATAATAAGTTCTTAGTATAATAAAATCAACTTTGCATATATACAAATCGTTCAAAATTCTTCTGTCTAAAACAGGAATAAAAAGTTAAGTTTAAAAGATTCACAAATAAATTCTGTTTGTAAACTTACTGTTTTTGTTGTCTCTAATTCAGTCTCAATATGTGTCATTATTTCTATCAAGGATTGTTCTATGCGTTCACGAAGAGCTGCTTTCGTTTCACTATCTATATCTGAAGGTAGCTGCTGCAATACATAAGTCATTGCGGAAGTAATACTTTTGGTGGCCTCGAGTTTGGTCAATACACCTTGCGCTATATGATCCCTATCATCTTGAATCCCTACGTTAGAAAAAAGATCATCTAAACTGTTACGAACTTCTTGTTTTATTTCTCGGACTACAACGGATTCTCTTAATTCTGCACCGTATCTAAAAAAAAACATGATACATTCAAAAATTGTCGATGTCATTTCGCATAAAATAATAAAATTACCGATAAATTATATCACTAAGGCTTTCTATAGTATAATCTTTATTTGAAATTTGGGGAAAGTCTTGTTCGTCTTGCGATATTTTCATTATATCGTTGATATTTTTGTGGATCTGCTCTTCGGAATAACCAGCATTTTGCAAGTTTTCCGAAATGTCTCGCAACATTTTTTCAATAGTTTCCCGAACATTCACATCATCTGCCATAGTAATCTGTGCCAGCAAATGTCGTACCTACAATAACGTTCATCATAATTTAAGAAAAAACGCAGAAGATTGGAATATTTTGTCAGAAAATTAAAATACTTACAGCAATAATTTTCTTGTAATAATCACTGTCTTCTATCAAAAGTTCTCTGGCTCCATCGCTAGTAGACGTATTGTCCTTAGAGTAGTTTTCTTGCATCTGATACTTAAATACATCTTTGTCAGTGCCATCAAACAAAGTTAAAGTGGGTCTACGTTTATCTATACTCGTGCTTAATTTAGATTGATCCAAAGGCAGTAGATTTTTCGATTTGTTACTCAAGCTTCTGATATCTCTGCAGATCCAGTCTTTTTGTTTTTTCTGGTTTCTCAGCATGCTTTTGAGCCTGGCCAAATCAGCTTCGTACTGTGATTCTAATATATTTATTTCTTCCTAGAATGAAACCGTAATTAAGTATTATTCTATTATAACGCTTTTAATGTTCTTATTTCAAATCATATTATATTGAAACTATTATATTGTTACTTCAGAAACCAGTTTGACATTGAAAGATTTGCGGAGCTTTAGCAACTCTTCTTCCAAAACTGTTAGGAAGCTTAATTTTTCAGTATTGTCTTGAATCAAATTTTTCAAAACTTGGAGTTGCTGCTTATATTCGCGCTTAACAGCTAGAAAAATCGCATCTGAGTGAATTTATAGTTTCAGGAGAAAATATGCGCAGTAAGAGCCTGTGGTGTATCTATACCTTTTATCTTTTCATCGTAAAACTTGATGAGTGAACTAGTATTAGCTTTAATATCGTATATTAGCCTTCTCAATACGGCTTCGTACAAAGTTACCAACGATACCTGCTGACCAAATTTCTGCTCCATTTCTTTTTTTATTTCGTTTTTTAAAGATTCCAGTTCCTTTTTCATCGCCTCGCAATCACTCTTCATTCTTTGCAGATGTACTTTATCGTTCCTCAACAAAGAAGTCGACACTCGGTTAAGAATACGCTCTTCGTATCGCAGAAAATTATACTCACTTGTGTTTCGTCAGTTGATCCGCGGTCTCTTGCTGCAGTTCGCCGACTCTCGCATAGAGTTGCGACAATCTCGTTTTATCAAAGACTATGCAATTTTGAATATTTTCGGCTTTATCCGCGTCGGTGAAGCATTGAAGCTGATGCAGTTTCAGTATTATGGTAACGTCTATATCGTTCAGTCGACGTTGCTTTTCCCGCTAGATCAGTTGAAGACGGATAAGGACCATTGAATTTTTAACGAATACAATTATAATTATTATTTAACACGATCATTTTACCAGAAAAGCGTCCAGCCTCTCACGATCGGTTTTCAGCTCGATCTCGATCGATTTCATTTTCTTCTTTTGCGTCTCGAGATCCTTCTGCAACGTCTCGATGATCCTCTGCTCCTCCCGTATACGTTGCTCCATGTCGTATCGCTTCTCGCGTATCGCAAAAGCGTCGTCGTAAAGATCACGATCGCAACCTTCCGGACAAACGCTTTCGTCCAGGTGAAGTAGTCCTACGTTGCGGCTATCGTCACTCGCACTGTCGGCATCGGTACCGTCGTCGGAACTACTCTCCGAAGAGGAAGAATCCGACGAAGACGAGGCTAAAATTGATTCAAGATTTCTATATATAGAAATCAATGGGGAAGTATTGTAGTTGGTTAAATTTATTTGTTATATGTATATGTTGAAATACCGTCGTCTGCTTTTGTGGCTTTATATTTCTTTTTGCAGATCCTCTTAAGAAAATGGTAATACTTGTCCTCGCTTATAGTATGTAAATATCGCGCCAAATTATCACGGATTCTCTCTTGGAGTTTAGCAATGTGATGATTTTTTTCTTCAATTCTAGCCGATAATTGTTTCACCTGTGCACACATCATAAATGTAAATCGAATCTTTAATAAGTATACATACTTATTAAAGATTTGTAAAAGTTATCACCGACTTTGCTCTTAACGGCCGTTTTAGTTTTCGATTTATCATCGACTTTCTCGGAAAGTTCATTTTCCATGCCCTCGAATCTTTTAAGGACGATTAGCTCTTGATGCATCGTCAGCAGATACAAATCCATGTAAACGCTTTCGTGAACAATTTCGAGCCTCTCCTTTTCGAGTTCGTCGAGCTCCTCGTCAAAGGCTTCGTAACTTTTACGGATATGGCGTATTATTTCGTCTTGCTCGTGATTTTTTCTCGCGGCGCGTACGCGCTTCATCTCCCGCTCTGATAAAAAAATGTACTCATCAGTTTTAGGACATTACTGAACATTGTCTTTTTATATTAAGATTTAGCTTACCAAGTTTACTGTCGACTTTTTCCGCTTGCTCAAACGCAGCTAAAACGTCCGGGGACACGCTGATGCGAATCGCTCGCGTATCCTCCGGGAATTTATTTCTACTCGTTTCGTCCCCTGCAATGACGCTAAGAGGTTTTCCCGGTTGAAAGCGCGTCTCGTCCATCAGTAGAATCTCGTATTCCTCATCGAAATCTTCAACGGGTATGTCCAGCACGACAGATTGCCTTTTCTTTTTCATCTCCTTCACGCGCTCTGCCATTGACGTATAACTTTCCAGCTAAAAATTAGATATTTTCAAGTTATTTTTTAACCCGATTGCTTGCGCAATGTCGGTTCGACGAAGAAAATACCTCTAAATTTTTCTCTGGGAACTCGGTGTCGTAATCGAAAACTGGTGGGTCTGGTAAGGGTCTTATCCACTGCTCGGGTAATTCGGCGTGAATATTTTTTAACTTTTTTATCAGCTGTTCCACTTCTTTTTGTAATTCAACTTTTTTCGTTCTTAAATTTCTCAGTTTATCGTTGAAATCTTCTCGACGAAAATGAATCTAACATATATTTATTGAAATATAATCGCAATGCATCGCCAAACTATTCGATACGTGTAGAAAATAAACTTTCAAACGTTACCCTTCTTCGACAATCAATGATTTGTTTGTATTTCTTTCGAACAGACGGCCGTCTGTTTGAATTATCGTCTAAATTCAAAGACGCTTTCAACTTATAATCTCCAATAGTGGCTTTAGCGTGTTCTATGGCACGTTCGTCCTCTGGATGTATTGCTTTAGGATCCGGTCTCTGCGATTGCAAAATTTTCCACTGCAACATGCGATAAGAGAAAAATGTATAAAAAAACTCGAGTCTTAAGTTATTTGAAAATATGGTAATTTGCCTCTTCTTCTTGTTCCTCTAATTTAGCTTTGAGAGCACGATATTTTTTTAGCATTTGATTGATCTCGTCTCCCAATTGAAATTGTACGGTTCGAGGACTTAACCCTTTTAAAAAACTTTCCATCCCGTGAAGTTTTGGGGAGCCTTCGTCAACATTTTCGTCATCTAAATCCAAATCCATCCCCATTCTATATAATGAGTAGTAAATATACGATAAGCATTTATTGCGTAATAGGCTTAAATCTTAGCTTATAATAGGCTTAAATATTACCTTGAAGATTCATTAACTGATATACTATGTTGATCGTCTGCGAGTTTCGATTCTACACAAAGTATATTTATGCAACAAAAATATTTTAAATAAATATGGCAAACATCTTAACATTTATTTATTACTATCATCCAGACAAAGATCTTCAAACTTCCTAGCGGTATCAACTTGCTCGACTGCATAATCACCGGTTAATTTTAGCTCTCTTAAGGAGTAGACCATAGCGTTTGTTTTTCTAAAAAAAATGTCAAAGCTTTAATAATAGTCTACTTATAGTATATGTTTATTTATTATTTTCTTACAATATTTTCTTCACAGCAAATGGTAAGCAGGTGATTGGTTCGATAAAATGATCCATAAGTTTTTTTAGCCTTAGTTTGCACTTTTCTGCATTGTAAGCTAATTTTTTATGGACAAGATCCATTTCTGCCTGTAGTTGCTGCTTCAAATCAGCTGTTATTCTCGGGTCAAGTTCTAACTCATCATCGGTCAATCTCTGAGATATCGGTAAACTATTGTTTCTAAAACGTGCAACGCAATCGTTAAAAAAATATTAGCATTTGTTGAATTTTCAACAAAATCAAATCCTACCTCTTTAGAATTAAATTATATTCTTCTGTTAGATCGCGTAATGTGGCCAAAGTTTTATCCTTTTCATTTTTCGCGTTAGCCATTATACGGTTATTTTCAGCTTGAATAATTACTTGTTCTAAACTCGGATAATCTAAATCCTCGATATCGATCACATCAACGGCAGGCTATAGGCAAATTTAGAAAACATTTATAAAATAAAAAAATGATTAGCTGACTTTTCAAAATGTTTGTATATTTACAATTTGAGCAGACGATTTCACGTCGATCGTTCGTTTCTCCGTTTCGAACAATTTGTCATTAATGATAAAAGAAAAAATATTTCCATCGTGTCCGCAAGTAAGCAACATTTTCTTATCGTAAGACAATCGCATAGTGGGTATACAACCGTTAAAATTATCGTGCATAGGTAGAGTCCAGTAATCAGAAAAATCTGATTCATCATTCGAATTGATTTTGCATACACGAATTTCACCCTTTTCCATGCCGAAAATGATGTATTTTCGCTCATTGCTAAACAATTTTGCAATTAATTTAAATCGTTGTAAATACATGCGTCATCGTACATGGAATCGTACGTACTAAAATAAGAAAGTTCTGATTTCCTCGTCATCGCAGTCAACAACTACATTACTTTTAACATAGACAGCTTCTTTGTTGGTCTCCGGATTCGTATATTCGTACGTGTAACCGGCATCGTAGCCAGACATCGACAGTAAGATAGTATTTTTGCTAGTAAAAAATGCAATCAAAACACTATTTGGTATTTCAGGTACGTAAATTTCCGGTAATGGAGGATCTTCTTCCAAATTTGCTTCTGTTTATAAAAATTTCATTAAAAATTGTCTCTTTCTCTCTCTCTCTCTCTCTCTCTCTCTCTCTCTCTCTCGAGAAAAATAACTTTTACATACTCACCTATAAAAACAAGTTCATCGATTTCCAATGCAGGATTCGCTTCTTTCATCTGCCTCAATTCTTCCTTTTTCTCGGCAATTCTTCGCTGCCTCCTTGCCTCGT
Organism: Muscidifurax raptorellus; assembly: GCA_020010945.3. NCBI lineage: Eukaryota > Metazoa > Arthropoda > Insecta > Hymenoptera > Pteromalidae > Muscidifurax > Muscidifurax raptorellus. The sequence goes on along the minus strand of CM052078.1, from coordinate 37,988,415 downwards.
TTTCTAAACGCACTTTTTCCCTTATTATGCTTGATTTCACGGATTCAAATTTAAAAATAATTGGTTTACACTGAGACAATTTGTAAGAGACTGTAGTATAAGTCTGCGGTTCCGTCGGAAGATCCACTTGTACACACTCTCCTCTCAGGCAACCCACGAGTATTGTACTTATCTAAATAATACGCAAATATATCAAATACTAATATATAGTTATTATATAAGCGTATTTATGATACGTCTCGATTTATCTCTTACGAAATTTGGTTTCCAAGTAATATAAGTCACGCACGAAGGCACTTCTATGTACCCAATCGGTATTAATTTAGGGTATAATTCTTGGACTTTGATGTGGAAGACGAAAACAGTCAGATCCTCGCTTCCGGTTACCAGTAAACTGCAAGTAGAAAGGCGAATGAGAATCCGAGATGCTTTTCAAACGTAAAGTATAATAATCTCTCGTTGGTGTATATACCTATGCACTGAATTCATCGACATGCGAGTTATTTTCCTAGTATGCGGCTTCAAAACTTGTGTTAATTTAACTCTCTCTTTGATTCTTTGACTTAAATTTCGCAAATTCATACTAATCATTCGAATCACCCCCGTTTGAAATGCGCAAATCGCAGTGGTTCCACTTGGTTCCCCCTGAGAGTATGTTTAAAAAATGTTATTCCAATAGCTATACGTGAATGAACCAAACGTAATAATGTAATACTTACAGAGCAGGGAAGCCAAATTATGCAGCAGCCGATGTCGCGAAATTGATAAGTTAAGACTAAATTTTTTTTCTCATAATCGTAAACGTGCGCGCAACCGTCTTCACCGATGGTTGCGGCATAAGGGCCCCAATCAGCCACATCCATATCCATAATCGAACCAGCGTGACAAGTAAGAAGCCTTTGCGAAGGTTTCGGCGTTTGCAAGGTGGACAAATCGATTAACCATATTGCGCCGTTTCCGTCCTATGGATCGTGTACTTTAAAAAGTGTAAAGAAAAAATTGCGCGAATCGTGTCCTTTAAATTATTTACCTGAGCATACCAAAGACTACTATCGGGATCGCTTGGATCTTTCTTTTGAATTTGCATTAGCATAGCTGTCCTGGATAAATTTTTACCATCTGTTTGAGCTCCGATACTTAATTCGTAAATTGGCTCGACCTCCACCAAATGAGTGTCTTCCGATGGCTCTGCCTGATCAATTGTCTCGTAATACCATACGTGAATGAAGCCATCGGTACCTGATATACCAACGACATTTTTTCATTTGCTAATTGAAACAATGTTATATATGACTTCGAAGTAGAAAATATTGATTTACCAACGGAAATGAGCTCTCCGTTTATGTATTCGAACTGCGATATGTAGCTTGAATGACATGGTCTGTTCTTTTTCCTGCATACTTCGATTTTTATCAATCCTTCGTCCCAAACTAAAATGTTACCCCACTCGCATCCGGAAATGATCTATTCACCGGTGAGCGACATATTTATATGATAAAAATTGTTGCAAACGTCGCGTTTGTAGACAAAAAAAAAAATTAAAACCTTTTCATCGGGCATCGGATAGACGCCGACTATATCCGAAATTTCAGTCTTTCCAAATCGTCCGAGTTCACCTTGTAATTTGAGACCGGTAAATGTCTTGGACATTTTCCACGATTTTATATGCCCAGAGCCGCACGAGGTCATGTGTTCCGGCATCGTAGAAGAAAAGACAACGTTGAAAACATCCTGACCGTGAGACTTGCATTGCAGAGCGATCTTAGACCGCTGCCAATCCCACACGGTAATGAGGTAATCCGGATCACCGCCTTGCGATACCAGTTGCAAACCGTCGGGGCTTAAATAATAAGTACGAGCATGTGGTAATGAATAATTTATTGAAGATTTGAAATAATTTTTTTATGGGATGAATAATGCATTTGTCGTGATTATACGTAATCGTGCAGTAGTCTATAATTTTCACGTAATAGTTGGTATTAAAAGTTATACCTGTAGCGCAAATGGGAGTAAGAGCGCGTAGTGCCTTGGCGCAAAACCGTTACTATTTCCATACTGGGCCACTCGTAAATAATTATCGGCGGATTTACTCCATTCTCACCGATTGCGATGTGATTGAATGTTGGATTTTTCTGAATCAAGTTAAATGATGAAATAGTTTATTTGATTGATCTGCGGAAATGAAAAAATTAAACAATTAAATATTGCAAATTGTTTTCTTATGAATTATTCATTTAAAATCATTGATGTCTTATTTGCTTCAAAAAGTCGTATAGAGACAATGACAATGTCGAGACAAAGATTCTCCCTTGCGGGATTTACGTAACACGATTTCAATCTCCCCCTCGAGCTGTCCAGATTTTATTGTGTCATCTGCTCGACGTATCTATTTCAAAGCTGAGTATTGATTTTTTTATACTCAGTTTAAATTAACGAAAAAATATAACAATGGCAATAACTGTGCGAGTCTATCATTACTTTTTACTGTAATAATAATAACGTTAATTTTACGCTTACTGTGATATGCCCAATACCACCGCCAGTAGAACATCTCCTGAATCTTAATTTATTTTCTGATAAATTCAAAAAATGGATTAAATTGCCGGAGGCAAATATCAAGGTTTCAGGATCCGCGACGCAAAGGTTGAACCTCTTTCGACAATCATAACCAAACGAATGGCTAAAAATTTTGTTAAGGATTACTTGATTAATTTAACAACTACGTAGAAAGACACTTGACAAGGATACTGAAATTCTAAAATGTTGTAAGGTACAGTTCCATTATCAGAACGTTTTGGCTTAGAAACGTAGTCTTCGGAATTGTAAAATATCGTAGTAGTTGAGCCTTCGGATTCGTTTACATAATCCTCCTCGGATATTTTTGATTCGCTTTCTTTATTAAAAATTATTATAATTAGTCTTGGTTGGATATATAAATTGTTTGTCATTTTACCTTCTTTCAGCATTTTACAGGTTGATCTGTATAATATATAATAGTATTTTTATTCGCGCTACTTACACTTGCGCTACTACTTAGAACTCATAGAAAACTTTTGAGTTTCTATAGAAACAGGACTGCGCTATACCCATATATCGCAACTTTATGCGATTATTATTATATTTATAAACGGTATATTGGAGTATGAAAGCACTAAAAACGATTTGACAAAAAATATTTTTTATTTATCTATACTTGTTAAATAAATCTTCTTATTTTCAATTAAACACTCTATTTTCAAAAAAATTATTATTCGGTTACGTTCTAGAAGAACAGTCAACATTTTCCCCTACATCATTTTCCAAAGATTTTTTTATTTTTTCTTTGGCATCAAGAAAGGCGCTCATGGTTGTATCTCGTAAGCATGCACTTACATATTCCTCATTTATCCTGTTGTATGCTTCCTCAGCTGAAAATCGCAAATTTTTTACCTATATAGATATTAACAAAATTATTCTTTATTAAATTTATTCATGTATTAATATTAAACAACATACATCTAATTGGCAAGTGTCCAAAAATTTCGCATGCCGCAATGACAAAATCTTTAGTATTTTTTACACCATAACTGGATGTTCTTGCCCAAATATATGTACGAATGTCATCAAACTCTTTACTATTTCTATCAGCTTTTGCTCTAGTAATGTAAATATTGTGTGCAAGCTGATTATTTTGAAGGCAGGAGACAATTTTATAAGCATACGAAATATACTCTGTGATATTTTGAAAAGATGAGAACTTAATACAGAATCCTTTAGCAGGGTAGTCTTCGAGAATAAAAATTGAACCTATAAAATACTGCAACGGCTATAAAATAGATTTTAAGTCAGTAAAATCCAACAAACTATTATTGAACTATAATCTATATAGTTAGTATATATTTACTATGTGCTCGAGTAACATTCTATGGTTTAAGTAATAAAAATGCCAGTGTAAATGATTTACAGATGCATTTGCACATAGACTATTAAATAGCACTCTCATATTCCTAAAAAAATAAATAATAAAATTATTATTGTATTTTATTGAGATCATACGCAATATGGAGTAAAACCTATTTACTCAGAATTACTCAGTAGAAGGATATCTATAGCTTTTTCAAAGCTATGCAGTATTACCCGCTGAGGTAAACAATTAAATCGTTGAGTAATTAACAAACAATGACTCCACATGATAGGACTGACATTAACAGCTACAATATCATTACCATCACTATTCCCAATATCAAGCAATATTTCTTTATGTGATATTTTTGTGAAATTAAAACGATTTGGGTCAAAAGGTTGTTGCATTGATTGTATTTCTTCTGGTTTTCTTCTCATTGTTGCTCTCTCAGTATTCAACTAAAACATTAAATAAGACTGAGAATGATTAAAAAACAAAATTGTTTTTACACTAACTGTTTATCTTACTTGAGCATAAAAACCATATTTCCCTTCCAGAATTTTGAATTGTTGAACTTTTACAGAATAACGTAGGACATTATCCTGTTCTGCTCTTTTCCATTTTTCTTTTAATATAATGTCAAACTTTGAATCCATATGTTCATCTCTTACTTTAAAATGAAAATCTTTTTTATCATATGAAAAAATTTCTATTTTATCTTTCTCCATGATTTTTTCACTACAATTAATGTTTGCAAAAAAATAAATAAAACAATTTTAACCTCTAAATAGGTATGAAATGCTTTTCACTTTGTGATGTATGAAACAAAGTGTGTCACAGCACAGGCATATTATAATCCAATAAATTAATTATCTACAGTAAAGGACATACGTAAAATGTAGATATTTAAACCTTAAATGACGTCAGAAAACGGCGTTTTAAGTTAATTGTTATGCACGTCAACTATGTATCTCTATATGCGTGCGCAATATATATATATATATATATATATAGTGTGTGTGTGTAATCATATAGATATAGCTAATTTGGGCCAATAGGCGCAGGTATGATTGGCTGTGTGGAAAACAAAATTATTAATTATCAAAGTCGTACAGAAAAAAAAAACTCTTTAATAGCTTTTTTTTATAAATTCTTTATTATAAAATAATATATTTCGCTAATAACATTTTTAGAGACTGGACGCCAGTTGTTTAAAGTTAATATTTAAAATAGATGTAATATGTATATAATGACTTGATAATATATATCTACATATGTACATGTATAAAGTTGACAAACAATCTCTTCGCTATACATATAACTAATATATAGTGCAATTAATTTAAAAAATTTGCTTTAAATGTATCTTTACTTTCCAGGTACTTTTTGTAAACATTGTAGAAAATCCACATGATTGGTATTAAATTATGTATACATATTACTACATAAATTATTTTCATTAAATAATATTTCAGTTCGTATGCTCTTATAAATTCTAAAATTGTTTATACTATTTTTGTATTCTACTAAATATCACAATATTTAGTAATCAATTCAACAATATGCTCAAGAAATAATAGCAAGAAATAACAAACGAGACAATAATAACTAGTGAAAAATATTGCCATAAAATTTAGGTTGCCTTAATTTAAAGTAAAAGTAAATAAATTCTGCTATAAAAATCTCACTTAGGTAAAAGTAAAAGCTTTCACATACTTGGATACAATTCACAATAAGGTGTTTTAAATTGCTTTGAATTTAAATCATACACCTGTGACTCTTGAATAGTAAATGGTTCAAGCATATCAGCTGTCATTGATTTTTGGTCATGCACATTTGCAATCATAAATTGACAAGACGGTTCAGTTGCGATCATTTCGTCAGTTATAGTTTCATCCGATTTATTTTCTGTAAATATCGATACTTGAGATGCAGCATCTCTGTCAGTTTGTGATGGTGTTTCATTGTTACTTTCCTGTACGGTATTGGCTTGTGTAACTTTGCACTTCTTTGTATGTGCGTATAAGGATCCAGCATTGTTATATCTTTTGGAACAAATTTTACAAGCATAAGGTCTTTGACCTGTATGTGTGTAATTATGTTCGTTTAAAGAAGTCAGCCGTCTAAAAGACTTGGAGCAAATCTGACATTGGTATTTAGCTTCTCCTGTATGCATCGTTATGTGTCTAGCTAAGGTATTTGCTCTAGCAAAAGCTCTGCTGCAATACTGACAAATGTACGGCTTTTCTCCACTGTGTGTTCTAAGATGCAATTGCAGATAGGTACTTTTAGTAAAACCTCTACTACAAACATTGCAAACATACGGTTTCACACCCGTGTGAGTGCGCATATGTGCAACTAATGAACCACTTTGTGCAAAGCATTTACTACAGACTTCACATAAATAACGTTTTTGCACATCTCGAGCGCGCCTGTGTCTTTCTTCATGATTAGCTAGTGATTGAGGTTGAGCAAATGCTTTTGGACATATTGAACATTTGTGAGGCCTATTAATTTTGTCCTGAAATTAAATGTTTTTGTATGTATTTGAAAGTTATCAATAAAGTGAAATATTTGATTAAAGTAAAACAAAATTATTATACCTTTTTTCTTCTAGTTGGTGAATTTTCATCCACAGATTCCTGATCTGAATCAAATAACTCATCTTTATGTTTTAATTGTTGATGTTCTCTGAGTTTGTCTGGTCTAGAAAAATCTTTACCACATATTGAACAATTATATTTAAATCCAGAGTGAGTTAACAGATGTCTTTTGAGATTTCTCATTGTGGCAACATGTACACCACACTGATTGCATTGTATACTTGAATCAGGTGTATCGTCATCATATGGATCATTATCATCACTGCTACCATCTTCATCAAGACGATTATCCTCATTGTCAGACAGATCTGTACTATTGTTATCAGTGAAATCTTCAATGTGATTATAATTTTCTTGTAAGCTGTTTTCAAAACTATGTGACTGTAGTTTTTCTCCTTTATCAACAATATGTGAAAAATTGTCTGGAATTTCACTTAATTCATCGACTAATTTTACTAATTTATCACTATAATTGGGATGTGTTTTAATGTGAGCTATAAAAGATTTGTGGTGAGTAAACTGTCTAGGACAAAATTTACAATTAAATTGACCAATTTTATTATCTTCCGTATTGTCTAATGATAAATTTGATTCATTGCTATTGCTATTATCACATATATTCCTATTATTAGCATCACTTTTTCTTTTTATCTTGTTATTGAGGTCTATAATTTTGTCTTTGTCTATGTTCATATTATGAATGGACAATACATGACTCTGAACCTTATCCACTGATTGGAATTCTAAATCACATAAGTAACAACTATATGTTGTTTTGAGTTGCTTTTTGTGAATGACTGCATGTTTTTCCAACAAAGATAGATTGGCAAATGATTTTATACAATACTTGCATTTGTGACGCTTTGTTCGTAATATCAGAGGTTTTTCATCATCACTCTGATTACTATTTTCTTTCACTACTGGTGTTTCCATTTTACTGAAATTATTCTTATCACTTTGTTTATCTACCGAATAATTGGTCTCAAAATTAATTTGAATCTCTTGGCTTCTATAATTTTCCAATGAAAGATTATCCATTCCTTGACATACTGTGTTGTTTTTTGCAACTAGGATGTTAGGTTCAAACGTGTTGTTACTGCTGTTTATGCCACATGTATTTGCTATTTCAAATATAAATTGATCATGAGTATTTGTATTGTTTTCTTCATTTTGGATTGCCATACAAGAATTTATAATATTTTTTTGAGCACAGGGTGCCATAGATTCTATTGTGGTAATAGTACCAGGCCATTGATGATTTGTTGAATGCCTCATAAGAAGTGCATGGCGAAGATCATGATCACATTTTTCAACTTGACATTTGAAATTGTAAGACATGTAAACTAAATTGCGACAATTTGTGCAGATAACTCGAGGTAAACCATCATTTTCTTGAATCTAGAAAATAAAAATATTATTTTAAAAAAATTGTACATTAAAAAAAATAGATGGAGCAAAATATTATCTAAAGGGCCCTTGGTTAAAACAAAATTATAACAATGTGGCTGAGTGTGCTTTTAATGCCACACTTTTCCCCTTGTTGTATTCAATGGTTCAATTAATATTAGTTAATATAGGAAAATAGACTACAATTAGATTCATGTTACACAGGCAAGTTCTCAATAAAGCTTATACAAACAATGAAAAAGTGATCCACAGTAATACTTGATGTGCATAAAATACTGAGATAAAATTTAAAAAACATTTTTTCTATTATAACATACTCTCTATTAGTCACTTTGAAAAGAAGGTTTCTAACCATTCATAAGGTTTTGCTTATTTTGTCTGCTTTATTTATTTAACATGTATTCTTCATATTTTTCACAAAGACATTGATTAAGAGTTTTAATGCGACACACTTTTACCTCAAAATCGCGCGTATGCATCCTTTCCCAAAAAAGAGCATCAAAAAGGTTTTAAATTATAGCTTACTGAAACTTTCTTTCCATCAAAAGGAATGATGAAAAAAGTTGGATATATAAATAAAAGAGCGCAACGTTCGAATAAAAAATAAAAAAATAAACATACAACATAGGATGACCTTACATTATACGGGCTAGACCGTAGTACCTATATAGGTATATAAAGTATGGGGGTGTAGAAGTGCAAACAAGTGCTATTCAACAGATAGCCGCGCAAGTGTAGATATGTATATAAGCGCATTATATATACAATCTAACCTGTACAGCGGCGAACGCCATGAGCTTTTCGGGCAAATCACCAGCGAACAGAGCCCATCGTTGATCGGTGGCAATGCAGGTGCCGAGGCAAAGCCTACAGGTTCCGCTTGCATCTTGACTTTCCAGCAGTGTATTATCACCGGCAACATCGGTCATAGTCCGGTTCGACTCGTAGATGTTGACCTCCTCCATTGGACTCAACGCGGGCGCACGAGTCGCGAATAAAAACTCGTCGCTCTCTTTTCCTCTTGCTCCGGCCGCCGTTCGCGCTGTACTGCCGAGTTGGTGTCTCGCAGCTGAATGACGGACGGAGTCGTGTCGCTCTAGTCCACTTCGCTATATCTCCGCAGATGGGGGAGGAAAACAACAAACACGCTTGCCCCCTCCGAACCTCATCTCGCTCGGCGCGTGTATTCATCGACTGCGCACGCCGTCGCGGGACTTGCCGATCAAAAGCGGCTCTTGAAAGCATAAAAAGGAGCGGAGGATGCAACGACGAGCTACTATTGCGGGATCTGCTAGGCATGATTTTTATGCTTTTTTTCTGAGCCGTAAATAATCTCGATGCGGAATTGAGGTTATAATGTGCCGTATACGGATGAGGAATTCAAGGAAAACTAATATCTCGATGAGTGTCGTTGTACAATATGCAAATTTCTCCGGGTGTTATTGGCCATAGACACACAATATAATGCGTTAGATTTTATTAAAAATTGCTTATATACATATAAAAACGTTCAACATCTTTGCACATAAAACAGCTGATGCTTAACAAAAAAAGTATATATAATAAATAGCTAAATTTATAGAAAGTCATAATAGGTCCTTTAGATAACATTATATATTCCACTGAGATCATAGTATATCACAACGGCGTTACAGCATTTTGGCAGAGCTGCTTTATGATCATTTCCATTTCGCGCAGATTTCTCTTGGCCGTCTTGGCAATTTTACCCTCCGGTAATATCTCCGGCTCGTACCTCAACAGCTGATACGCCTCGTTCAGAAGTCTCTTCGATTCCTATGAAAAACCATTAAAAATATAGCATACCTAAATATCTATAAGCTCTCCATAGATTATACATATATAGAGTACTTGTAAAATATTGTAAAGCTGCTCTCTGTCTTGTCTCCGACCGAACTCCGCAACCGCAGCGTGCATCTCGAAAAGCACCAGACCCCTCACCCTATTCTCCGCTGGAACAAAATACACACGGTTCGGGTATATATAGGGACAATATATGATAAAAGCTTTACACATGAACCCTATCTCACAGCCGATATTTGACCGCGAAGGGGTGTCGTCTCTGCGTGTTTAGAAAGGGTATCCATTGTATTTCGTGCGGATTCAAAAGAAAAATCTGCATTATGTACATGCAACGAGACGGAGGGTGTTAGGTTTGAGGGTATATCGTACAAGCGTATCAATATAATTGAAGTCTTTCATTCTGACATTCATTGCTAGCCATATGGTGTCTCCGAAAAGGATATTACATTTATGGGGTGACTGCTGGTTATATGTATATATATATATATATATATATATATATATATAACTGCGTATCTCTCCCACAATCCGCAGTTACTCATTCGCGGTTTGTGTATATGTATGCTTAGAAAGGCAGAAGAATATAAATCGTCGCGCGACAACAGTTGTGCAAATAAGCGTAACGATCGAGAGATATGTCAACTTTTTGAGCTTTCAAGACAAAAAAATGGCTTTCTATGCGCTATTCAAACTTGTACCTATAGGTATACGCTGTAAAGCGCGGATCGAAGATTTGTCGATGCAGAGTGAAAACGTTATAAAAAAAAAAAAAAAAAAAAAAAAAACAATAAAAGACAAGTACTTATAAATACCTGGAACGATAGTCTTCAATAGGTCGTCGAGTTTCTTACAGAGTAGTATCTTCTCGCTAATGGTTTCGTTATCCAGTGCCGGTAGGCCACCGGCTTGCTGGCCAATCATCTGGGCCAGTGCCAACTTCACGTCGGTCAGATAGTAGTGATTCTCGTGAAGCTTCGACGCGTGTTTCTTCACGAAGCTCCTACAGGCGCCCGCGTCGTTCTTCCTCATAGATGCGAGCTCCTTGCCGATTCGCTCGAGCATCTCGTCGACCGAGTTCGAGCTCGTGGAATTGTCGCACTTGTTGCACCTGTAGTCGGGGACGTCCTGAACCGTGAAGCTCATCGGCAGCATGCAGCCCGAGCAATCGCTGTTGCCAACGCGATGATCGATTGAGTCGAGAAATATTTATCGATCGAACGCGGTGAAGGTTATACGAAAGAAAATTACCTCTTCGAGCACTTGATGGCGTTGAACATACTGCCGAACTCCGTGGGGTCGGAGCAGCGAGGACACGTGCACTCGAAAAATTTCGTTCGCAGTAAGTGATGTCTCCTGTTGGCTGCGCCCCATAACGGATCCGTATAGCAGATCGTGATGTGCTCGCCTGATGAGAAACATTTATAGTAAGTATAAGCGCTACCTTATGTAAAGTCTACGCGTGCGCGTACCTTTCTCGATATCCATCGCTGCTCGTATAACGATACCTCCAGAGTTGGTGAAGCTTTTCGAGCAGTTCGCTCTGCAGCTGTGCTCCAGATACGACGACTCGTCGTACACGGCTATCAGAGGCGGTTCGCTGATTGGAACTTCGTGCCCGTTGATCTGTATACGAGTGCAAAAGTTAATGCTTCCGTTGAAAAAAGCTCGTGTGCATGTACTTATACCAATTACACGCTCACTTGCATGATACCGGCGGCTCTGGCGACCTCGTCCTCGGAGAAGTCGTCGAGCTTGTTGAAGAAACGCTTGATAAATCGGGCTATCTCGCGGGGCTCCTCGAGGTCTCCGCAGGCCAATTTGGAAAATCGTTCGTACGCCTCGGGATTCGTATCCCGCAGAGCCAGTGCTCTCAAAACGCTGATGCATTTGTACGTGGGATGCACTATGCCGAATCCCGTTATCGTGACCTGTCATGCAAAAATAAAAAGAAAACAAATTTATCCATACAGGTTAGAGCTGCTACACATCGAACGATAATCACCTTCGTGTCTCTGTGTCGTTTGGTGAAGTCGCATTCGGCTCCGTGGCTGGTACAGGAGCCGCACAGTGGCCAACCGCAGAGTTCGCAGGGCTTGGCTGTGTCGGATTCCAGAGGCTTGTAGCAGCCGAGACATATCGGTACGGTTTCCTGCTGAGGAGCCTGGACCAGCGCGTCGTCCTCTCTTATCACCGCCTCACCGGCTTCGATTCGCCTGATCGCGACGTAGTGCCGGCCGAGCTTTGCGTTTTCCACTAACTGCCGATTTTGCGAAGAGAAGAAATTTTCGATTTGAATAAATATTCATTCTCAAAGTTCAATTTTTTCATGATAAATTTACTACTTTTTTAAGCTCAGAATGATATAAAACAACTTTTTATACTTAATATACGAAGATTGCAATTATTTAGAAAGCTGTTTTGTGCGTTTACTTTAAAATGTCGTAAATAAAAGTTACGCCCAAATTAGCTATGGGTATAGCCATACTGCAAGACTCTCCCCTATATACCACGCGCTGCGAGCTTCTATTCTTACGAGTACAGTTTTGCTCTTCTTTTATCAACATAAGCCACTGCTGAGCACTGAGGAAGATATTTATGGCTTGTACAGCTCTGTTATGTCAGAGCAGTCATTTTTAACTTCTACCGCGTACACATGGGCTTAAAACCGGTGACACATGCTTTTCTTTCACCTTATTAGGCATTCATATATCAAATAAACTTTAAGTAAAAATTTCATTCAAATTTAACACAGCTGTATTATAAAAAAAAAGCTTACGTATACTGAAAACATTTTTTTTTTTATTAAATGAAATTGCTAAAAATATCTAGCGCTGCTTCGATACAAAGTCAAATTCAAGTTCCAATAACAATTCACATTTTTCTAATACATAACAGCCTACATAAGCTTAAACAAAAAATCACGTACTTTCTCTACGCAACCTTCTTCTCGACTGGTAAATACATACCTACATAGTATACCACAAAACCTACCTTGTAAGACTTGCACTTTGCCGAGTGTTCCTTCCAGTGGGCCTTCTGATGCTCGCGTCCGCAATAGAACACGGACCTGCATCCTCCGCACTTTTGTTTCGCGGGCACTTTGCAAACAGCGCAAACCTCGTCCTCCACGCTGGGTTTCATCTCGTACAACTTCGAGACGCAATTTTCGACTATATACTGACAGTTGCGCAGATGATTGCCCGACGACGACTGCAGCCGAAATGTTTATAGCCGGCCGAGGCGGCGAGTACAGGTCTTCACTTCGAGAAGCATCCTACACTAACGAGAGCTTATTAATAGAACAACGTGTGCGAAGAGTCGAGAAGAGACCAGAGAGGGATGGAGATTTCTATGCTTCGCGAATATTATTGTCTTGTGCGTAACGTTATATATAGTGCTTGCAGTTAAACGCATATGATGGGTGTATATATGCTGCGAGAATTTTCTCAATTCTGCGAAGACGTATAAGTTCTGTAAATAAACGCAGCCGTTATGCGTAATATATTGTGGTACAAACTTGTAAAATTATATAAATACGTTGAACAAAAAGCTCCGCGGTACAAAGAGGGAAGACGAGATGAACAAATAAAAACAGTTATCTTTTTCGTATATATATATTTTTTTATTTTCAATATCAATCGAGCACTTGGTTCTTGATCTTAAAAATTGTCCCAAGGATATTTAGATTCGTTTTATCTTGTGATCAAGCACGTTAAGTTTCAGTTCGGTTGTATTATTTTTGTTTTCATCAATTTTCTCACTTTATTTTATACATTTCTTACAGCAAGAAAAATGTAAACCTTGCTGAGCGAACGATGCCTTATTCTCGACGTATGCGTAATATTATGTACTAATCGAAAAGAATCACTTTATGTAGAGATTTGCAGCTATACAAATTAATTAACGCCTAAATGAGGGAGAAAAATGTATACCTATAGTAAAATGTCTATGTTTATCGTTACTTGTTTGCTTATAAGTATAGCTCAACAATCACAGATACACACAATCTATAATCTCACATTGTCCCGCATACAAGAGGGCATTAGTCATACCTGCAAACCAGTATAGAAAAACTCAAAGATGTATGAGAAGCTTGCTATATTTTATTTCAGGTGATATAAACATTACGAGTTCGAGATCTGCGTACTTTTAAACGGAATTCAACAACTTAATTATTATTTATAATTATTTATCCATGAAATATCAAGTGAGCTTTTCAACACTTGCATTCGCGTACTTTATAGCGGGGCTGTTATAATTAATCATGCAGCCAAGAATATCGACTTGAGTGTAATTATAAAATCAATCATATTTATGTGAGTGTTTTCGAATTTCCTTGTCTATATATTTTATTTTTATATGAATGTATAGCACTTTTTCTTTCAACGGTTAACTATATTTTGTTGTGGGTTTATTTTGTAGTAACAAGATACGTTTTTAAAACGATGCAGCTATTATATTGCCTTACGTTAAAAAATAAACCAAAAAAGAAAAGAGTTTGAAATTTTACATAAGAAAATGTATAGAAACTAATTGACTTTCATTCACATACAATATTTAGAAAAAATTAGTATCATTCTTACATCATTAATTAAGGTAACAAAGCAGAAGAAAGAGAATCTTTAAATTACCTTAATTAACGCCACTTACATCAATCCCTGGACAAAATCACAATATTTATTTTCTTTTTTGAGAAATAGAACAAAAAATTGTAAAATTTTTTTATCCTGACTATAATACTGGCAAGTGCAGCGCTATATCGCAGTGATTATCTGTGACAATTAATATAGTGTTATTTGATAAATGAGACATTTTTTATTATACGGATTACACATGCGTATATTCATTGTATTATATGCATATACACGTGCATTTCGATAAAGTATTAATTATTTTGGCAATGCAAGGCAAACAAATTTCTTTGTTCTATTTGAAAACTTGCATGGTGTTAACAAAAATTAAATATATCAAATAAAATTCGCACGTTTTCACATTTCATAATGGGTCTATATCAAATTTACATCAGTTCATAATGAATCTATATCAAATTTACATCTTTCATATTGCACTTTCTCATTTAAAACCTAGCATTGCTGATGAGCGCAATGATGAACACGTTCGATTGCGTTAAAACATCTCAGGCCAGAATTAAGATGAATAAAGATGAAAATACGATTTCTTTTATAATTATTATATCATACAATTTCAAAAAGTAAGTTTCATTTTGTGTTTAAAACATAACAATTATTAAATTGGTCAGAATAATATTTAAGGTTAAATTTAATGTTTAATACTTCATACGAAAATCATACTCTATTAATAAAAATGATATTGAACGCGCTTAGCAGTAAAATACATGAATATTAAAAAATTGATATACATAACGAAAAAAATGTCTTCTAACAAAATAATTTAATATATAAATAAAATTATGTTGAATAAAAATGTTAAAATCTAATCGTTTATTTTCATCTGTTGAATCCACTATTCCGCAGCTGAGTCTTTTGCACTGATAACCCATATAAACGCAGAGTAATAACAAAAACTGATGGGACATAAAAATGTTAAATTATTGTAAAATTAGTCAAATTCGCATACTCCGTTCATACATCGAATTTGAATATGTACGCCGTGCTTGCACAGCCGCTTAATTGCGACCTTTGTTAATAGTTCAACGCATGCTCTCACTTGTAAATTGTACATTGAAAAAATCAAGAATAGATGGAAAGATAGAATGAATCAATAAAACGAACGATCGCGTTCGATCGCCAAATGCTTGCTTTTTCATTATTCGATTTTCAACCTTTTCTTTACATACATCTCTTTATGCTCTTTTATAACAATCACTAAAGGTACGCTCAAAATCGTCACACTCGCACATACCAGAACAACGTTATACTTCTTTCGTGTAGAAAAATTACAAATGAATTGAAGGTTGCCTTAATCTGTCTCGATGCTATCACCATCATATTCCATCTTTTCATTTTTTTAAATTTCCGCTAATTTTTTTTGTATACTTCCGCGTAAAATTGTGTGGAGTTTATAAAAAGTAAATAAGCAATTTTAAAAATTGAGAACTATAACTCTACAGACCTGGCTAATTAAAATACATCACAAAAAATAATAATAATAAAAATCTAAGATCAACTTTACATATTATTTGAGCGCGAGAGCGAGTTCAAGTCCTTGTATGTTTCATTTATGTTTCGTTATTTTGGCAGAAGGCCCTCACTCATTCTTTGCTCTTAATGAGTGAACTATGGAGCTACATAAGTATAGTAGTATTAAACTCTTTCATTATTGTACGTATTATTTATTTATACATGTATTTTTGTATTATTTGATGAATTTCATCAAAATCAGCAGACGATTAATACTTTCAAAAACATTACAACTAACGTAAATATATGTATATACGTAATAATTTTAAGATACTTTCTTTGTAACATATAATGCATGCTACTCGAAATATTCTAATCCTTTGAAAACAGAAATATTGTTTTATTCATATATCTTATATGGAAATGAATAAAAATACATTATTTCTGAAAGATTACTAACAGAATTAAGGTGAGTTTGGCAAGTTTGTATCGATTAATGTGTTCTTAAAAGATGAGTTTTCCTTTAAGATCATATTTATTTTATATTAAGAAAAATAATCTCTTTATCACTACTTTGATAAGATCGATTAAGATCTTTTTCATCGATTACAAGTGAAAGTTATAGAAGAATATATATATATATTTTTTAAATTTTATTATCGCATTTTACTCTTTATCATTGAAAATTTTCCTAAATATAATCGAGAGGTAATTTTGTTCCCTCGATAAAATCTGTGATATATATGTATACAGTCGCGTATAATTGTGTAAAATTATACATGCTTACACATCCTTTCTCTTTATCTTCAAAATAGAGCCAAAAGTGGTACACTTTGTGATTTTACAGAAATACAGGACGATAAATTGTCCAAGCTAGAGATTATTTTTCTTAAAATCAGTCGCTCCTAAGTATCCTTATTTAAAACAGTCCTTAACGTAAAAAAAACAAGGTACACGACCCTATCACAAAGCCACCCTTACGAAGGTGTACTGCTTTTCTAAGTTTTTTTTCTACATGTCTTAAGTACATTTTGGACTTTCACTCGATTGTATGCTCAAATATACACCAGAAACAAAATTTGCACATCAACCTATTAAAATATATTTTTAAATAAATTAACAAATAAAAAACTGTTTACATTTAATAATGAAGCATTTCAATACTTTTCTTAATGAATACTGCATATAACAATAGCATGAATTCAGTGAATGCAACATAATCAAGCTAAAACTTTAAAATTTTTCATTCTCTTTTCTCAGCTTATAAATTATCACTTAAACACTGAAATTCGTTTAGAATTAATTTCAAGATTGATTCTAATCTATAAATGTGAATCACGTTTTAAATAATGTTTCCGGTGTAGGCGTTAAAGTAAAGTCAATCTTAAATCAACAGAATAAATAGTGATCAGGCACCGAGAACAGACTTCTTTAGATGCTTCCTCCTTTTCTAAGTCTCTGGCCTAGTCCCCGTTGCAGAGGTTGCTTCGGTGACAATGGCGGCGAAACTGATGAATTTCATGATGATGATGATGATGATGATGATGAGTGATGATCGAGCACCAATGCTGTTGACTCGGTCGGTTTGATTCAATTGGCACGACACGGCTGCTGCGCGTCACCGTAGACCCTCGTGAAGATCCACGGTTCACCATTCTCACCAACAGAAAACAGACAATTCTTTGCCGTGCTCACTCGTATGCCTCCACGTTGTTACTGCTTGAGCTTTCAACTGAAACGAAAATCATCACAGGTGTTATCATCAATTATTCTAATACAAATGTTATTTAAAAAGAAAAAGACCAAAGGAAAAGCTAACAAAATTTTCATCACGTTATCCGGGAAGGAGCATTCGTGAGCAGACAATCTTATTCGGTTATATAACTCGCATGTGCTCAATTCAATTGAATGTTACATACATGGGGTGTTGCAGCAGGGAATTCATGAATACCCAAATTTACATATGTATAGCAGTGGACGATAAGGAGATATCAGATTTTTTTGCTTGCTCGATAGACTTGGTAGAAGACATTGCTATTCGTACCGACTGAATTCTGAGCACAAAGAGACATTAACGTTCATAATTATGCGTAGATATATAATGTGTAAAGGATCGCATGTACCTTTTACGACTCTGAATATTTTTCATTCAAATATCTATGTTTTACGACAAAAAAATTTCTTATTTTGTTCTTTAGCATAGGAGTTTGACATTTTTTTCTGTTCTCTCTCTAAGTGATCATCCAGGTTCGCGTAGCCGTAAGAACCTGATAGCGCAAGCAAGTAAAAGCTCTAAAAACAAAAAGCTAGAACGAGAGAGAAAATAGTTTACATAACTCAAGATGGCCGACAGGAGAGAGGAATAGAGTGAGATAGTACGTATAACTGAAAGAGAAGGGTACACCCAATGCGGGGCGTGGCTTGCGAAAATGTTCGACGAGGGCTGCTCTCGCCTTTCACACTCTGCTCTCGCTCTTATATATCTAGCACGTACACACGAGAAAGAGGGTGGGTGTGCAGAAAATCGCCCGACCATTCAAGGCGAATGGCGCAGCATGCTACTACCCCCGACCCAGAAGCAGGGTGTGAGGAGAGAAGAGGAGAGAGAGTAGCGACGATATCGAGAGAAGGATAGAGAAGAGGGAGCTGATGCAAGTGAGAGAGCGCGAGGGAGCTTGGATCGAGCAAGTGGAAAGAGGAAGAGAGGGGAATTACTACGGATGCTACGGTAGCGTACTATGAGTTGTACTCCAGGCACACCGATACACTCGTGAACGAGTATGTTTCCCGCACGCCCCTCTTTCTCTCCCGCGTTAACAGACCTTATCTTTTTCCTTCTCACGCGCTTTTCTCTTTCTCTTTTCTATATGGAGCGGTATTAACGGTTTGAGTATCCAATTATTATTGCTATATGATTGACGTGCCTATCGCAAAGGTATCGTAAAGCGAGACAATCGCAGTTTGGGTCAATTTCAATTCTTATTTTGGAATTTTGTGTTATACAATTCGCGGCGAAACTTTTTTAATGCGATTAGAGGCTTACCTGTTGCATCTTCTCGAAGTCGAGGCAGGGCCTGGGCAGCCTATGGGGTGGCCTGTGTCGCTTCCTGGGACTGCAAGCCCCGATGACGTCGAGGTCCGCAAGATCCTGCTGCTGTTGCTGAAGCAGCTGAGACGGGGGTGGCAGCAGCGGCTGCTGACTGTGATGGCCATGCGGCTGATGATGATGATGATGGTGATGATGATGATGATGATGATGGTGCGAATCGAGGTTCGTGTGCGAGTGGTACTGAGAGTGAGGCCTGGGTCGCGAGCGAGGCCTGTGGTGATGAAAGCGCGGCGGGTACTCCGTCGACGAGCCGGAGGCTACGCAGGCGGACGAGGAGGAGTAGGCCGAGGCGTGAAAGAGCTTCGGAGGCGGCGAGAGCGAGCGCACCGGCTTGTGCGCATCCGTCGGCGGCGAGCTCCTGAACTGGACCGGCTGCGAGATCGCGCTGCCGCTGCGACCGTAGCACAGGCCCTGCAAAACGGCGAAGCTTCATTGATTAATTTGCCCAGTGAGCATACGTACAGCGGCACGGAATTTGCGGACTCACCTCTTCGTCGCTGGAGCCGGAGCCAGCTTCGCGACCCGTCCTGCTTACCGGAGCCGAGTAGGTCGTGCCGACGATGCCATCCCCGTCGGTCTGCTTGTGCTGGCTCTGGGAGGAGCAGCTAGCACTGCTGCTGTTGGCCTCGGACCACTTTCGCTTCTCGGGCGCGGCGTTTGGCCTGACGAGCAGCGGTGTCTGACCGGTCGAGGTACTGGCCAGCGTCGGAGCAGCCTCCACGACCTTCGGCCCGTTGATCACCTCGAGCTCCTCCTCGGAGCTGTGCTGGTCGGTCTGGGCGAGCCTCAGCAGGAACTCGTAGGACTGCTCGATCGGAGGCGTCTCGGTGCTGCTGCAGCCACTGCTGCTGCTCGGCATCTGATGATGGAAGCCGAAGACCGAGGAAGGCGTCGTCGTCGTCGAGGGTGGCGAGGCGCCGAGATCCGCGTCCGAGGGCACGGCACTGTCGCGAGCTGCTCCGGCCTCTTCCAGACTGTCCATTGCTGTAATGAAAAATTGAAAATTATATTATAATTGTATTATACCACCTGACTTTTTGTTAACCTTCTTTACGCTCATCATCGGAATGCCTCGGCTATTTCTGCACACCTTTTTTGGAGTCGACTCAAAGGCCCTTTTCCGAAAGAGGCTACTGCATGAAAGGCAATTTTTACAATCGATTAACTTTTATCACCGAAAGAATATACATGTACACGCGCGGGCAAATTTCTTCTCCCCTTTATGTCTAAAAATAAGCAACGTGTATACACACTATTTTTCGAAACGCGACGACTTTCAGCAAAATAATCGTATTATCGAATGTAAATTTATTATCCGCGTTTATACATACCTATATATGAACATCGGGAAGCTTTGCTCGTGCTTTACTATATATACGTGCAGCATACAGTATGCATTGATGCGCGGAAAGTACAGCTCGCGCTATTGAGTGTCTTGACCTTTGCATTTCCTATGTACGACTCTACGTATATTCGCTCTAATTACACCTTATATTTATATCCGTGATTTTTTCTTTACGAGCTCCATCATAGTCGTGGATCGATGACTTAACATGAAACAAAGACGACAGCTACGCCCTTATATTTTTGCCATTTGCAAGTAAACTATATGAAATCGCGAAAGTAATTTCCCAGTGGATTCGAATGGAAAAGTTCACGTATACGTGTATTTTTAATTGAAGAACATGAATGTAGAACATCGCACAGTTACATTCAGCATACACGCAACGGAGTCTGTAATTATGTTCTTTCGAGATTTTTTTCGATTATTACATTTGATCGTTGCGCACAACGAACTAATTAGTTTGATTTAGCGCCTTCGAGAACTAATTGTAAATTCGAAAGATTCATTCGTACGACTACCGTCACTGAATCCAGTCAGACGGCTTTAGCTATAGTAAAAAAAATATACATTATACATACTCCCGCAGCTTTAATCTACCTTATTTTCTCCCCCGCACGCGTATATATAAAATGATTGACGATCGCGCGATCGCATCTAATGTGTGTGTACTACTTCGACAGAAAATAACGACACGCAGTCATGCATCGAATAAAATGATGAAAGAAAATTCTGTACCTATATCCAGAGCTTTATTCGAGGAAGCATCAGCCAAAACAGCTGTCGGAGGTTGACACTGCATTTTATTGAGATATATAGAGCCAAGCGGCCGGCGTCGCGAAATCAAAATAAAAGCGGATTCTTCAAGCTGCCGACTCCATTACGTGACCCAAGCATCAGCTGATCGATAGATGTCGGCGGTGGCGGCGCTATACGCTCCCGCACGAAAACATCGGCTGTGCCGGCGCGGCGCGAGCGCGTGTGCTGCATCCCGAAAAGCTCTTCTCCTCTCTGCGTCGAGGGAGTCAGCCGAAATTTGATTATACGAGGGCTTAAAGCGAATTTTCGGACGAAACCTGAGAGAAAAAAAAGGAGTAGCGGAGCATGGATTTTTTGCGCCCCCAAGATTGCAGTTCAAAGGGCTTGCCCTTTTTTAAGGGACGAGCAGTTTTTAATTGCGCGAAATCTCGAGTTCATTTGACAAAACTACATCGAGTCGAATTTAGTTTACGGAATTATAATTTTTTTGCAGAGAATCCTTACAATGTATGAATATATATTATATAAATGTTTCTCAGCCTCGCAGTAACCGAGACACCGAAGGAAATGTATGCAAACGTTAATGTATCCGAACGACTCGCGACACGAAGCGAGATGCCGAAGAAACAAAAAGATTAAAGGCTGCCGAGCTGTTAATACGAGTCTGCGCGAATTATTAAGATAATTTAAGTGCCGCGCGAAATTTTACATAAGGGAACGATCCTCGCTTTTGAACATTACAGCCTTTCATTTTTCTAATTAAAAAAGTACATATATATACATATTAACGAGCGGGTGGTGCAGTGCGAGTTTGCGACTTCTGCGACATGTTCGGCCGAGTTTAGCTCGTGTGTGCCGCAGCTGCTACTGCTTCATCGTGGGAACGCTTGGTAGAATATCGTAAAACAGCTTGATATAAAAAAAATTCTTCATTTCGACTAAGCAAGGACGAAGACAATCATTCGCGGTCTCCTATGTAAAACAATATAATGTATACTGCACACATAACGCATATCGTATACGTGTTCGGGGTCAGGTAATGTGGATATGTGTATTGTACACACACACACACATATATATATATATATATATATATATATATATATATATATATACCAGCGGAGCGTGCACGCGCAAACTTTCATTCGCTCGGCAGCTATTCAAACGGCAATAGTTTGAATAGCGCCGAGAGCAAAAATTTAGCTGCGATCAATATTTCGCACAGTGGGTTATACAGCCTGAGAGCGAGCGCGCATCACCAGCCATTACATATATCCATGTAGTTGAAAAAAAGGAAAAAATTTCCAGACGCGTGTCGCAGCTTGCTGCGATGCACCTGCCGTTTCATAATCGTAAACATACTGCTAAGAGACCCGATATAACAATCGTATTGAGATTACATTTGCGAATATATATATATATATATATATATATATATATATATATATATACATATATCCACGCGTGTATATATCTGTACATATTACACACACTCGGATTCTTTATCGGCAAGCGGTCTGCTGCAGCAGCAGCTCTTTCTTTTTTTCCTTCCTCTCCGTTATCGCGAGCGAGAGACCTTTTTTTTGCCTCGAGCAGAAATTACATGCCGTCGCGCTGCTCTGCAGATTAAACAGAGCTGCATATATATATATATATATATATATATAGGCGGGGGACTCGCCACGACATTGCTTTTTTATATTTAAGCCACTGCACGTGCGTCCAGACGAGATATTTTGAATCATTGATCGAGCGCGCGCTCCTGTGCGCAACGTTCACCGAAGCTTTTACATACATATACCAGCTATATACTGCACACTTTCTTTTTCGCGAATTTTGAATTTGGCACGGACAAAAATGCCGAGGAAATCGATATCGCCGCGGATAATTGATGCGGCGAGATCGATTGGACGGCATGCATAATGCCTCGGAACTCTTTGCTCGCATTTAACAGTCGAAGGGCGCTGATATATACAATATGATATTGTGGAGGTAATTAAAAAAGTATGTAACTTTGCACGCGACTTGGCTACAGGTATAATAATAGGATGGAAGTATAGTGAAATAATAGTATGTATATACGCGCATGAAACTTTAATTTCAGTCCGATGTTAGAATGAACAGTCGTGTCAGTGTGGAAAAAGGCTATAGATTTTAGCGTATACCGTAGTACAGTGCAATAGACGCGTGTATACACACACATATATATGTGTATAGCAGCTCGCAGGCATATTCTTGAATCGAGCGTGAGAGTAAGAGAAGCCAAGTCAAGTTTTTCTCGCGCGTCAACAAAGTATATATACCGATGCCTATATACTTCGCGAAGCCCAGTGAAGTCACGCTATCTTTGTTTCGCGATTCAAGAAGCGGCACACACTGCACGTGCCCATATACCTAATACACAAGACGTAAGCGATCTTATCGTATCATCAGCCCCCTCCGCTACATATAGTGCTCTTGCTGCTTTATACGCGCGCGTCCGATTTGCTTAAGCCGCGTTCGCGCGCCAGGAGTATTTAACTGCGGAAATTGCGCCAAGCCGAGCCTTTTACGTAAAGATGTAAGTATGAAGCGATATGTTTTGCGCTACGCTCCGTATTTACGTATGCCAATCCTTTATAATATCATATTTTCGCTCTTTTACTATTTTCACCTGAATTTTGAGCGATTTTCAAATTATAACTTTATCGAAAACTGAGATTCGAGTAACTGCAATTAAGAGGGACTTTTTTTATCCTTATTATATATTCGTGTCGTTTTATTAATAATAACCTACTAATTTCTCTCGAAAGCACTTTGTTTTGCATAAAGATAAGAGCGTGCTTTTCCACCCTCGTGTTCGAAATTACGATATAAAACATTTTTTCCGAGTTTCATTACTCTAATCGCAATGCAGTTTTGATCTACGTAAATAAAAATAAAGCCTCGCGTTCTCAGCGCTTGATGCATAATAACTTGGTCAAAGGTCGTTGAACCCTCGATGAGCTGTCGTTGCATATAAAATGAACCGTTAAATTTTTAACAACTATAGTTTAACTTACCGGTGGATAATTCATCGGCGATGTCACCTCCATTTTGGAACTCGTCATCCGACTCAGTCCCGGAATCATGGTCATCGTCCGCCTAAAGAAAAAAAAAAATAAATTACTTAATGAATATATTGACATTGTTTCGCGTAACGATCGTTATTGCGCAACTATAGGTATATATGTATATATGTACGAGATCCAATTAAAAAAAGATAACGGACAGAAATCACACCGTGGATCGGTCGCGAGTGAATAAATTTCGCTTACGAATTCGAACGTGAGAGATAAGGCATTCGTACTACACACCATTCAATTCAGCAAGAAACACGTGCTCACACAGTCATTTTCGTTATCGCGAAGGAAAATAATGAAATCATATTCGAATCTTTGTCATAACTCAACAGATCATCTTCATGCCTTTGTCTCCGAAGTTGTAAATGTTTTCAAAGCAATAACCTATGATTAACGACTTTGCTTCGCTATATATATATCGAGGCAAAATTTATCATCTATATACGAATATTTTATGCTGTATAAGTATGTACATACATAGCATTCGATTCGTGGATGGAAATTTTTCAAACAACAACACTCCTAAAAATCGGACTATACTTGCAGTAGTAGCTGCTTGAATAAGCCCGCATATGCTTCGAGATTATATTATGCAAAGAGTTCATTAAAATTAATGCCATTCAATTATAGTTATTGCTTATATACGCGAGAGTAATGCGCTCCGAAATAAATCTCGATATTGATCGAGAGTATGCGAGTCTCATTTTTATTTAACATCTGCAAAATACTCTACAGAATATTTTGGCTTTGTAGCGCAATGTAATTAGCGCATGCACACAATATACATAACACAACAACCTCGCGATTTCACCGGCAGTGCCGGACGCCGGTGCTGCAGCCAACTTTTCTCTCCCGTATCATATTCGCCCCTTATCTACGACAATAAAAGCCGGCGGCAGCGTAATATAGCCTCGAGAGACCAGCCGGAGTAAAAAAAAAAAAAAAACCGAAAAGTTCTCTCTCAACGTGCACGCACCGGCATCTAATACCGTCGTAGGATGATCTCGAATTTTAAATCGCCCTGCTAATATCGTTGCTACAAAGGTTGAATAGATTTATAGCAAGCAATGGTGTGATACTGCAAAAAAAAATTGGCTACAGCTTATATATTACATATAGGTAAGACAGAGAGCAGGAGCAAAGTAACATAACCTACCTTCTCTTGATTGGGATCCTCGTTGAGCGAGTGAGTCCTTAGCTTGTGCGTGAGGAACTTGAGCATAGTTCCGTCGAATCGTGCGGCCGATGGGTCACTCATCTCTATGTCTCTGTCTCACGACAAGGTACAAGTATATTATACTATAGCACAGCACAAACAACAATCACACACGGCGCGCGCGCGCGAGCGTATACGTGTATATATATCTGCGTCGGTCTCCCACGCACTGTGTATATACTGTGCAACTGCCGAGAGTCGCGCGCGTTGTGTTGTTTCTCTGCAGCCAGAGCACTAAAACTTTTCGGTGGCAGCGTTTCCCTCCTGTAGCAGCAGGCTCCGGTCTCTCGCTGTATATAGCTCTCTGCGTGTGTCTGCAGAGGCCGCCTACGTGCGATGCGACCTCGGCGCCTCCAAATGGAAGGAGAGAGAGTGAGAGCGAGAAAGAGAGACAGAGAGAGAGTCGAGTCCCCACTTTTATAAACTTATACGCTGCTCCTGAGCTCTCGTATTTTCGGACTGCTGTTACAAGCGTCCCGCTTATACATTTTCCAATGCAGCAAGGCTACAACTGCTTCGCTCTTCTTTTCCAGCGCTGCAGCGCGGTGACGATTACAGCAACGAGAGGGAGAAAGAGAGAGCAGATAAGCAGCAGCGGCGTGGTAGGTAACGGCGGCGGCGGTGGCGCGCGCGCGCTCTCGATCAATTCGTCTGCTCCGTCTCGCTCGCAGCTGCACGCGGGCTTGACACTTTATTGCGGCCTCCTGCTCGCATCCTGTGACTCTTCCGGCTCTCATTGACCCAGGATTTCCATCGCGAGTTTTGCGCCGACTGCAGCGTCCTTCCTATACACTCGGCCGATACCGCTGATACTGCTGCTGCATCCTGTAATGTAAAACGGACTCTTTGACTTGCTGCTGATGTGTGTGTGTGTGTGTGTGTGTGTGTGATCGATTCGCACGTCGGCGCGTTGAACCCCGACGTCGTTCGATAAAACCTGCCGAGTACGGGCATACTTAAATAGGAGACGAGGGAAAAATAGGGAACTGACGCGAGGAACTTTTCTCCTGCGGCGCCCCGAAAAAAAAGAGAAAAGGAGACCTATCTCTCCGAATCTTGGGAGTAAAAAGAAGAGCGAGAGGGGGTGGGGGTAAGAAAAGGAGCTAAAGGAGAGGATGATGAGCTGCGGCGCTGCAGGGGAATCTGCGGAAAAGTGTATGGTGTGTGTATGTGTGTGTGTGTGTGGATATAGCTCTCGAGATCTCTTTGTTGGACTGCGTACGCACCGCTGCATGCTGTGACGAGGTTTCACTCGCTATACTGCTGTGCGACGCTTCAAGAAGGAGCAAAGAAATCAATGAAACGGAATAAAGAGAAATGCGGCAAAGAGTAATGGGGAATTATAAAAGTGAGCGAGTGCGGATAATGATAAAGAATGAGGAAGAGGGAGAATAAAAAACGAACGAGAGAGAGAGAGAGAGAGAGAGAGAGAGAGAGAGAGAGAGAGAGAGATAGGGTCAGTAGAGGGAGCTGCCGCGAAAGAATGACAGAAAGGGGGAGAGGGAAAGAGCGAAAGGCTATATAGGTACCTATACGTGCCCCTCGTCGTAGCCGCTTTGGAACCGAGCCTCTCTCTCTCCCTCTTCATTGAGAAGGAGGGAGAGAGGCCGAGCGCGTGGTGGTATATACGATCTCTATCTCCTCGGCGTTACACAAAGCCTTCTATTTCAGCAACTAATAATTGTGCTTCACCGATCAGCCTCATCGAGTTCGGTTGACTATTATTCGCAGCGCTCAATGAAAAATTTAACGCATTTCGCTCGCGCCGACAGATGTCCGGGGCTTCTATTATTCACCCGGGGATCAAAGAGATTTTTGCGAGTTATCTTCGACGCCTTCTTTCCAATAATAATACGTTCCTGCAGAGAAACGGCGCGAGTCGTAAAAGCTCAAGTGCAAGCAATACTCGCCTCGTTCAAGTGCGTAAATCAAAAAGAAATAAGACGAGGGCTGCGAGCCGTAAAAGACGTGAATTTTACTACAAAAGGGCCCGGGGACGGCCGAGGAAAAAGAAGAAGGCGCAGCTTCGCAGAAAGAAAGCCTGCACTTTTTTTATGCTTTGTATTGTATACATACATACCTGCGCGTGCGATCCTTTTCACGCACAGGCACTAGAAACGGCTATTCAATAACTCCGTAGTCTCCCTTTTTTTTTTCTTTCTCTCAGCTCTCAATAACCGAGATTTACGATGCGGAGTGAATTTCAAATCTATCGGAATAGCGACACGCTGTTACTGTATACACGCTGCTGGGAAATTTCGGCGTCGGGTGTGCAGTACACAGCCTCACCATTGATCCGATAAGAGGCAGAGAGAGAAAGAGAGAGAGAGAGAGGGGAAGCAAAGAAGGAGCGGTAGCCGTAGTAGTAGTCGTAGTCGTAGTAGTAGTAGTAGTAGTATGCCACCCCCCGTGTCTCTCTCTCTCTTTCCTGCGTCGTCTCTCCGGGTGCTGCATGCGCGGCCTGACTTCGGCTGCAACGCCGTCTACGCAGGCTCTTGTGAATGGATATAACGCCGCGATCTTGCGGGGCCGCGAAGGCCGTGCTCCGCTTTTACGTATATATATATATACATAAGCCACCCACCGCCCCCGCGACGTGACTCACTTTGTTTGATAAATGCTCTCTGTACACACATTGTAGCCAGCGATTTTCAAGCTTTTCCATTCCAATATACGAATCATCCTCTTATACTCAGCTTTGGTTTCCGTTGGCAATCGCAACGTTTTTTTCATTCTTCTTCCGTATACAGACACACGCGGATATCGACTCTCGGCGATGCTTCCGCGAAAATTTACGCTGCCGCACCACGTAGCCCGATGTGCGAAAAAGAGAGACGAGTCTAAGTATAAACGTAAGAGAGAGAGAGAGAATGTGCGGAGAGCTGCGGCAAAAGGAATAATACGAAGCTCCAGCGGAGGAGATGGAAGTGTGTGCGTGTGTGCAAGAGCGTGAGAGGGGAAGGTTGGGAGTAGAGTAGAAAGGGGATGACAAAGGATGTCGAGAAAGGACAAGCTGCGCGCGGACAGGCCGAAAATGCAGTCTTTTATTATGAAAAACAGACTTCCCGGATCTGCGAACGTTTTCACGTAAACATTATGCCGATGTAAGTAGGTATACTACGCGGCAGAGTTACCTTCGAATAATTAATTAATAATCCATGGTGAGAGAGAGAGGACTCCCTTAAGATTTTCCCTAATAAGTATAGACGAAAAAGCGGGGGCTCTGCTGCAAAATCAATCGCACGGCGTGTTTGGGCGGCATCGAACGCCTCTCCGAGCCGAGGAAAAAAAGCGATGGGTGCAGGTCGCTGGCGTCCGTTCACTCCGGCTATACATATAGAGAATGCAGTCGTAGGTAGAGGCAGGTATATCGCGCTCTATAGGAAGGAATCGAGGAATCGTAGAACAGAGTATATAGCTAGCTGTGTTGTTCAACTCTCATACACATACCTGCGCTCCGAGGAAGCTCACGGCTCCGTTTTCCCCGAGAACGGAGCTGCTCTCCTTTCGGTGTGTACAAACGAACTGAAACGTGCACTTTTTATATACGCGAATATACAGCGACACACACGGAACTAGAAAATAATGTCCTGGCCGAGAGGGCCGCAGCAGCCAGCACGGCTGCACGCAGCAGTCTATCTCGATTCTCGTACTGGGATCCCGCGCCTGCGCAATCCTTCCGCTTTGGTAGTTCGCGCGGTGCCGCGAGCTCATTGGCTCGTCGCGCTCGCGCACTCTCGGCTTCGAAAAAATAATAAAGGTGGGGAGCGGAGCTTGCTTCGTGAAGTTGGCATCGAACGCGATTCGAAAATTTGGAGATAGGCGATGTTCTACGAAAATAGTTTAGTGAAATTGAAAACTTAAGAACGCTAGGCAGAGAATATGAAGTAATCAACTTGAAAAACGCTAAGGAGTTGTTAATTTGCCAATAATTAGACGGGTTTCTTTTCACTTTTGCTGTATTATTATGAAAATGAGAATTCCCACCGAAAAATAAAATATTATTTGTATGTTGTACAATTTGAGGAAACGAATACACCTTGAATTATCAGAAAATGAAAAATTGAATTTTATTTTTATCTTAAATCGGTTTAGAAAATCTTTAAACTATACATTCAGGTACACTGTGAAAAATATTTTTTTTTTAAATCATGTATGTCGCATCTTTTATAATAATGGCTTTTGAGTGCTACTCCATAATATATATATATACAGTCTGACGTCGTTTCCTTTATATGGATACTGCAAATAAATACAGTCTATGCTACGGATGTTAGACGGTACAATAAATAGATTATACCCGCATTATTGTACGTCATATATATGTTATATATTTAATATTTACAAAAAGTACAAAAATGATTACCGTACAAAAGTACGGATCATTAATTAATTCAATATACACAATAAACGTCTATCTTTCTATAAGTACAATGCGCGTTTCACAAATTTTACAAATGACATCACTCGGGTGAAGGTGCACAAGCTTCTTCCACAGCTTTCACAACTTTGTCTCGTGTTTGACCTTTGTGCGGACGAGTTGATTAGAGCGTAGCACGCCACAGGATAAAGAGGCCTGCAAGTGGTGATTGCTGCTACTCTTGCACGTCGGCGTGTGGACCACAGGCTTCGAGGGTACGTGCAACTCTGAATCGCTTTCCTCCTCGTTGTCGGCACTGTCTACATCGCCTAATTCCAAATCATAATCTTTATTAATTATCTCCCGTACATTTTGAATTATCGAACTGCGAGTATATTATAGTAACTTTGAAAAGACTCACCATCCGAGCTGTTTGTCGAAGGCAGATAGAAACGTGATCCTGTAAACCTAGCGCCTCCCTCCCTTCGCTCGTTATTCTTATTATGGTATTTGAATTCCCGCGGTAACGTGTAGCTTCGTGGTAACGACACTTGGCTGCCTTCGATGTCACTTGCGTCTTCGTCGACGTGACCTTCCTCTTTGGAAGTTTCATCCAATCCATTCTGATTATTGCACAACCTGATCAAAGCAATAACGAAAAGTTTAATTCAATATCATTATTTTATAGCGCAATCATCGCTGATTTGAATTGAACTCTTCAAATACCTATGATTTGCTAGCATAGGTGGACTCCAATGCGAATAATGATAGGGTAGACATCTGGGTGCCAACAGAATTTCGCCATTCGAGTTGACGTTTTTCTTCGGTTTCCACGCTGTCGTCGGATGCGTAGATGGATGATAAGGTGACGAGGGCGGGGGTGGTAGCATACAATGCATTTTTACTGGTGGCCAGGAAGTCATCGCGCTGCCGTTGTTAACACAATCATTCTGACTCGGCAGCGTCGTGCTCGGAGACACCGTAAGAGGCGAGTTTGGCGAGGTATGCAGCTTTGTATTCGGTGGAGGTTGCTGATGATTCGACGCAGACGGATTCGAGGAAAACGAGGATGTGGAAGCTGATGGTGGAGGAACAAGTTTCCCTTCTTTTATTTCTTCTTGGATGGCACGTAGTTCCCGTAGTTGTTGCTGTTTTTTCTCGCGGAGTTTCTCGTGAATCAGATTCACACTTAATGAGCCACCAATCGTCAGATCCGAATCATTTTTTTCTCGCGTCGCTTCGTCATCCTAAACATTTGTTGATGAGTATCCTTAGCAAAATTTATTTACAATGTCTTTGATAATCGACAAAATTATAGATTATACGTACATTATTTAAACTAGCAATGGACAAGGGCCTCTTCCAAAAAGGAATGAGCGCTGGACCGTTTCCATTTACCCATTTATTGGCATCTCCCAAAGTCGTCATCTGTATAATGTTGGCTTGAGGTTGAGTAGGAGGTGGCACAAAAGTGGTCGGCTTCTTTTTCTTACGATTTGGATTGGTTACCGTCGGATTCGCAAATCGACAGTTGAACACACCGGGTATACCGCCATTACTTAACTTCATTTTTCGCATTCCAATCGCGTTATTCTGTTTGTCATCAAAACCGTTCATATGCTTTTCTTGAAAAGCATTCTACACAATATCGATATGATGAACTTTTGTCTTTTCAGAATGTTAATATTTTAATATTTATTTAATTTACCTGTTGAGACAGCGTTGTGACGGCATTCGTTCCATTCATTCGTCCACCTGCTTCGTATCTCAATCGTCTTACGTGGAAAAACCTATTAAAAAGAACAAATGACTTAGAAAACGATCGAGTATATAAGACCAGCCAGAAGTGCAGAGCAGAGTATACTTACCTATAATACAGTCCCATGAATAATAAACCACCGAAAAATAACGCTAAAAGTGTGAGTATTAAAGTAAGTGGCTGGGCGTGTCCATGTGTCTCAGTTCCGCTGACACCAACTGCCCAAACTCCTATTAGTAAACTATTCTCAAGGAACATGACGGAGTAGAAGATAACCTGATAGAAAATTTCGGATTTAAAAATATGCATCATTTGGAAAAAAGTGACTTTATATATGAGAAATTCACCATCTTCTGCCGATGATTGGTCTCGTGAAGATTAATATACGAGAACACGTAGATGAAGGCCAGCAACGAGGCAATAAAGACTTTCCTGGTAGGTGGGAGTTTCTCTCCGCCGTGAAAAAGTCCGTCCGGCGTGAGAAGCAGCCAGGTAAGCATGGAGAGCCAGTGCAGGGCCATGACAACTAAGAGCCACTCGCCACCGTAAATCGAGGCATAAGCGACGAGGGCGCCGACTCTGGCGCTGACAGTGCCGAGCCTCCAGGCCAGCTGGGCGAGGACACCGAGCCAGGTGAGCACCAGACGCTCGAGGTTCCGCAACCTGGCTGCGCCCTTGCTGAAGGAGGCCACTGCCCAGCAGACGCTCCAGAGCGATAGCCCCGCGGATACGGCAGTCAGCTCGGCGAGTTTTGAGTCACCAGGCTTCGACTCTCGCATCATTCCATCGCTATCCAGATCATCGCTCGCCGAACCCATGCCGGTAGTCAGCAAGTAAACCTGTAGCAGGAGCATCGGGGCCGCCTCGCAGAACGCGTGTATCAAACGGAGGACGCATAGCTCCCGTACCTGTCAATCAGAGAATCGGTCAATAAAAATTTGAATATATGTATAAAATTTGACGTGATCGTATCTCGGGAGAATTTCGGCCAGAAAGATCGAAGATATTATGCAAACAACATCTCACCTCGTGCTTAACATAAGTCAGATCAACCGGAATGAAGAGCTTAAAATATCGCCACAAGACGCCGATCTGGGTAGTGTGGAATAAAAGCACGCATCCTAAGGTCCAGTTGGCAGTCTTCTTTTCTCCATTTATATCACAGTCGGAGTTGGCGGTGTTCCGCAACTTGCCTCTCGCACCCCAGAGGTACCACTTGACGCTGACAATCTGCACAAATGGGTTTTCATTAAAAACGAACCTCAGACTCGCGGAATAATAGCAGACTACGGATGCACATACCTGAGAGACGAGCAGCGAGGTGACGACGAGGACGACGCTGAGGGGGAAGAGTACAGGCGGCGCCTCCGGATGATGCGCCAGGGCGTAAGCCATGGCTAAGTCGAAGACGACGTCGCAGAAGTACGAGGCAAGCGATATTATGTTGAAGAGGACGTCGCAGAGCGGCAGAAACTCGTGCTGCTGCTGATGTTGATGCTGATGCTGTTGCTGCTGCTGCTGCTGCTGATGATGATGATGACGATGATGGTGGTGGTGGTGGTGGTGGTGGTGATGCTGCTGCTGCTGTTGCAGTCGAAGCTCGGCCATAATATGGGCCTCCGTTACCCATTTGGACGCTGCGATCCAGCGGCGAGCCTCCTGCACACACTTACTCCTCTCCTAGCGCAGCCTCCTGGAAGACTCGCTTCTTCTCGCTGCGCACATATTGTAAAGCACAAAGATATCATAATCAGTCCACGAGGAATAGAACCGCTGCATTCACATGCTAATCGGGATCAGCGTTCGTCGCATCTCGCGCGCGGCTATAATTTATGCAGGCTTTATTTTTGTATTTTTCTCCGTGAATTCCGATGTCATTGCTGAGCCCGGAATTTCTTCTTTTCCTCCGCGTATATATACACGGTTATATCTTGTTTCTAGTATATATATACACGCGCGATGATTAATCGTGCTTTTAGCCGACTGATCGTGCTTTCCAAAGTTGTTCGACCGGTAAAAAAATCCGTTCGGATTTAAGTATTACGATCGTGAATGCGCGTGAAAGAATACTTAGCGGGGCGAAGAAAACGATGTTGTAGTCGTCTATATACCTATATATACGTAAACTTGTATATATAGTGACAAAAGCGCGTCAAGAACCGCGTGAGAAAAATCAACAAACTGTGCAGCGGAGAGCTCCAGTGGTAAATACAGGTATATAGAAGGTGCAGGGCCGAGGCGAACCGCGAGTTAAGTGCGTATAGGGCCAAATGCAGCGACCCCCCATCGGTCTCTCTTTCATATATGCATGATTTTCGAGCGCGAGCTAAAGATGCATCGGAAAGAAAGAGCTGCGGAGAGCCATAAAAGGCCGCGGAACCGTAAAAACATTTTTGCGATCGGTCGCGCTCCTGCATACATACCTATATACACAAATCGAGAGTCACCGCCGCGCAGCGTGTATACGCGTATAGAACCCGAGAGAACGATTATACAGAGCTATATGGTGTATATATAAAAATAAGTATGCCGATGCTCACCGCATTCCTCGCATATGGCCCGATGGCTTATCGTGCAGTCGAGTACAAGGGTCGAAGCCAAGAGCCAAGAGCAGCAGCAGCAACAGGAGTAGCCTGGAGGAGCGGACTAATAGTAGGGACGTTAGGTTGGCCGACCTGGGACATAGTCTACACTACACTCTACATCTCGCTCCGTCTTTCTCTGGCCGCCGCCGTCTCTGGAATGTCAGGAATCTCGCCTCGCTCGGTATATGCCACTCGCACCGCCGCCAGGCTCAAGCGCGCGCGAGTAGTACCTACTTCCCTTTCAGTAGCTTATACTCCTGCGAAGCCTCTTTCTTTCTCCGTGTACTCATACCTCGGCTGCGATTTTTCACTTTGTCCAGCGAGTATCGCGACCGCTTTTTGAATCCTCAGCACTGTCACTGCACTCGCGATTGATTCTTCGACCGCTTGTGTACGGAAAGATCCTCGCAGGGAGATGAAAGAGAGAGAGAGAGAGAGAGAGAGGGATAGCGAGCGGAGGCTGCACCTTTCCACGGATGCAGCCCTGCGAGGAATGCGATTGCAGCTATATATAAGCGCGCGACCGAACTATACACACGCTCTCTCTCCGCCGCAGCCGCCGCCACTGTGTGCTGCTGCCTCTATATGCTACTCCCGAAGTCCCGAACGGTAAATCGGCCGCTCATCTCTCTCTCGGACGCCAGCTCGCGACAATTTCTTTCCTTCTCTCCCTACCCCTGCTCCGTCTTCCCTCTCTTTCGCGGCAGCTCTTTTTTATATATTTTCTCTCTCTCTCTTTCTCTGTCTTTCTCTCTTGGACGCCGCGCACGCCACTTTTCTGCTGCTGCAGCGCAGGGAGCCCCGTCTTTTTCTTCCTCGCTCGCGCGCCCGTGGAGACGTCTCCCGCCGCAACCGCGTCCTCTTCTTTTTCTTATTTAAATTCCGAATATTTTTCTTCCTCTCCCGCCGCCGCCGCCGCCACCGCAGCACACCTTCTCCCTACTACTTACTTACTACACTCTCTTGCCGCAGCTCTGGGCTGTATACAACTTTTTCTTGTCCTTTTGCAAATTTTTACTGCCTGTTTACGCATAACTTATACACGTTATGTCCGTCGCGATTAACGCGCGTTTCTTATTCGACTCGCCGCGCGACGAATGCCGATTTTTTCCCCTCGCCGAACAAATACTGATGACTCTGCGCATAGCTATGCGCGTAGGCTATACGAGTTGTAGGCACTTTGTTTTACGCTCTTCGAACGATGCGATAATGTCGCACGCACGACTTCTAATCGGTAATTTATTATGCGTTTTTTGGCTGGGTCGGATAAAATAAGAGATTCTTACGAGTCTCTTGACTCAGTAGAAACGTGTATAGTTGTAAAGTATTGTTCTTTGCATAATGTGGCGGAACGCGTAGAAATAAAAAATCTAGTCATTTTAAATAAATTCATTTATTTTCGTATGTACACAAAAATTCACAAAATAACGTTTGACTCGTCGAAAAATACAAACGATATTTTATGATACAATATAGCTACAGATTTTTTATCAACAAAAGTAAATTTTTTTTAGAGATGCAATTGACTTTTAAAAGTTGAAGACTCGTGTGTTTTCGTTACAATTATCAATTGTACACTTACTGTACTAAATTACAAACAATTAAACTTTGAGCGACTATGCAATAAATGCATGTTTCTTTGAAAAATCATTAAAAAAGCAGTAAAGCTAAGCCTTTAGCCTGTATATATATATTATCTGTATACAAGTATATATATTAAAAATTAAAAAACTTAACAAATTAGCAAGAATAATAATAAATTGATTCAGCTAGTTGCCTCGATTTATATCAAAAATTTAATAGCCGTGTATTCCTTAACTAGATTGTTATTATGACATTGATTCGCCTTTTTTGCGTATTATGCAAAGGCTCGGATCGCAATTGATAATGTGAATTATCGAACGTCCACTGGGTTTATAGAAAAAAAGTACAATTTAGGAATATCCAATTTACCTTGACTCTGTTTAAGCTTAAAGTACAATTTCATTCTTAAAGTCTCTAGTTAGCTCTTTGTGCGGCAAAATGATCGAATTCAACAATATTTTTTCAGATGCCAAACTCACACAGGATCCTGAAAAAAAAAATTATTAAATGAGAATTTTGTTAAAGGAAAATGAACGTTAAATATATAGTACAAGAGAACCATTACCCAGAATAGTGGCCGAGGGGTTGAGCTGACCATAGATATTGAACAGCGGTTGGTTTTCCATCTTGGCAAAGGGCTTGTCGGGATTGGGGTCGCAGGGTGTACCCTCGACGCGCGCCCACTCACCCACCAGACTGTCCTTGCCGACGATGCTGTATAGGACGATCGAATGCGCCTGGATCGTCGAATTCTCCATCACTATGGTCTCGCGTATTCGAACGCCAGCGCCAATAGTCACGTTCGCTCCGATACTAACGTTTGGTCCCAGCTGCAACAATATACAGCCATTATACGATAAGCCATTTCAAAAGAATATGGAGTGATTCGTAATCCTTTAAGCACTGATAACAACAATAGATAAAACTTGTATCTCGGATTATGAAATCGCAGAGATTGTAAAAGCTCTTAAACCTAATTCAGTATTTTTAAACTCTGTTTAGCAACAAAGCTGTTAAATGTTACTTTTAAAAATTCAATACGCTTAA
Source organism: Muscidifurax raptorellus (assembly GCA_020010945.3). Lineage (NCBI taxonomy): Eukaryota > Metazoa > Arthropoda > Insecta > Hymenoptera > Pteromalidae > Muscidifurax > Muscidifurax raptorellus. Next base: position 37,951,738 of record CM052078.1, on the reverse strand, counting down.
CTAATCTTAGTAAGTTGATACAAAAATAGGCTCACCACAGATGTAGGATGAATAGAGGCTGTAGGGTGAATATAGACATCATCTATTATTTGACATTTACTATCTGATGCTGATGCTAGCATCGCTGGTTTGTGCTGCCTGTAGAGTGCCAAATAATGGCGATTTACATAAATTGCAGATCCTGCAGTTTTCACTTGTGACCACCAGTTTCTCACTGGTAGTGCAAACAGTTTTCCACTGTTGATTAATTTTGTCATAATGTCTTGTTCCAGTGAAATATATGCAGAGTCCTTCCCATAGCCATTTGTGATTCTGTTGTACAAAACATTAGTTTTTCTATTAATAATCATCGATCAAGTAAGGTTTACAGTAAATAAATTGCAGAATTACAAACGTTTGTTTTTCTTGTGGCCGATTAGAATAAAATACATCTGCCATTGTTTGAAAAATTTCATTTGACGCTACGTAAACTCCACAACTTATAAGTGTTGACACAAATGTGGAAGGCTTCTCTACGTAATGTGCAACACAACCTTTGTTATTCAAAACTAAACAGCCATAATTCAAAGACTGTTCTCTCGTGGCCTCTGTGGCCATTATTGTCATTAAACATTTTTTATTTTTATGAAATTGTAAAAGCTCTTCTAATGGAAAGTCAGCACAAACATCTCCATTAAAAACAAAAAAACTTTCTTCACCACCAACTCTAATTTGATCCCTAAAATGGTACATTGCTCCGGCAGTGCCTAATGGTGTAAATTCTTGCAAATACCTAATGACTAAACCATTACTGTGTGACATTTCATCAGCAAATGGTTGTATATCGGCAGCATTATAAGAGCCAATTATCAAAACTTCAGATACACATGATACTTTCTTGCAAGCTTCTACATGATGTTGAATCATCGGTAGGCCAGCAATAGGAAATAAAGGCTTTGGTATATCCAAAGATAAAGGTCGGAATCTAGTGCCTAAAATAAACAAAATTATCCATCACATTTCTTTTTAATACTAGATTTAATCATTTTTATTTCATATATAAGTAAAGCTTACCCTTAGAAGGGCCTCCAATAAGAATTACGGCCTTCATGATATAAAGCTATTTGAAAAATGCAACAAAATAAATTTTTTTATCATACAGTACAAATATTTTTCGAATTCGGTAGTAGTTGACTTATTTTTTACAACTACACACCAGGCAAGGAATGCCACTGAATTATCTGAGAGGATCAGATTGTTAGCAGCGGTTCCGTCGATTCTCAAGCGAACAACTGTTTTTCTCGGATATTTTTCAGCACAAGATGAGAAAACGCTTTCGTAAACAATGTCTGAGGACTTCTGTCAATCACCTGATCGGGTCCTGGCAGTTTTGCAGCGAATCCTGTGATGACGTCGACAAGTCGATTTGTGTGACACGACGATGCTGCAGCCCGGAACAACAACACACATCTTACTTGACCAAGATATGTTGAGGTAATATGGGTGTGAGCCGTGTGAGCGTAGATTTGAGCGACTCGAACGCCCTCTCGATCTATGTATATGCGCTGCAAAGCCATATCATATATATATAGCCAGCGCGGCACATCTGAAATATGTGGGTACTCCTAATATTTCCAATTTTGCTCACAATTGCTTGCTGAGGGCGCTAGACGTTGGCGAATTCTACTCTGGCACTGATGCAGAAGCATAAATTCAGGATTGCTAAACTTATACGCTCCAGAAGAAACGGAGCGGATACGCGGGAATGAAGTATAGTAAAAACCAAGTGTTCTCGACTATGATATTCAATTGAAATCAGACCATGATGCTGTTTTAATAAACGCGAGTTTCATTGTCGATACATTGCTGTTATCTCCGACAGTGTTGACTTGTTGTCTTATCGCCGGCTGCACTAGTTCTAGACTGAATTAATATTTCTAACCTATAATTCCGGTGCCTGTTTAAATTATCTTGTGTACGTGTTTTTTTTTTTTTAAACTTTCTGATGATGTTATTCTTTTTTACCTATACTCACACACATCTATATAGATATATATATATATATATATTTCTTTTCTTTTGTTGTGCAGATTTCAAGTATTATGAGTGTCAGTTTGCATTGATAGTCATTTCCTGTTTTTATTTATTTTGATCAAGTAAGTTACCATTCCTCGTTAAAGCGCACAAAAGTCGTGTTTGCATGCAAAATAAATTGATAACGAATATTAATTTAGATTGTCTCAATTATTAATTTTAAAAGTATTTGCAAAGAATGTTCAACCAAAGCACAGCATTGGCTACACCAGCCACTACTACATCAAATCCTATGAAGGATTTTGAGGTAGTGTCACCACCAGATGATTCTATATCAAGTTTAGCATTTAGTCCAGCCACTATTCCACAAAACTTCCTTGTGGCTGGATCTTGGGATTGTAATGTTAGATGTTGGGAAGTGGAACAAACTGGAAAGACTGTCCCTAAATCGATGCAGAGTATGACGGGACCTATTCTAGATGTGTGCTGGAGTGATGTAAGCATTGTATTTATAATAATGTCTGTTTTACTTCTTACTATATTTAAAATGTATTTTTTCAGGATGGAACAAAAGTCTTTATGGCATCATGCGATAAGATGGTCAAATGCTGGGATTTGGCTTCTAATCAAACAATTCAAGTAGCAGCTCATGATGCACCAATCAAAACTTGTCATTGGGTAAAAGGTTCAAATTATACTTGCTTAATGACAGGTTCCTGGGATAAAACTTTAAAAGTCAGTGCATCTTTTAATAAACGATATCAATTTTGCTTATACATATTGTTTAAATATTATTTTTTATTCACAGTTCTGGGACACCCGAACTCCAAACCCAATGTTGACCATTAATTTACCAGAAAGATGCTACTGTGCAGATGTAGTAAGTATCTTTTAGCTTAAAACAAATTATGTACTGGAGTTACTGAATTTTATATTTTTCACATAGGATTATCCTATGGCTGTCGTAGGGACAGCTGGACGAGGATTAATAGTCTACCAATTAGAAGGAACTCCACATGAATATAAACGAATTGAGTCTCCATTAAAGTATCAGCACAGATGTGTTGCTATATTCAGAGATAAAAAAAAGGTGCCAACAGGGTATGCTTTGGGCAGTGTGGAAGGTCGTGTTGCTATTCAGTATGTGAACCCAACAAATCCAAAAGATAACTTCACATTTAAATGCCATCGTTCAAATGGTGCACCTAATGGCTATCAAGATATCTATGCGGTACTAGTTGTTATATATATGTATATATATCTATGATAAAGTAGTAAAACAATTTCATATTCAAAATACATTTTTGTGCAGGTAAATGACATAGCTTTCCATCCTGTTCACGGTACCCTAGCTACAGTAGGAAGTGATGGTACTTTTAGCTTTTGGGATAAAGATGCCCGTACAAAACTAAAGCCTTCTGAACCTATGGAGCACCCTATCACTCGATGCTGTTTTAACCACAATGGTCAAATTTTTGCTTATTCCGTATCTTACGATTGGTCAAAAGTAAGTTTGCTACCACTTAATTATCATTCCTTTTTATATATAAAAGCTTAATTTTAAAAACTTTTTTCAGGGCTACGAATTTTATAATCCAATGAAGAAAAATTATATTTTCCTTCGATCTTGCTATGATGAATTGAAACCCAGGAGTACATCGTGATCAGTAATAAAATATTGTATTATTTATATTAAAAAGTATAAATCTTACTGCAGCGAAAACAAACAAAACAATACATTTTTCAAATAGTCTTGAACTTTGTTTATTTAAAATAATTAACTTTGTAAGTGATATTGAGATATTATATACAGTAGACATTTACAAGATAAAAAAAGATATTGGTTTTGAAAAGAGCATTGAAATTGAGGTAACATTTAATGAATACATATTATGAGAAATATTAAATTTATATAACAGACTTTATTTCACAGCTTTTTCTTGTTTCCATACCAAAATGTCATACAATATTATATTAAACATTATTTTACATTAAAACATCTGACGCAGACATTTAATTGGTATGTACAGTTAGTCATTTTACATAATAAAGCAGTTATAATATAAGGTAAACATATATCAACAATTTTTGGCAAATGTGAATCAAGTCTTCACAATTTACATTTATTCTATTTACATTATCGTGATTTTAATTTCACTATAAGATTTGAATATTTTTATATTATATATAAGTTTACAATTTAAGAGAAATACAATTTGAAAAAGACAATAGAATTGTTCGGAGCATATAAAAATAACTTTAGAAAATTTTTATGAAACCATAGTTACTACAGTTATTTACAATCTAGTAGCAACTCTACATTTTTCAGGCAGAAGTTTTCAATTTACATACATATAATATTTATCGCCTATTGTCTTATTCTGTACATCAATTATATTATTATTAGCTTTCTGCCAAGTCGATATATCGATTTGTAAAAAATATAAAGCAAGTTCTTATCTACATTGAGGAATAATGAAATTATATTAGCATTTACGATAATAGCTATTATTTTGATATTTTTGTCAAGTAAATGAAAAAAGTGAAATTATCTCACATTCATTAACATTCAATACGTATGTTATATAAACATCGCCAATGCACTTTCATTTACAACCTTGTCAGCAAAAACATAAAATAGATTGCACAAAATATCCTCAAGACTTTTTCTTCTACTGTTGACAATTTCGAGTTGTTTCTGTAAATATTGTGTTTAAGGACATTTGCAATGCGAGGAAATTGGTTCAATCTTGATAGTAAATAAAGTAAAAATAAATTTTTACAGGTCATCATGAGCATGTTTCCTATCATAATCACTGCTGACAGTTTGGCGATCACTAGCAGCTTTCGGTGTAATAACATTCGACTTTTCTTTCATTGATGGAAGTCCATTATTACTTACACTATTAGAATGTTTTAAGTCTTTGACCGGAGTATTAGGCACTGATTCTTTAATATTTTCTTGATTTTCTATTTTATCTTTATTTCGCAATGAATTGGCATTTTCATTCAGTTCTTCAAAATCTTCCGTGTCGTCACCTTTAGTCCTTCTCAAATTAGATTGTATATGGCTGGTACCATCTGTATTCTTCGTTTTCTTATTATTATTACTTTCAGATTTATCAATTTCAAGTTTTCGCTCGGATTGTGTTCTTTCTTCGAGCGTTTCTGGAGGTGTTGCTACTTCGATCTGTATTACACCCTTCTTTTTACTGGAAACTTCAGCAGTTTGTTTTTTGGGTGCGGGTTTTTTGTCTTCAAAAATTTTATCTGGGTTTGTATTTACAATGTGCTCTTTATTTGCGGTAATAAATTCGTTTATAGAAAATATATCATTTTCCGAGTTTTCGTTTGATGTTACATTCAAACTTGCTTGAATAATATAACGTATTATAATTGGCAAGTATTTCTTCATAAATTTATCAAACTCGACTGACTGAATACCGTTAGTTTGCGTGGTAAACAAAATCACAAGTTGAGTTATAAATGATTCACTGAAGGCCCCAGACTGTATAACGGAGTTCAAGTCAGGAAATTTCTTTATGTTAAATGCTGTATTTCGAAATAAATAAGAAAGAAAATACTGTTTATTCACTTTGGGAAACAAGTCGAAATAAAGAGTAACAATAGAAGGGTCAGGCTGGATTTCACTTAATTCTTTTAAAAACCAGAGTACTTTATCTGACATATTCGTATTGGTTATTGCATTTGCATCCATACCTCTTTTACCCATGATCAATGAATAAACTTTTGATATTCCCGTACTTTCAATTACGAAACCTAAATTTAATCTAATTGTTCCGAATAATTCATTGACTATCATTTTTTTCATTAACGTCCAGTTGGTTTCATTTATTTGTGTATTTTTTGTCTGTTCGTAATTTTTTTCACGAACATTAAGGTTTAAGTTAATTTTTATCAGTTTATTTGGCGAATCGCCCATGACAAACGCTTGAAGATGACCAAAAGCTATTTGCTCTTGATCAGATGCTGAACTTTTGGCAGTTACATCATTAATGGTTCCGCTTGATGGAAGATTCTATATGAAAAAAGAAAAAATACGCCATCGTTTTCTAAGCTGTCCAAAATTATGGGAAAACTGCACAAACACAGGTGCTATAGCTATAACAAACTTGCGTACTAATTGTGTATGTTTTGTAAAACAAAACTTGGCTTCTATCTAGTGGAAAACAACGCCATTCTCATGCAAATACGTATTACTTATTTATACTTCAGAAAATATTTTTTGATATTACAGCATTTTTTACAATTACGTTCGACATTCCTTATAAAGTATATATCGTATGATATTCATATTTACAGACGACTACAAAATATTATAAAAATATAAGCAAAAACTTTGTTCAGTCGCAAAGCGTATGCATACACACTTTCATTATTTTGTGCATTAATTAGGAATGCTTTTAAAATGTATGGTAAAGCTTTAAACAAATCTCTGTACGACGATTCAAACGGTGCTATCTTTTAATAATAGATACTATCCAAATAGTCAAGCCTTCTACGAATATTATAGTTAAGCACCAAACAATACAAACCTGAGACGTTAATTGTCGAGTTAAAATTTCTCTGATCGTCCCTTTTAGTCTCTCAAACATTGACAGGTCTGTTGGAGCTTTTAATTGTGCTTCGTCTTTATGCACTGTGCCGCCTTCGGTAGCAACAATTAAAAAAGAATTATTATTTAATATTTGGAATCACGATAATTATGTTCCACGATCATGATTACCTATAGTAACAATTAAAGAGCCTTGAGCTGAAATGATGGCTTGAAGTAATTGACTAGCTTCTACGCTGAATAGAAACACGAAAGGAATAGTAACGTCGTCAACTTGTTTTCCATCACCTGACATGGCAAACATAGGAGAATTCTGAATACTAGATCCAGGTACATTGTCTAATACTATTCCAGCTATAGCACCAGCCTTTTGTATTCTTCGAGCCTAAAAGTTCAAAAATTATAGCAATAAATAAGTCATTTATCCGTATTTTGCAATAAATCACTTATTTTTCACACTGTACCTTATCAACAAACATACAGCTACCTCTATCGACTATCACAATCATACCCTGCAGCAAATTAGCATTGTTAATATCTTCACACGCCAAAGAAGGATTAGCCAATATTACTTTTCCCGTGATCTTTTCATTCTTAAGATCGGCACCAAAATGCGCGAGACCCGCGAGTAAAGTGACCTTTTGAGACGGTTTTGTGTTTGGTTTTACAAAAGTTACGAGCGCCGATTTAGTTTCTGTTTGTTGAGTTTGAGATTTACTGAGTTCAACCATCTCTTGCATAAACAGCAATCCTTCTTCTGCATCTTGAGGTGTTTTGGCATTAGAGAAGGTATGTAGTAGTTGAACACTTCCATCTCCCAACGTCAAAATTGTGATGCCCATATCACTGAGCATTTTCGAGTGCTCTAAATTGTTTGGTTGGAACTGAGAAGCGCTCAGCCGTATCTTTATAACACGTTTGGGACACACGTCTTCGACCATATTACGCAGAGGTTGCCTAACCGAAGCAGGGAATAAATGCAGACTATTTGGGCAAGTTCGATCGGTTTCTTCAACGTGAACTTTTTCTCTTTCAAAATCCTATTAAAAAAAGATCATGAGTTAGTCAAAAATAAACCGGATACCGAATAGCGTAATGAAGTTCAATTACCGTTGTTAAATTAGTTCTGACAGAAGCCAAAGATAACGGTAGCAAATGACCTTCAGTGGTAAACACGTATTCATCTAGATCCAGTAACAAATCACTTGGATCGGCGAATAACAGATACAAATATTTGAAAGTCTCCGAGAGAACGAAGCTGTCCATAGTGTCATCGTGCTTGTTAGTCCTGACGTCTGAAACTGCGGCGAATCCGCACGATACTCTTGCATAAGTTTGAAGACTCTTTAAAACCTTCCGTCCAACGCCCAAATAGTAGTGATCACCGGTTGCTTTATACAAAAAGTATGTAGATTCTAAGAACTCGGGTCTTAAGGGATGATGGCCCCAATGTACCTAAAATTTATTGAATTGAATAATGGATTTTACATGTAAGGTAATGATTTTGACACACACATTGATCCTCTCAAAAGTGTTTGCACTTCATAAAAATTAAGAATAGGAATGCCTTAAAATCACTCTAATATATATTTTTCTATGGTATATGGCAAAGTGAATTTTTTCAGAGATAATCAATTTACATGTCATTTATGATCCTTTCCCCTTCACCAGTTAAATGAATGGAATGTATTGATAATATTATTATATATTACTTGAAAATCAGTGGTAAATGCTTCTGGAATAAAATTGTGCCTTTGCATAACTTGATAGAGCATTTCATGTGTTTCAACGGCTGGCTTGATATCACCTTTGAGGACCTTCAATTATTTGATTTTTGTTTTAGTATTCAATCAATAATATTTAGATGATAAATAAAAAAAACAATAGAGCTCCTTACTTGTACTCCAGGCCAAAAAGCTAATAATGCATCCATAAAATTTTTCGAGTTAGTATTTGGTCTATGCATATGGACATCTAACAGCATTGGTCCTTGACTAATATATTTCATAATAGCTTGATAATGTTTATTAAAACGTCCTAGATATTTTTCATCCCCTGACATAATGTAATGCATTAATTCGATTGATATATTCAAAATCATATTTATATACTGTAAACGAAATAAATTACTGCCAATTACCAAGAAGGATATAAGCTTTTAAGCAATATTCGTAATATGAATCAATTCCAGCTCCAACTCCTGAATCTCTTCGAACCCAGTCTCCAGAGTTTACATTTAATACAGATCCCATTAAGTCAGTTCCTCTGTGCCTCAACTTCCACAAAACATCCATTGCCTTTTGCGCTTTTTCCTGTATATTATACGTTAATATTAAAGTAAACATTGTATTTCATAAATGGCATTTCATCATCGCACTATATTACGGAATTCAATAGAATCACCTCAAATATTGACTCTCCTGTCAACCTTGATAGTGCAGCCATCTCCAAAATCATACTACCAGCGCAAGCAGTACAAGTTTCTCTGGTCATTTCCAAAGGTACCCCTTTCATACCATACCTTAGATTTATCTGTAGAACAATATTTTAGATACATTAAGGTTATAAAATTGTAAAATATTTCAATTAAAATTTCTCTCACTCTTCCAAATGGTATTCCAGTGGATGTATTAAATGCAGGTAAAAACCTGTACCCTAAATCCTTTGCCAAATTTAACAATTCACCTCTATACCAAGACATTGCATTTCCCCTTTGTTGAATGTAATCGGCTAAAATATGTCCACTCAGGAGGCCTCTAAAAGATAAGAAATTAGTTTTTTTTTTATTCACTTCATAAGAAACATTGTATGAAAAAAGGTGTGACTACCAACCCAAGCATTCGAATATTTGTTTCAAACAATGAGACTATAACATCTGTATCAAATGTAACATCTTTAATAACAAGTTTCACAGCATTCTCAAATTCTTCTAGATCACCTATTACCTGAAAAAAAAAATTAATGTCCAGATTCTTTTCACATTAAAGTGTTTTCTACTCTTATTATGAATTTAATGAAACTTACTACAAGCGTATCAAGTGTATCCACCAAAGTGAGAGAAAAGCTAGAAAAGAAACAAATTTATTACATAGCGTTAAGAAACGAAGAGAAAGTTGTTTAAAAGTGGAATACCAATCGTCTCTTACTTTCCAAGAGTAGAATCTATGTCCCCTCGATCTGGCTCCGATCCTCGATACCTTCCTTTACAACTTAATGGCATTAATTCATCAGCAGGATATGCATTATCCATGTATGCATTATAAGCATGATAAAACATATCCTTTGCCTCCTCTCTGCAAGTAAGATTAGCATATAAGTAAATTATTCCAATAAAAGTTTTGGTCAAGTAAATATATGCTAAGAAAAAAACAAACTTCAATGTTTCTCTTTCTTCTCTACTCATGTATTCTATCCTTCCATCATCAAACAGTTCCACGGCTTCATGCAAGCTGCATCCAACAAGGAGCAGCAGCATAGAGCCATGATAAATAAAAGACGTTCCTGCCATTTTTGACTGACTTGAAATATGATAGACTTTGTCAAGAGGAAATAATCGCGATAGCACTCATTGTTCAGGTACAATTCCTGCCTCCTGCAACTAGCTTTCGCTAATGATTTTCAATCATGCTACAAGAACTGCATCGTTCACTCCTTCCCTCTGAAAATGCAAATTAAAGCAAGTCATTACGAAGACTGTACGACAACAATAGTATAACAGTAATCCTACATCATGCTCGAGACTCTAGTTTATTATTTCTACAAATTGTAATTTGTGATAGCATTGACAGCTCTTTACTTTTGGAATTAGCCTATAAATATTAAGTTCTAAACACTACAAAATATAATATACATTATTACTTTTGTAAACATAATTCGCGACGTTCGACCAAAAGGCAATAAACTTATGGTATCAACCGAATTTTCCTTATTCTCTTGACCGAGAATGAACAACATCACGAAATCAACAAGATCATGAATAAACAATAGCCAGATGCCAAGAGCCACAGAGAGTAAGTATATATAGATAAACACTGGGGAAAACGCAAGTATACGACAAAAGTGAACTCGTGGCTCCGGAGCACCGTCAACTTTAGGTGGGAAGGAATCAGACAGACAGGGAAAAGAGAAAAAGGCTTTGTAGCTGCAAAAAATGAATTCGGTCGTATCGGGGTCAGTGCGCCCGAGAGACGAGGGCGAGCTGAGATCGGAAGAACGAGAACCTCTCTAGCAACCAGATGGGGAATCGAAAGTCGCCGTGGAAGCGGCACGAGATCACTTTAGCGCGCTGAGAATACTTATGCGGAAACGGCACAGGCGAATTCGCGGCGAGATATGATGTAGTAGCAGCGCGCGGCTCGTGATACACATTATATTACATTGTGTTTATATCAAGGACAGATGATGTGGCCAATCTGACAGTTGGCTACTTGACTAGCGCGTATATAGCGGCAGTAGAATATTACGGCGGTCTAATAAAATCGTTTTTATCACTATACCACTAGATAGGCGCAACGTCGACGACCACTGCTGCTGCTACTGCTGCTGCTACAACTACCGTACTGACTGCTCATCACCATTCGGCGCATAATAATTTTACGTCTTCTCCCTTATCAGACGGGCTTTTATGGCTCGAGGCCCGCACGACAATCACGAAGTTTGCTCGAGTGTGTACAGACTTTTTCATTGATCAACGCGATAAAGACCGAGAGAGTGAGAGAGAGAGAGAGAGAGAGGGTGAGAGCGAGAGGAAGGCTTTTTTTTACTATAGTATAATTGTTTTCTCGCGTGCAGAATAAGTAGTAGCTATATATACTATCCGGATTATCGTCGTCTCTCGAGCGGCGGGCTGTATACTCGCGAAACGAGTGGGGGAGAGAATGAAACCAATCTACTCTTTGCGCGCGCGCATTACATCTATATAAATAAGTTATATCACATTATAAGATTTTACACCGTCTATGTCCTATTATAATTAGCTATGAATTTTTCAACACCCGCTTGATCCGCATTTAGGTATACATATATTAATTAAAAAATCTATACCTGTATTGAAATTTCGCCGAGATAAAGGCTTATACCTATAATTGACAAATTACATTAATAAAATGTCATGCTTTTGTCACGTGTATAAAAAAAAGGTTTAAAACTCAAAATTATTTGTAACATTCAGAGATAATCTTCGTTGTTTTATAGGAAAATCTCTCGATATGTGAACTTAACGAATTTTGAATATTTTGCCTTTTCTTCTATGATAAAGCGTTTTCCACGTACTGGAATAGTGCTATCAACTCATTATATCTATATCTATACACTCGCGAGCTCGCATGCAGTGCTAATAATCCGCGAGTATAGGTATAAGGTATACACTCATATATAGGATACACTGTGCAATTCGTTTCGATTCTACACTGGCACAGCGTGGTCGGCGCAGGCGCTCTTCAGGTGTCTGGTATACCTATTCCTATACCGGCCAAAAGCCAAGCCAATCCCTCGAGTCGTGCAACGAGTCAGAATCTCGCCATAGCGGTGAAAAATATAGGTATACACTTGTACAGTGCGCTGGTGGAATGCATGTTACTTATTCGTAGCCAAGTTCGTGCCTTCGTATAGTATACTATATTGCTGCTAATTAGTAAAGGTGGGAATCGCATATAAGTGTTGGCCGACGAGGCAACAGCAGCAGAAGAAGAGGAGGAAGAATGAAATCGTGAGCAGCGAGAGAGTAGCACGAAAGAGACAGCGCGGAGCATCAGCTAATACAATAATTGATAAAGCGATGAGCAAGGATTGAGGAACTCGCTCTCTCTCTCCTCCTCCGTCAGCTCTAGCAGATTTATCATCGATCGAAGAGGTGATGTGTGCAGTGCGATGCAGTCTACTCTACACAAGTGCATCGTAGGCCTCTAGTAGTCTCTCCTTTCTCCCTCTCAGCTGTCTATCTCTCTCTCTCGCTCGAGTCTCAGTTATAACACTCGATTTCCCCTTTCGCGCAACGATAGCTAACTTCAATTAGCGATTCCGATCGCGGACAGCAACTCTCGCGAGGCCCGCTGCTGCTGCTCGTGTCCCCGACTTGGCATATAGGGTTATAAGCTGATAGCTATTACCTATATCATACCTCTATAGAGAGGTTCCGTGAGGTTCGGAGCAAACGGCAACGCGGCTGCCGAGACTTCGGAGCGAACCAGTGCGAGAGAGAGCGCAAGCAAGCAAGCAGGTGTCCGTGACGTCATGTCGAACATGCCAACAGTGCCAACACTCATTTCATCGAAATGCGGCTGTTTTGATTCATACTAGGCGCCGTGTAGTCGAGAGCTACTATAGAGCAGTATATACATACAACTTGGACGGCAGCTTCGAACAACCGAGATTTAGTCCCGCCAGCGCCATAACCAGGTAACATTTTTTTTCATTCGTGGAGCGCGCTTACATTAGCGACGGGTCTATGTACTTTTCTCTCTCTCTTTCTCCCTCGACAACTGTTTTGCATTTTTCACACTTTCTTACCTCTCTTCCAGCAGGCTCCTGCCACCACGATACGTTTTGCTGCATGTGTGCGAGCCTCTGTTTATGACCAGACAGTACGGCCCTATTAACAAACATGTCCAAAAACAAATTGCACCTTCACGTTAACAGCAGCATCGTTGCTGTCAAAAGCAAGGTGAGTATAAGAGCAAGATCTTTACTGTCTTGTTTTCATTATCTTTGTTAATTGCTTCCTTATGCCTTTTTTTCTCCTTTCCTTTGTCCAACAGTTCGATGCGGATATCATTAGGTTCTCCATCAGCCGCAACGAGTCAACTAGCTACGATGACTTTAGAAAATTGTTGGCTGAAAGACATGACATAGGACCAGAATTGAAATTCGACATTTGGTACACTGATCCAACTGATGGAGATCTGTTACCAATCAACAACGATAATAACTTGGCAAGAGCCCTAGTTGCTGCCAAACCTCTCTTGAGGATTCTAATACAGAGGCAAGGTATGTGTTCATCCACTTCCTTTGATGACGGATTTAATGACTGTAATTAAAGCTTCTTGAATATCGTAAAAAAATATTACAGGGGATGGAGTGGAAGACTTGAATGGATGTAATACAATCAAACCTAAGAATTTAATATCCAGTATCTTGGGTGGAACCCCAGGAAAACCTAAGCCGCTTGCTATTTCAAATCCACATGATTTTAGACAGGTGGGTGTATAATGCATTAATATTTTAGATAACTGAATTGTCTTCAATTTCTAAACTTATCTTATGTTTCATAGGTCTCAGCAATAATTGATGTAGATATACTGCCTGAAACTTGCAGACGTGTGAAACTTTTAAAACACGGTTTAGATAAACCTCTGGGTTTCTATATAAAAGATGGGGAAAGTTATAGAGTAGGTCCTACAGGTGCTATAGAAAAAGTCCCCGGCGTCTTTATTAGTAGACTTGTACCAGGGGGCTTGGCTGAAGGTACTGGTCTATTAGCAGTCAATGACGAGGTGCTAGAAGTCAATGGCATTGAAGTTGCTGGAAAAACTTTGGATCAGGTAGTTTTAATTTCCCTTTTCATTTTTTTCTTCTGATAGTGTTTCTAATAAATGTTTTTTTAATATAAAAATGTTAAACAATTAGGTCACAGATATGATGATTGCAAATTCATCAAACTTAATAATCACTGTAAAGCCTGCGAATCAAAGAACAGCATTAGCAGTGCCACGGCGAGGTTCGTTCTCACGAAACAGCCAGCTCTCGTCTAGTAGTCAACAGTCAATGCAAAGCGCTGCCACTGGTAGCGACGAGGACGCCGATGAAATTGTGGACTTGACAGGTGTAAATTTGCACGACGATGCAACTGGTTCGTCACACCATCAAGGTCACCATCATCACAATCGCTTCAGTCATCACGATCAGGGAGTTTTGCATCTTTGAAAATCTTTTTGATTGTATACCAGGGCAGATGTACCATTTGGGCCTAATATCATTGACGTTCATATTGTTATTCTGGTCAGAAAAAATACTCTTACGCGAAACATAAATGCGAATGTTGGGCAAATCGGCTTCTTGCTTTGAGCAAACGCAAAAATTCGAAATTTGGGTGTACCACAAAGCTGCAGTACCTCGTTAATTAGTCCATCTATACGGAAGCTAGATCAAAACCTATTTTTCTACTAAAAAAATTGTTCTAGACATAGTTAATGGGCAATAATTACTTAAAATATTTTTGTCAAATATAAGTATTTCGCTGTTTGTAATACACTGATTATCATCAGGACAGTTATTACAGAGCTGTTCGCGGTGCAGAGGTACATATATAGAGGAAAAATTCGCCAATTATTGTACATTTAAAAGATTATAATGCTTTAAATGTATCAATAATCATTATCGAACTGAAGGCGAAATTTCACTCGTGAATTTTAAGGCTTTTGCCATTCGCGCTAAATACTTAATGCAAAATAATGATATTCAATGATGCATTCTAAATATAAGTTTAGCAATATCACGACTGTAATTCAGGTATTGTTATATAACTATCAGTGTTCGGCCCAATTTGTAAATGTATATTTCTAGTACTTAATTATTTTATGGCAACTTTGAGCGTACTTAAGAAGTTTATGTATACATTGCAGTTGTCGGATACACAGTTTATTTGTAAAAGTAGGATTTCAAATCAAATTTAGTATTTAATCTCTAGAGATCACTTCTTAATGTGCTTTTATAGTGTTATATTATTATTACTTAAATGGTTTAGAATTTAATAATACTGCTCAAATCAGTCGGAATGTTATGGCTTGAGCTTTTTCATTGCATTTTTTGGTACACTTTTGCTCCTTTAACTTTATTTATATCGTATCAATCTTCATAATAGGTAAAACTAAATTTCTCTACACTGGTAATTGTATTAAAAGTAATATCTTTTCTTTTTAATTCCCGGGAACTGTACACATTTTAGTATGACTGATCTATTCAATTACAATTTTAAGAGAACAATAAGAATAATGAAGCAATAAGTTTTTATAGCAGGGATGCCTTTTTTATACTGGTATATGTTCAGTTGTATTAACCTTTACAATTTACATTTACACGTATAGAGGTATATAGCGCACTAATGCACGGATACATATATAATTATTGAAATAATAGATAAACGTATATCGATGCCTAATAATTGTATATAATTTAAAAGGACGTATTCCAGTAAGTTAATTAACAACAGAGGCCTTTATCGAATATATATTTGTAAATAAATAGTAATAATCGACTAGTTTGATGCGATTAAGGAAACAATGACTTTAAAAAGAATGAGAAATTTATAGTTATGTTGAAGCATCAATTTGAGAGCCAAGTGGCCGATAGAATAATATTGTATAAGTAAAACATGTAATTTATTGGCCCCGTTGAAGAGGTTATCGAACCATTCTTCCGGAAATCACAATCGTGCTTCTCAATCATGACGATTTAAGTATCGTGTACTTCTTAGCATGTTGACGTTTTCGAATTTTAAAACGATTTAAAAAAAAAATATGTTACTTGTTGTCGATAAGCAATAGATATTCAATTATACAAATAAATTTTTTTAACTTTATGCAGTGTTATCTGCAGTACTACAAAGACGTATTTAAAATATGTTTTATTGTAATTCAAAAGCTTTTTCTTTTGCTATCCATATGTGTACGTAATGCGCGAAGTGGATACCAAAAGATTTATGATAAATCATTTGTTTAAGTATTTTTATAAATACGTTAGAGATGGTAAATGAACTTAAAGAATTCTCTTTTCACACAAAACAGAATATGGAAATAGAAATGCACCTTCTTCCAGAGACTAAATAAGAGTTCCGAATATTGTCAATTTGAAATAATTTGCCGTTACAATTCACGGCTGTCAAACTGTAATCATTGATTAACATTTGTTTTTAAAATTTAAATCGTTAGTGCATGCATTTAAAATTCATATAGATTATTATAATTGAACTCAATTGTTCTCTCGAATTAATTTAATTTATACGCATATACAATTATATTGAACAAGATTGGTTAAAATAAATTCTTGAGAAGTATTATATCGTGAAAAAGACTCGGCAATTTTTGTATTGACATCGAGATGGCAGCTGATGATGAGAAATAAAGTATTTTACTGTAATTTGTATTACTGTATATTATTTATGTACCTATATATGAACACATATATGTTTGCAACTGGCAAAATAACGACAAAATACGACGATAAAATATTTTAAACAATTGAATATCGATGTCAGTCTCCGGTGAAATGTAGTGAGCGTATTGTAACCACAAATTATATATTTAATTTATTTTTATTTATTTTATTTTAGACTTTGAGAATGTTTTTACGGAGTGTTTTGTAAATCGAGATGTCTTTTGCCGACTTTGGATTTGAAGTTTTCCCCTTTAGTTTGCAAAACCGTAGCAACGTCATTCAGTCATGCGGAGACTACCTGTCATCCTCGGCGACCTTATCAGGCAGCAAAAATTCAAGCCCTTGCATGGAAAATTCTTGCTATCACATGATTATCGATCATCTGATTTACTTGGGTACTTGTACCGAAAATGAATTGGCCCTAGCCCAGTTTGAACTCGAAAAATACAAGAAGCTGCAGCTCACCGAGGAGCAGATGAAGCTCCTAAGACGAGTGAGTTATCGAAATACGCTGCGTAATGCAATGTTTTGGTTCGAAATAAGTATGAAAAAATGGCCCGATAGCTGGATGCTGATTGCAAGAAATGGGAAGAGATTAGAAGACTTGCGAAGGATTCGGAGATAGACAATGATAAATACAGCAGTAAAGTCAAGAATCTTTTTGACTGTGATCACGACGATTGTTGGCGTATTTTGAATGAATCTAAAGACGGTGAAGACTGCCATGTACGTCGACAAATTTCGCAAGTTTTGCAGTAGCTTTTTACTATTTTTTATTATGTATAATCTAATCTGCGAACATATACAGGTGTCATTGAAATCACCGATAAAAGATGAGAAGAATAAAAAATGGTGTAGTTGTAGCAGTGAGAATGTTTCGCCACGAAAGCAGAGTAAAAATGCAACCCTCATGTCGGAAGAAAGCTTCCGAGTGACAATCATTCAAAAGGACTCCGAGATAATTTCTCTGAAGAATGAGAAGGCCGTGCGTATAGTATATAAAAAGTTAGAAAAATCATGTGGTATCACGTAGTGAGAGAGTAAGCCGATAAATTTTCAGGTAAAAGAAACTGAGGTGAAAGAGCTCGAGGAGGAAAAGAAAAAATTAGAAGCGATCATGGAGAAGATGAGGAGCGACATCGAGCTACTGGAGAGCAGTTCGAGAGTTGGTATATTGAAGTCCTGAGACTCGAGATTACAGCTGGTTTCACGTTGGTGCTTCTGAACTTTTCAGATTTCTCAATCCAGCATAGAGGAAATTATTCGGCAAAAGAACGAGGAGCTTGCCACTTTACGGCAAAACGTAAGCACAACTATATATGTAGCTGCGTGCTGAGAGTCAATAATACACAGTATCGATCGTCGACGTGAATTTCAGAGCGCGAGGATAGAGGAGAAACTGAGCTCGGAGCACGAGGCTAGAATTTCAGCGGAGCAAAAGTTGCAGACTGTCGTCGCTGAAATTCAAGCTCTGCGAAAGAATCTCGCCGTGAGTCGGGATAAGATTCATTATAACGATATACGCGACTCAGTATTTATGCTTTTGCGAATCACAATGTACGTACACACATCAGGAGGAAGCGAAAACGGCGAAACGTCGCGTTCAAGCTCTAGAGGAGTCCAAAGCTTCCCAGACCGCTAAGATCAAAGAATTGCAGCGGGAACGAGATAGTCTCGAGAAGCAGAACAGCGAGCAGGAGATCGAAATCGAGAAGCTGCTGAGTATCATGGAGCGCTTGAACGAAAAGCACGACCGATCGAAAGTACGGCTCAATCGACGTGTACACACATTATCGATATTATATATAAGAATCCGTTATTGTATGTATATACATATCTATGCGCAAAGGCGGAACTGTCGGCAAGCGAACGCAGGGTCGAACAGTGTCGCGTGCAGCTTGAAAAAGTGGAGCTCGAGGTGAGCCGACTCATCGCCGAGCTGTCCGACTGTCTCGGACGCGTTGATCCTTCGATCGCGGAACCGGACATCCAGGAGGATCTTTATTCACGAGCGAGTCAGCTGACTCGGGGCCTGAGCAAGTTCGTGAGCGAACACGGACGCTGCCAGGCGGACAGGCAGGATTTGCTGCAGCAGATCGACCGGCTGCGCGGTGCGTTTGATGAGCTTAATTTCGTAAATCGTAATTGTATAACAATGGCGGGAAATTCGAATTTTCGATCAACTCGATGAACCCGCTGCCGCAGCTCGACCGTTCGACAGAGTGACGAAGCGAATAAGCACCGAGAATTACCGTGCGATCAAGTCCGATCTCCAGGGCATAGTCGACGATCTTCTCTCGCGGCTGGACGAGGCTCGTCGGCTGGAAAAGAGTCAGCGGGTCTACCTGGAAGTCGCCGGAGAGGCGTCGCTCGCTCTTCAAAAGCTCGAGCAGAAGATCGACGACCACCACGTCTACAAGCGTTGCGAGAGCTTTCTTCTTTTGGAGCTCGAGAATCTGCAGGACGCTCTGGATGGAGCTGAGAAAACCATCAATGGTATACGCACTTTTGATACGAGAATGA
Source organism: Muscidifurax raptorellus (assembly GCA_020010945.3). Classification (NCBI taxonomy): domain Eukaryota; kingdom Metazoa; phylum Arthropoda; class Insecta; order Hymenoptera; family Pteromalidae; genus Muscidifurax; species Muscidifurax raptorellus. Next base: position 37,932,477 of record CM052078.1, on the reverse strand, counting down.
TTTCGTTATAAGCTATTTTTCAACGCATCAGGCTTGGAGTGCAAGAAGCTCGCGAGGACGGAGCTTCCGAGCGATTATTCGGATGTCGAGGCTGTGCTGTCGAAGAAGATCCTCCAACGAGTTCAGAATTCCACTCAGATCGTCGTTCGTATCACCACAGCCCTCCGCGATGGTTTGTATATACACATAGTGAAGCTCGATGCATCGAGTGACGGAAAGCTTCTCCTCACGCGATTCAGATTCGAAATTGAAGACGACGTACAACCGGAACCTGGAAAACCAGCTGCAGCAAGCTCTCCTAGCACTCAACGAGATCGGCATCGAAAAGTGTCAACTGCAAAGCGAGTACGCGAAAGCCGAGGAGAAACGCAAGGAGCTTGCGCTCCAGGTTGAAAAATTAAGATCCGCCTTGGCGGAAAAATCCGAGGAGCTTGAATCCTCTCGCAAGCAAAGAAGCCTCGCCGAGAAGAAGTTTCAAGACAGCCGCTCGGAAAACGCCGCTCTGATCGCTAAGAGCGACGAGATGATCGAGAGTCTCCAGCGCGAGCTTCAGAACCGCGAAGCAAAGCTCCGGGACTACGGGAAATTCAACGACTTCCTCAACGGCAAGCTCGAGGAATCCAACAGTATGATCGAGCAGCTCCAGAACAGCATCGTCCGCGAGAACATGCGCAAACTCGACCTGGACAGCTTCACCGCGCTGCACGAACGCATCCTCGAGCTTGTCGCCGAGAAGGACGAGCTTACCGACAAAATCGCGATGCTCCAGTCGCAGCTCGCCAACCACGAGCGCAACAACGACAAGCTTCAGACCGACTTGACGAAGCTTCTGGAGGACAACGAGTCTCTCGAGACGGCCATACGGAATTTCAAAAGCGAAAACCAGCGATTCGCCGCTCGCATTCTCGAGGAGAACGACGCCGAGAACGCGAATATTCGCGCCAAGTGCGAAGAGATGCTCGAGAGGATGGGCAGGATTTCCAGAGACTCGAGGCTCGTCTGCCAGAAGCGCAGCGGCATCAGAGAGATCAAAGCTCACAAGGACAAGGTATTGCGCGCGGCTGTTCACTGTTTATTTTTCATCCGTGAGGATCGTATACAAACGGCTCGTTTTTCGCAGCTCTGCTACCAGGAGAAAGAGCTGATGATGAAGGAGAGGGAAATCGTCGAGATGAGAAAGTGCATCGAGTCTCTGAACGCTGAAATCGACGAGCTGAGGAAGCAGGAGAACAGCTGCGCTCTTATGAAGCGCGTCGAGATACTGAGCCGCGAAAAGACCGAGCTCAAAGACGAGCTGAAGGTGAGTTGAGCGACCGATTGTAGACCGAGTGTAGAAGAATTTCACACAACTGTGTATATTGAATTTCAGCAAACATTAGCCAAGTACGACGATAAACTCGCTGAAATGCACAAGCAGTACAAACAGAGCGAGATCGAGTTGCACAAAAAGCACAACGACAGCATAAGACGATTGGAGGCCAAGTACACGGAGATGATGCGGGAGGAAGGGGGAGCAGTCTTCGATTCTCAAAACTGGCTTCAGGTATGCAATGTACGAGTGCAACATAGACGCGCGTGCAAGCTTCTACGATTTCGATCCTGTATCGCACGATAGTCCCTGAGTCCGAGCGAGCTGCAGGAAGTCCACGACAAAATTTGCAAGACACCGCTCTGCTCGGCCAGTACGTACGAGAAGGAGCTTTACGAGGATCAGGCGAAGAGGTGCAAAGCTGCGACGCCGAGCTACGGCGTAAAAAAGTCACTGCAGGCGAGAAAAGGTCGGTGGAACGTTTATACGAGTATGTAACGAGGTATCATCTCTAACGGCGAGGAATTTTCTTCTCCACAGACGCGCGAGGCCTGAAAAATTCAAGCTCGAGCTTTGCCAAGCCCAGCAGCAGTCGGCCGCGAATGTCGGCGAGAGACAGTCCGAGCAATAATTCGATAATCCTCCCGGAAAAAGATAATAACTCCCCTCGCGTCAGACCGACCAGATGCAAATAGTGTTATTTTAGAAACATAAACGAGCTGTAAACGGGAACTCGCAGTATTACAAATATCGCGGAAAAAAAGGTGTTTATCACTTATGCGCGACGCCTACATATGTATATAGCTATATCGATGGAGTATACAGCGCTGGCGGCGGCGGCGGCTGCTGCTGTCTATCTCGACTCTTTGCGAGCGAGTTATTAATGACACTTGCTGAGTCAGTAGCCGGGGACACTCACTTGAAAGTTTAATATCAGGAGAGGAAGGAGCGCGCGCGAATGAGTGTCTCCAATATTTCGCGGCGCGCACGTGCCGTATAAGAGCGCGAATCTCGAGCTGTGTGTATATCAAATATCGGCGCGTCGCGATATACGATTTTCGCGCGAAATAAAAAAAATCGTATCCGAATGGAGGGAGACATGAGCTGGCTTAATTTGCCCATTTTCATCCATTAAAATTCAATGTCAATTCGAGCGCTGCCTCGTGTCAGATAAGGGCGCGCGCGAGCGCTCTGCACCCTTCTTCCTTCCTTTTTTTTTCGACGCTCGAACTTTGTCACCCCTCATAGAGTACACGCGCTCGTGTGTGTGTGCGTGCGTGCCGCATTTCGTTTAGAGATCGTCGAATAATTTTCTGTAAAACAATCGGCGCTTGATCAAGAGAGGACGCACAGGATACAGGATGTAATTCCACAATTATGAGATAATCCAGCAGCTCGCGAGGTGCGGAGACATATACGTATATATATATATATATATATATATATATATATATATATTGTACAATAGAGGGGGAAACCGAGAGAAGGGGGTAACAATGTATTATACGCGCACCGAGAGACCGCAACTGCAAGCCCTTCTCCCCCGCAGGAGTTTCGCGCAGCAGTAGATAGTATGTATGTATGTATGTATATATATAGTCGGGAGCGCTCTGGGGAACCCTCAAATAATTTGTTAACTGCCGTCGAATTAACTCTCGCCTGCATTAGGTGTCCTTTGAGGGTAAACGCTCGTTAGTTAAATCCCGTGGATTCAATTGACTCCGATTTCTACAAGATCGCTCTTCTATATATATGTGTGTCTGTGTGTGAGTTTTTCGGTGCAATTGTACCGTTTGACTCGGGCCTTTAAAGCGAGAGATTTATATTTCGAGCTCGATATCTATATCTCTGATCCTCTTATAAAGACGACGTGCAATTAAAGGAATATATAGTACGCGAATTATACGAAATGGCCTAGATATGCAGCAGCGTGCATTATGATGTATATATAATACGATACGGCTTCCGCTTGATTGGCTCGCAGGCGCATGGGATCTTATATATATATATATATATATATAATATTTATTTCGAACGAGTGAGCCGAGCCAAACTATAGATGAGAAAACTTTAAGAAGATTCGCCGCGTCGGGAGATGATTTACGATATAACTTGCTGCGCAACGACACGTATTATATATAGCTATATATCGTATATAACATGTAAGAAGTAGACGACGACGACGACGACGAAGAAGAAGAAGAAGAAGAAGGAATTTGTTTAAAACCGCGTGCGGGCAAATCTGCTGCTTATATAGAGGAGGCGGAAAACGAGAGAATATGAAGAGCTTTGCCGGGGATTTGTAAGCGAGTCCCATATATCCTTTATCCATATGTGATCTATATACGTATATATACAGATTGAGGCATCGCTCGCGCGCTCCGGTCTATAACTGAATTGTCGGGAAGAGAGAGGGGTAGCTATATCTATATATATATATATATATGTAGAGAAGAGACGGGCGGAGCACCCCCATATAGAGAAAGCAGCGCCGCACATTTCGCGGCACATTGAATCGAAGGACTTTAAAGTCTGCGCGACAGCCCTTCTTTTATTTTTTTCTCTCCTTCGCCGCGATATCGACTCGAGTAGCGAACGAGGAAATAAGGGGAAAAGAGGCGATATCGGCTGCCAACTGATTTAATAAGCGGAACCGGTCATGCAAGTAGTATCCTTCCTTAGCGGCTTTGTCTATTTTTTCGTTGTTGTTCGGCTCTTCTTCTATATACATATATATACGACTCCTTCTCGTCGCCGTGATTGAGCCGAGAAAAGGGAGTCGACGAGATCGGCAATGGAAATAAGCAAGAGTATACTTATTTACGAGTGCGCGTAAAAATCCCCGCAGACGTGTGCGGGACACGGTCTGGGCGGGCTCTCCTTTTAATCGTGATTCGCTGCTTTGTTGTTTCGCCAATAGCAACTGTATATATATATATATATATATATATATATATATATAATACTCCTTTAGTTTTATTATACGTCTATAGCGGATCGACTTAAAGGGATCGACTCTACGTGCGGTCAGCCAATAAGTGCGCGTATATAATACGCGCGTTATGAATATTCATACGCATATATATATCTCCTTGCAAACACAGGCGCTCTGCTCAAACAAGAGTAGGCTTTCTATACGCAATAACACAGTTATATCATTAATATACACATGGCGCGATGCTCGTCGCTGCGGCTTTTTAAATGGAAGTATATACATAGCAGAACCTATTTAATTTCGGCGATTCTCTCCCCTCTGCGGTGTGTAACCTCGGATGGGACGCGCGACGGTCAGCCGCCGGCTTATATATATATATATATATATAAACTCGAGCTGCTCTGTGTTAAACGAAGCAGCAGCCGACTGACCAGATACAGCACGTTGAACGACCTCGATAATGATAATAATTATTAGTTCGCGCGTTATCTCTCCTGCAAAGTCGCGGAGGGGGTGTCCAGAGGGACACTCGCATTCCCCGGCACGTATGCGCCCTTGATACCTACCCCTGCACCGCCGCGAATATATTATTAGCTCCGCTGCTCCTTTTTCCGCCCGTTATATACGTACTTACACTCCGTACACTTATACGTACTTGTTGTGCGCAGCAGCAGTTGCCCCTCTCGCAAAAAGCGCGCGATAAATTCAAAAGTTTTCCCCGAATCACAGTGTAATATATAGTGTATATACAACGGTAAGTTGATTAGCGGAGATCCGGAAAAGAGCGAGGGTGTGCGCGCGTATAACGCGCAAAAAAAAGAGCTGGCCGAGCTCTTTCCGCTGATTTATACGAGCCAATATCGAAGACGAAGAGAACGATATTGACTGAGCGATGCACGCCGAGTGTGTATATAGCTGCCGGGCGCATCCTGTAGCCGAAAGAAAAGTCGAGGCTGCACAGAAGAAGAAGAAGAAGAAGAAGGAAAAACATGCGAGTCGGCGCGGATGTTTTGATTCCGACTGTTATAGAGAAGACATATATCAGCCGGGGTCCACCCCCCTATCGGTAGTTAAGGGGGGGGGGGGGGGCGAAGAAAGCGTCGAACTGCCGCCGATGCTACACATACAGGGGCCGGCGAATCGCACGCTGGACACGACGGATTTATTGCCTCGGTCCTATATACTATATATACTCAGTCTCTCTCGATCGGGCTACACGTATCTAATTATTTAAATCTTTTTCCTTCCCGGCATCTCTCCCTTGTATTTTCCGCCGGGCCACTGCCGACGAAAATAATTACACGACACGCATATATATATATATACACCGACTGGATCAGTCAGGATTATCGGGACGAGACTTCTTATAGGGAGGATGATTCCTGTTATACATTATAACGTATCGATAGAGCAGAGAAGCGCATACATTCTTGTATGGAGATATCGGCACGTCCGTCTGTCTATTGTGATCGAGGCCGTGTTACATATATGTATATAGCGCGGCTCCTTTGAAAAGAAAAAGCTCGCGTCTGCGCTGAAAAATTCAGCAACCCGCCGCGGGGTAAATGATCCGTGGCCCGCATGAGGCGTCGAACCTTGAAATATTATTCGCGCGACGACGACGACTCGCGCGTGGCGCCAAGTTGAGCATGAAACGTTCGGCCGTGTGTGTGTGTGTGTGTGTGTGTGTGATCGGCATGCGTCGGCTGCTAAGGGAAAAAGGAAAAATTCAAGAAAATGAGGCGAGATGAGGCACGTACTCTCGAAAGAAAAAGCCGATGCAAAAATGTTGCGCGCGCGCGATCAAGGGTGAAATGGCATACGTGATATCACGCACGACTTGGGGGCTGTCTTGGCAAGAAAGGCGAAATTAGCCTTGTTTCGAAAGCCTTTGCCGCGGCACGTACGAGGATTTCCCTTTAAAAGAAAAAAAAAGGATACTGACCCCCGACGCTTGTTTATTATCATTATTTTTTTTCACTCTCGATCTCACCGTGATTAATAGAGATAAGAGCCGGCCGCGTGCGCGTTCGAGTGCAGCGAGAGCGCGAATGATCAAGTTAGTTAGTGCTGTTCCGCTGGTATGTGTATAGATATATATATATGGCGGGGGACCGATGTCGGCCGCAATTACGCGCCAGCGCCGGTGATTTAGAGCCCCGGCGTTTATGTGGAACTCCATTTCTCCCACTTATGATTTATGTCCTCCTCGTCGACGTCGCAGTGCGCGCGCGCGCGCAAATTAATTTCCATTCGGTAATGTGCATGAATAATAATCGAAATTTCAAAGCTCCGCGCGCGCGCGCGCCGGTATATATATATATAATAACTGTATACATATGTATATGGTATGTATAGAAGAAAAAGGCAAATATAGGAGCTTATAGAGTCTAGTCTCCTCGGAAATCTCATTTGTAGGATGGACCAGAGGGAGAAGGACGTGTATATATACGTATATATATATACGTAAGGAGAGGATATGGCTCTCTTGGACGATTCGCTCAATCTTGCGGGAGCTGCATTCGCGATCAGTGAAGCGCGAAGCGCCGCTGATCGGCTCCTCCTTTGAGATATTGAAATTAATTTCTCGAGCGCGAGCTATCTCTCTCTATAGCCGCGCGATATTGAAAATTTTCTCCGCGCGTGCGTGTGTACTCGAAACTCAATTTATACGCGTATACATGTATACATAGGCATCAAAGCAAATGGCTTCGCAAGATTGTCGAAAAACAGGACGAATATAGCTCTATATATACTGGAGTAGGGGGAGGGGGTGTACACCGATGTTGGTGCGAAAACGTGAACTATCGCTCAAATGCGCTGAGAGACAAAGCAATATAACGCGCGCGCGCGCGCGCGTGTGTGTGTGTATAGAGATGGAGAGAGAAGGAAAAGAGTGTGCGGCTAGTGATTGGATTACAGTCAGGCAGTCCCGGCGGACTGGCCAAATGACCGGGACAAATTGCTCCTCGCCTTCGGGAATACTTATACGTCTCGGTCTTTCTCTGTGCAGTATATACACTAGCATAGAGAGAGGCAGGTACGGACACACCCCTTCATCGCGCCGAGCTTTATCCATACATATCGTCGTCTCCTTCAAGAGCTTAATGACCCTGTTTCATCTGCACCTCCTCCTTCGCTTCCACTATATACCGTCGATTGACCTACACTATATACTGTACTCTCTCTCTCTCTCTCTCTCTCTCTCTATATATATATATATAGCCCCAATTCGTTCTTTTCTTTCTTTTTACTACCGCTCCCAGGATGCATGCAAAAAACGTCAACGACGATCTCCCTCCCGCGGGCGCACTTGTTTCCGCAAAAAAAAAAAAAAAAAAAAATTCTGTACACCCGCCGAAATATAACAATAAAAGATACAGGCACCAGCATGACGCGCTATTAGTTTGGCCATTAACTCGCGCGCGGGCGCAAGACGCGAAAGGGCCATTATAGAGCGAGCGATGCCGGCGAGCTCTTATCTCCGCGCTCAATTAGATCCGTAAAGGATCGCGCACATACACCAACTCATTGATCGGCTTTTCTCTTCATCGATTATTATCGATCGATTTCGAGGCGACGAAGAAAGTCTCGCGCGCAGCTGCTGCAAGGAGTATTATACGCGCGGGGGCGAATGATAAATCGCGATACTATATAGTGGGAGAAGCAATTATAATCGCGCGTCGTTTTTGCAGGATTCGGAGGAACAAAAAAAAAATAAATAAGAGAGAAATCTGCAATCGCGGCGAAATGTGCGCGTGTCGTACACGCGGAAGAGCTGGATATTTCCCGTTGGTTAAGCCGATCATTGTCGCGGTAACAAGCCGGCTATTGACAGGTCGCTCCGTGAGATGCTCGAGAAGTCAGTCAGGCCGTCAATATATATATATATATATATATAGGTATAGGGGGAAGTCCTGCAGTATAGGTATATAGAGTCCTGGGCGACTCGGGCCACATACTAATGGGACATTACCTTAACACCCTCCGTTCGGTTAGTTACTCCTCGGGGAGTCTTTCAACCGACGTACACATATCGGTCGCGCGCACAGAAAGCTTATCGACTTTTCGGACAAGCGCCTGCTGCAATATACGCGAACTTTGCTTTGCGTGAATATTTCAATCGACATCTTATCTCGGCCCGTGTACAGCGCGCACCTGCGGTATATAGAGAGACGAGCTCACTCTCTCTCTCTCTCTCTCTCTCTCTCTCTCTCTCTATATATATATATATATATACACTCTCTCGTCGAGTACCGCGCTGGATCGTGATCAAGTGGACCTCCATGGCGAGGACAATAGCTGGTACATTGCTCTTTTGTCCGCAGCGCGCGGGCTCTGCCAGGAAACTGACAATGCAAACTATATCGTGCATCGCCCGGTTCTTCGATCACGCGCTCGCTCTGCTCTGTATATATATATATATATGTGTGTGTATCTATGAACGTACATATAGTTTTCGTGATATTTTATAGTCTGCATTTGGAAAAGCCTATTAGGTGTGTGTGTATAAGCGACTTTATCGCGATTCACCAACAAGGATGCAAGTCACCGTCTTCGAGATAGTAAGACGTTGATGTGAATTAATGGCGGCTTAAGTCGCTCCCCCGCGATGCTGAGCAGTGTATGTATATATATATATAGTCGCGAGCTCTATGCTATATTAATTAACGCTCCCTTATATACAGTGGCACTCGACGAGTAGAGCATTTATATATATATGCAAAATCTCGCTGCTAACCCGGAGCAATCCCTTTTCTCCGCAAATATCAAAGATGCCATGGAGCTCGATCAATTCCAGTAATTTATAGACCTATATAAGACGCATTAGCGTCACCTGTCGCGCACCGCGGTTATGCGCGTCTGCGATAAATCAGTCTTTTATAATGCGGTGTATATACATACACGCTTCTTTTTTTTTTATCATCCACTGCTGATCTCGGCAGATGCGCCGGACACGCTATTTTAGCAGCCGATTAGAAAGGGACTTAATATCGGCGTCGCGAGCACATAAATGTTTTACATGCGCAATAAGCTCGCTCTATCTCTCTCGCGCTCTCCTGTTTTTTATTCCGGCAGCGGAGAGCAGGCTGGACGTAAGTGCCCGCAGGCCAGTTTTATTGCCTGACCGCAGAGAAGAGGGGGTGTGTGAAAAACCTTTGTTCCCTTATATACGCGTCCAAGAGTGCGAGGGAGTGGGTATATATGGAATGTTTAAATAAGATATTTCCTCGCAATGTCGAGTATATAGTATAAGCGCAGATATGCGGACTGATGCGGATTCGTGAAAATATATATATAATATAGTAAGCGTCCGCGGAAAAAGATTTCTCATATCTATTTGCGCGATTTCCTGAAGGGCGAGCAGAGCGAGCGCGTTGTCTCCGGTCAAATCTTTAATATTCGTCCATTTAATGTAGCATATATCTCTCTCTGGGTCGGTCGCGGTTGGCCGACGAGCGCGGCTGCACGCATTATAAATCAAACCGAGAGATATTGGCCGTCTCGTTTTTGCTCTCGCTTTATATATAGGGTCAGAGCGATATAATTGTTTTTACGGATTATAAATTTCCGAGCTTTTTCTTACTCGAGGTGCCCTGGCTCCGAAAGGACGTGACGCAGAGAGCGCGACGTTAATGGCACGTCATCTCTCTGACATGCGACACCGAAAGTGAGAGAGCGAGTATACCGGTGTCTGTATTAGCCTCGTTAGGACCGCACGTCGTGTTTGTTGCGGGGCACGCGCTCAACCCTCCCTCGGTCTTCCGTCACGCGTATACGTATTATAAACTACATTTTTAATTTTGCAAAAAAAAAATAAAAAAAAATTTCTTCCTCTCGCGAATCTCGAAGAACCTTACAAACTCGTATAGATAAGAATCCGGTTATACAGGCGCAACGCGCGCGACCCAGGCTATACGGAGAATTACGCTTAGGGCTTCGACTTGCGAGGCTTCCCAGCCTCCTATACTCCGCGCTTAACCCCATTCACTTGACTAGCCCTGCTCTCGAGTCTATACACATACGCACATGCAACTTTTCACCTAACTCTTTATTAGATATATATACATCCGCGAAGAAAGCGGGCGCGCGGGACAAATGGACAGCTGAACGAGGAAACGAGATAATTTAGACTCTCTTCATAAATCCTACCGCCGCGAAATCACGCGCCGCACACATAGAGAGAGAGAGAGAGAGAGAGTAGAAAACGCCGCCACTTTGAGGGGAGAAACAAAGTGTCTTAGGGGAAAGTAAACTCCCTTTTCTCGTTTATCTGCACTCCATCTTCCGTTCCGGCTCGCACACGCGCGCGTTTATATATATATATATATATATTGAATCTCGACGCATTCCTACGGGATGCATATACGGGTATTGAGCGTGTGCATCGCGTGTTTTTTTTTTTAAGAAGAAGAAGGAGGAGGAGGAGGAGAAGCTTGGGAAGAGGATATCTCAATGTTCGGTCAGCCGATTTGCTGTATACCGTATAGATAGCTTGTCTCGTCTCGATTTTATAGGAGAGAGAGAGAGAGCAGTGGTAGTCTAGCCTCTGATGCTTGCGTGTAAGTGTATATAGCGAACGAGAGAGAGAGTAGACGGAAGCCCGCAGCACAGAGGCGGCGATCGCGCGCGCAATAATACTAAAAAGATAAAACCTCGTGCGTGTGTCCACCCTTCGAGACGAAGACCTTACGTTATAGATGGACCGGACACGTATATAGCAGCCCGTTCCTAAGCCACTCGCTTATACAAGAGGCATTCCGTGCAGATTCTACTTTTCTTCTTTTCTTTTTTTTTTACTTCCCTCGTCTCTATCTCTCGATGAAATTTCGTCCATTATCATCGGCGTTGAAAGCTATAGATCACCGTCGCGCCGGCGGTTCTCCTTTTTTTTCTCTAATCAATTTATTTACAGCTCGCGCTCGAGCCATAGATCAGAGAGCGAGCAGCGCACGCGAGTGTATAGAGTATATAAAAAAGTCTATGCGCGCAGTACCAGAGAGAGAGAGAGAGAGAGAAGGAGAGAGAAAAAAAGGACAATACGGCGGAAGAGTCCGTGTAGGGCTGGAGGCTCGATTCCGGCGACTGGCCGGCAGTTTGCGCTAATAATGGGCGGGAGGGCGCACACTGAGCGCCAGTTGACCGTGACTAGATAAAAAATACTGCCGACAGTCGCTCGGCTCCCTTATACTGCCCCCGGCGCTTGGCTATATACGCCGAGACGACAGCTCCGTTATACACCTTCTAGCCTGAAAAATGCATTCATCCTTGCGGGTTATATATATATATATATATATATATATATATATATATATATATATATACACGCGTGTGGGTATGTATGTATATGCAAGCGAGAAATTTTTTCGGAAAATGCAAATTCGAATCAGCTGCGCCGAGCGGAGCTTCCTCGCGCGTTATACACATATCTCGTATGGTCAGAGAGCCGATATGGCTATATAATAAAATAAACTGTCAGCGGCAGCGAACATAAAAATGCTAAGAAGCTTTGACGGCAGCTGCACTCGAGTTTCCGCGTTATATCCACCAGCCATGTAGTGCGTTATATATTTTTCCTACATTAAATCGGTAAAAGCTCGCGCGCACGCGAGTCGTAAGAATAAAACAAAAAAAAAAAGAAAAAGGATATATACAGATACACACGGGAAAACGGTACAATACGGACGCGAGTAGCGGAAGAAGCCACAAAGAGGATTAGACCGACCGGGCTAAATAAAATAAATTGGGCAGTGATCGGCTGTACGCTGGATATAATACGTGCTGCACGAGAAATGAATCGGAGTAGATCATGGAAATGGAGCATCATATCAGTTCCGCGTATATATATATATATATATATATATATATATATATATATAGATTGCTATCGGGGGGACAAGCGTCGTTAAATCATTGCCGAGACATTGAACCGTCCCCGCACCGCTTACAACGTACATACATATATATCTATCACACACGCATATATATATATATATATATATATATATATATATATATATATATATATATATATACGCGCGACGATGCAAATCACGCCGGCGCTAAATTAAAACAATATAATCTCATCCAAAGCGCCGAAATTCTTGCGGTATTATATATATACATATATACCGTATAATACACACCCGAGCGTGATAATAATATAATACACCACCAGCATATACAGCGAACTGCGGGATAACTCGCGGAGGCGAAAAATCGAGTTTACAAAAGAGGGGGAGGGGGGCGAGATACACAGAGAAAGAATCGCGGGGGCGAGAGCGAGTTAAACGAATGACGACGGGTTGTGTGCGATCTACCGCGAGCTGATATCTCGCCGATAGATCTCGTTAGGCCGCTATATATACTGCTGCTGGTGTCGTGATTCGCGGCAAACGAACTTGCCTCTTCTCTTAAAATCTCCGCTTCTCGTCTCGCCGTGTATGTCTGTGTGTGTAATATACAACGAGGGTTGTGCGACAGAGTAGCTGTATATATATATACACCTACGCGCAGCTGCGCGTCCTCGGCTCCGCCTACCACCGCGATACAAACCTCCCACTATGCGCGCGAGCTTGCGACTGAATGTATATATATATATATATATATATACACATATACACACCTTGTATACTCCGCAGGATTCGTACCTGCTGGTCCAGCCCCGATGTGCGCGCGCGGCCCTCGTGTATACATATATATATATATATATATATATATATATATATATATATATATATATATATATACGCAGTAGGCGATAATATGCGAAAGAAAGAATTGGAAGTAGGCAAGACTGCTCCCGATAAGATTTCAGCTCACGATCCCTGATTAGGGCAATAGCCGCGCACGCGTTTACGTCCTACTGTAATGACCGACGCGCGACAACGACCAGTAGAAGAAGAAAGAGAAGACCAAGTAGACGACGACTCTGTCGATCGCGCGACTATATATCGAGGGAGTACGTAGTCGTATATATAGTAGAGTGAGCTGGCGGATAGACACGAGGGGGCCTTTCATCTGATTAGCGGCTATCGATTGCCGGGGCTATCTTACTCGCGTCGCGCTGTCGTCTATATACACTTGTACAGACGACTGGGTCAGGGTGCACGTATATATATATATACACACGTCGATGGACACACGACCCCCTTCCTCGCGCTGCTGCTTCTTCTTCTTCTTCTTCTCTACGTATACTCTGCACGATTCTCTCTCTATCTCGTTTCTTCATGGCATTGTATAAGCTGACAATAGCGGACGTGTAAACACGCTCGTTAACTCGGATGAGCCCTAATACTGCGAGATCCGAATCAGGGTCAATATCGCGTATAAACAGAGAGAGAGAGAGAGAGAGAGAGAGAGAGAGAGAGAGAGAGAGAGAGAGAGAGAGAGAGAGAGAGAGAGTATACCTGCTGCGGCTGCGTACGCGTCCTTGGCTGCGAGCTTGCAAGCTTCGTCATCGGTATATATATATAAAACGCCAGCCTCGTCATTGGAACATAAAAATGCTTGCGTCGTCGAATCTCCACGTGACGTCAGAGCCGGCGAGCCTATACCCGCTGCTGCACTTCACCTACTCGCGCGGAGCTTTAGCTTTCCGGAAAGAGCGCGCGCGAATCGAATCACCCCATGGAGCCATTGATCAGAGTCGTGCAGGTGCAGCCAGCGATGACACGTATATCGCGCGGAAAGAGAGGGAGACGAAGCCGCGAGGGACGATGTCGAGATAGGCCACGTCGTCGTCGTCGTCGTCGTCGTCGTCGTCGTCGTTGTCGCTTAAATGCAAAGCACAATAAACTCCCCTCCTGGCTGTGTGTACCGCCAGCTTCGACTATCTTCGCGCATATGCTTCCTTCCTAGCTTTCGTCTTCCTACTATTGCTGCAATTATTACCAGCGATTATTTCTCGGACACAGTGTGTGTATATACGTATATATTGCGCGATAACGATTATCGGAGCTTGCATATTTGACCGGTAAATATAAAGAAGTCGGTACAGAGAGAAAGAATAGATACGTGCGCGCTCGACTATAATACAAGCGGTGAAACGCTGAGCTGGCAGGTTGCGCATAGCACGTACCGGGCGAAATACGAATCGCCGGAACTTTCCGTTTCTCATCCTCTCTTGTTCGCTCAGCGCGTACGTCTCTCGTTCCCATTTTAGTTTTCATTTTCATTTTATTTCGTCATTCGATGATTTTCGATGTCGCGTATACGTATACACAGAGATATATATCTATGGAGTAAAAGTGTCGCATATATATATATAATATGCGCTCATGAGCATGCAGGGTGATATAGTGAAAAGACAAAGGAGGCTCTTATCTGAAACAGTCGTCGTCGACGTTTATTATCATCATAATAATAGTGTAATAATTTTTATTTACAGATTGGACGACATAACGCGAATTAAAACATCATTCTCTTTCTCTGCACGCTGCAGTCGCGCAATCGGGATGGAGCCGCGCGTGTATATATACGACGAAAAAAAAACGCTAATATAGAGAATTATACAATAATGTATGTATATATATATATAGCACGTACAAGATGCGCCGCATATGCGTGTGTCTTTGTATTTGTGTGTTCGTTCTCTCTCTGTGTGGATTATTATTGTATAATATATAATATGTACACGTGTATACATAAGTCTGTCTGTCCGTGTATTTTATAATCTGTAAGTGTCTTTCTCTTCTTTTTTTGTGTACATTTCGTATAATTACATAGCTATCTCGGAAATAGCGCCGATTCTGCGATTTGTCATATTGTAGCAATAATAACAATAATAATAATAATAATAATAATAATAATAGGTATAAACAAAGCGAGACATCCCCTAAAAGTAAAGTGGATATTATTGTATACATATAAAACAGCTCTTTCATTCTCCCGCGTTAGTATATTATTATACAAGATATATCATCATTTTGTAATTGTAACAACTCATGTTTTCTTTGTGCAAATCATATACAATGTATATATATGTATATAGCTACCATCGACACAGCGCTCGAGCGATTTATTGTACACATGTTTGACATAATTATACATAGCTGTGATATGCGAGCCTTTTTTATTTTAATGATACAACGTTGGCAAAGATAATATAATACGCACGAGTTGTACTATATATATATATATATATATATATATATATATATATATATATATATATATATATATAAGATCTCTTGTACATTATACAGAAGTAAAAATAATACTTTTGCTAATAAAAAAATATATATAATTAGCGCTGCGAATATGGAGAAGAGAAGAACATTGAAAATTGCGTTATTACGATTACTTAATATGCCTTTGTATATTTACAAAATCGAAATTTTTTTCCTTTTTTTTTTCTTATTGCACCAGGTATCGCGGACGTATCTGCCGCCGCGTGTTCACGTCATCATTTATATATATCTATATATACTCTTTGCGCTACGACAATTGTATTTTCTTTCTATATAATATTAAGACTCGTGTCTAGCATACGACTACGTCTTGTTCCTTTTAAAACTAGTGATAAAATTTTCGACTCCCCGGCGGGGGTCGAATCTTTGTTTTGCGCAAACATTATATCGTTGCCTCCAACGAAGACTAAGCTCAATTCCATCGGAACTTGGATAAACTTGAATATTTACGTTCTCCAGAGACTCGCCTAGAAAACGAAGATTTAAAACAGTGTTCATAGGAAGCCACGATATAATCTCGAGAATAAGTCGTGTTTCGTTTCCATTATACATCGCAGCGCTGCGTTCGGGGGCGCGAAGCTTCGACATTTTTACACTCACACACACACACACACACACACACACACACATCACCATCGTACACAGGCCACGCAGTGTATATATATATATATATATATATATATATATATATATATCAACCTACGGAATAACGTCAACTATACAATCATTTGTACGCGGCTTTTCTCCTCTGTCCGTGTGTAATGGCGCATATGTATATATATTATCATGTCTGCACGCGAACGCGATTTTTCTCGCGCGCATCTCGCGTATGTATAAGTAAATTGCGAAAACTCGAGTAAGTATGTGACATAATTGCGCGGCAGGTCACAGTGTCAGGTCAGGGAAACTAGACTCGGAGATAATGAAGTCTCTCTCTCTCTCTCGCGAAGTTTGAAGTTTATCGCGCGCGAAGTTCGTCCCGATAAGAGGGAGAGAGCGGCGTCGAAAAAGTGCAGTTCGCGTGCGCGATGATAATAACATACAAGATTGTAGGCTCTGCATCGTCTCTGTGTATATAACTTGTATATAGAACGTAGGCATTACAATAATAATTATCACGAACATTCGAGCCACGCGTGATTTTTCAGGTAATGATGCGCGTACGTGTTTTGTATATATATACATATATGTGAGTATGATGTATGCAGTGTCAGTATGCGTGCGTGCGTGCGTGTGTGTGTGTGTGTGTGCGTGTGTGCGACGCAATGGGGTAGGGGACGGAGAGCTTCGCGTCGCTTATACTCACCGGCGGCCTCAAGTCCATCTCGCTCTCTGTCACAGGTAGACCTCGGGGCTTGCCGGCTGTTGTTGCTGATGCTGATGCTGCTGCTGCTGATGCTGAGCTGCGGCGATGGCTTGCTGTTGCTGCTGTCTCGAGCGGAACATGGTCTCGTAGCGATGCTTGTAGGCGTCGCGCTCCTGCTGGGTCCTCAGCAGCTCGTCCTTGATCATGTTGAGCTCGTGCTCGAGGTTCCGGTTGGCGGTCTCGAGCTCGTGGCGCTGCTGCATCCGCTTGCTCCGGCAGTTCTGGGCGTAGCCGCGGTTCTTCAGCGTGCGCCGCTTCTGCTTGAGCCGCACTATCTGCCAAGCATAAGCATACCGAACGACTGAATTATAGCACGCGGTGTGGATGAGCCCGGGGACAAGCGATCAAAGCTATGAGTGATACCTCTTCGCGGGGGCAGCCCTGCAGTCGCTTGTTAAGCTCGCGGACCGACAGGGACATGAGGAGGTCGTCGTTCATGAGGTCCTCGAGGCTTCCCGCGGGTGCGCCGCAGTGGAGGGAACCGGCTCGGGTTATGCACCGAGTGGGACTGAGGCCACCGGTGCCCTGACTCGAGCTGGGCCCGGGACCGCACGAGCTGCCCGAGCAGACGCTCAGCGGTCTCACCGGGTGCTGCTGTTGCTGTTGCTGCTGTTGCTGCTGCTGTTGCTGATGCTGAGCGAGCTGCATGTGCATGCCGTTGTCGAGGGGCATCGGCATCATGCCGCCGTCGCTGCCGCCGCCGCCGCCGCCGCTACCGTTGCTAGAGTAGTACTCTATGTGGCTGCCCATTATGTAGCCTCCTGTACGCGGGAGTGTGTAAAATGGATTATTGGCTTTGACCGAATGAACATTCGAACTCTCGAACGTGTAAAAGTTATGGTTAAAGCCGAGCGCGTACTTTCCTTCGCGTCTGACTCGTTCTAGGTATTTCTACTGGACGCGTATACGCGTATACGAAAAGTTTATACTCAAGAAAGTGCGTGACCCACCCGTGTGCCTGGGATGCCTGGCCGGATGTTGGTTGGCTCCAGGTAGATGGTGATGGTGGTGGTGATGGTGCTGGACGAGATCGGGAAGGTGATGCGGCGGCCAGTGCTCGGTCTCCATCTCGTTCTCGGAGCCGCCGGCCTCCTGGCAGTGGGGCCTCAGGTCGAGGGGTTCCTGGCGCAAGCTCTGCGTCAGCCACGGCATACCGTCGGGCAGGATGACGTCCGGGTGTTGCTGCTGCTGCTGCTGCTGCTGCTGGAGGAGGTGGTGCTGGGGGCCCTGGGCATGCTGGAGCTGCACGGGGTGGGGTTGGTGCAGCTGCTGAAGCTGGATGCGCTCGAGCCTCTCCTGGAGCTGAAGCTGCTGCAGCGAGGGTGGCGAGGCCGAGACGGGCGGCGTGTCGGGAGGTGTGCCCGGGTGCGAGAGGCTGGTCAGGCCCGCCGTCGGTCCGCCGTAGGGCAGCTTGACCAGGACGCCGTGCTGCACTCGGACCGCCCCCGCCGGCTGCCCGTAGAGCGGCAGCCCGTGGGGTTGCTCGAGCTCGTGGGCCGGTGGCGTGAGCGGACCCAAAGCTCCGGGCATGGCCGTCGGACCGGCTGGGCTCTGCTGCGTCGGCTCGACCGGCAGACTGTGCACCAGTGGACCGGTCTTCGGCACGGAGGTCGGACCGGTGACGGCAGCGGGGGTGGCGGCGGCCTCCACTGGCGGAGGCCTCACCAGTGCCGTGAGCTTGACCTTGTCCCCGGCCAGCGCGGCCGCGGCCGCTGCCGCCGCCGCGGCTGCCTCGCGCTTCACGTCGCCCGGGTCCAGGTGGTCCAGGACGAATTCCTGCACGTACTCGCGAGCTAGGTGCTCCTCGGCCTCCATCTTGACCTCGTCGACGGCGACGACCTCGCCGCCGGCCGCTGCTCCCGCATAGGGCTGCAGCGCATCACCCGCTGGGACCTCGCTCTGCGTCGTCGTGCTGCTCGTCGTCGTAGTCGTCGTCGCACTGCCGGCGCCGCAGGTGCTGATGATTATACTGCTGCGTCGATGCTCAGGCATTCGACATAGCTCTCGATTCGATATTTTATAGAGTACATGCACACACACGCGCGCGCTCGCGCGGCTTCTATATATGTATATATATATATGTATATATATCGGTTTATATCGCGTATATAACAGCTGATTGATGTGCGAGGGCGGCGGATACGCGCACCGTATTCAGTAGTTAGATTGAGAGAGAGAGAAAGACAGACAGAAAGGGAGAAAGAGCGTCGGGGCACGCGACGCTCGGCGGCGGAACGATAACTGAGCAGAGTCGAGCGGAGGCGCCGCGACGCTGCTGGGGGCGGGACCGCGACGCCTCCAGCCCTCTCGACTGCGAGCGAGAGAGACGCACGGAGAGAGAGAGAGAGAGAGCGCGCGGCAACGACAGGGAATCCTCATTGGCGGCCGGGAGACCGCGACGCCATTGGTCGGAGCTTTATATTATACTCTCTGCCGCGCTCGCACCTTGATGCAAGCTCTCGTGCGCGCGCGGCGTGGTCCTCTCTGTCTCTCTCTCCCCGCCCCCTCTCGCTCTCTCTCTCTCTTACTCAGTCACTATCTCACCGCAGTGCGTAAGCTCGTTATGCTAATTCCCCGATTTCGCGCGCCGATCCGCCTTCGCGTTTCGCCATGTCGATTCGCAGGCCGCACCTGTGTCCGTGTGTCTGTACGACTTTCGACCGCAAGCTCTCGAGCTTTTTTCTATACACGGTGTTACATATCTTCTCGGTGTTTCGGCGAGAATCCGCGAGCGACCGACGATTCGATTATGTATCGTAGGCGAGAGCTCGTAAGAACGAATCGAGCGGAACACGGCCAGTGGCTTATCGAATGTTGAAGTTACGTAACGAGCTTTTCTTTGAAAGCTTCAACGCGAATCGTATACGAGGCCTGGATGATGCTCGAAGGAGAGAAAAGACAAGTCCGAGTGATATTCTCGAGCACGACGACGGTGTAGACACACGCGGATGTATAAGCACCGATAGGATTGGCCATTTGCTTGAGCCGCGAGGAATTCGCCGACGCTGCACTTTGACACGCCGCTATACCCTTCAGCTGCAGAGTCGCGCGCCGAAATTTTCCTTTCCTCCTCCTCCTCCTCCTCCGTTCGCCGTTTATTTCGTTCGATATTCGGCTAAACGCTGTGCGAATATCTTATTGTATTTGTATTATATTCGATTTTCAATTGTCGTCGTCGCTATCTGGTGTAGGCAATCTGTTCACTTTCAAGATTTTAGAAAGTGCTCTTCGAAATGTCCGCATAAAGGTGTTGTAATTATTCAGTGACGCAATAATATCACTATAACTGTAAAACTGAAATACACTGCGAAACTTTAAATGACGCGTATATCCAAAATACAAGATTCAAATATACGTTTCGAATAAAAATCTATAGCTTAAAAACATCGTGTAATCTGAACTCTGCAGGTTTAAGTTTCTATAGGAGGCATCGATTTGCAAAAGGGGGCATATTTACAAGTTAAAGCCGAGTCGATCGACGGCAATAGAGCGAATAATTTTTATCACTATATATATATATACTTCAGAGCGATACTACAAATACGCGCGGCAACAATAGCATAACGTTGCATTCATTTTATCGACTGTTTGACTTTGTAAATTTGTTGATAAACAAGGTCGACGATATATGCGCAATCGCACTATACGTTCAACGAACTTCCCTGCCAGATTCACGCGCACTGCGTGGGAGTGAGGTGAGAGGCACTCGAATAAAACCGCACTTTTCTCTCTCTCTCTCACTCTCACTCGACCCCTTTTCGATCTTGATAACACGCATCCAAGAGAACGGCCTGGGCTCTGAAACTATCTCGCGGAGCTATAGAGAGAAAAAAAATGATAATCTCCCAATGAGTTTGGTTATTTTCATCCGGAGCTAAAGGGGTTAAGTTTAAGGACGCGCGAGCGGGAAAATGGTAAACGTTCTCCCGAGCTATATAGCGAGAAAAGAGTACATAGCAAGTGGAAAAGTGTAGGGGCTCGGAGCGGGATCGGTGACGAGCGCGGGAGGCAAAGGAAGAGTCGCGCCGGCGATATTCCACCGCGACGAGGGAGAGCTGCGCGAAAGAAGAAGGTGGAAAGGAGGAATGAGGGAGAGTGCTGAGCCAGCAGAGTCGGCGGCGCAGCCTGCACATCGATACGCCGCCGCGCCAAAGAGAGAGAGACAGAGCCATACCAATGAACCCGTGCCAAAGATCTGTGTGTGTGTGTGCGTATACACTCACGAATATACCTACATGTCGCGTTGAAAGAAAGTGAATTTTCATATAACGCTTCTGCTGCCAGCCCGATTTAATATTTTTCAAGAGGGTCGTATCATAGACTTATATGCTATCTCGAAAGAGAGAGAGAGAGAGAGAGAAAGAACATTTGAACGCCTTGAATATATAAAATATATATCTGAATTATTGGTATGGAAATAATAATAGAAAATATCGCGGCGGCGGCTCACCGTTATTACTCGCGATTCCTTCATAAAAGAGGAGCAATCGTCGGATAATCCTCGGGAGCGCGAATCGTCCTGCGCGTGCTCAGGCTCATTTGTTCGTCGGAGTCGCGCGCGCGCGAGATGACGGATGACAATGAAAATCCGAGGGACTCTCTATTTGCCCATCCGCCTCTTCCTGCTCCAATTATTCTCGGATCATCGCTGCTGCGCGACAAGCCGCGCAGTCATTAGTGATATACATATATACACGCTAAAAGCCTACCCCCCTCGTACACAAGCCCTTATACACATATCCAGCTGTCCCCAAAGATATACATATATACACCAGCTACTGGTACTGTTTGCCTCTGCGATTAAACGCTGCTCGACGAATTCCTTCGAAATTACTCTATACACATATATAGTATCGAACCAGCTGATGGTATTATACAGTGGCACTTCCGCTAGTGTCTAGATTATACATTACAGAGTATCCGCGAGAATCCGAGACATTTTTCCTCGTTGCGCGCATGTCCGGTGACAAAAAAAAAAGGAAAACGAAACGCGCCAAAGAAAGAGAGGAGCTCGTCAGCGAAAATTTAGGAGCCGCGAGGCTTGTTTACGGCTAGCGACAGTGTCGGGTTATAACTATACACACTGATATACAGAGTCGCCCGAGACATCCTCACCTCTCTATGCCGAATAAGCAGAAATAACGATACATGCGCGCATGCAGTAACTCGACTCGCGCGCTCCTTTTATAATGCGAGCAGCGCGCAAATTGCGCCCCCCCCCCCCTCATCTATACATCTATCTATCGCGCTTAAAAGTAAAAAGTTTGTACAATATAATAGGTACGAAGCGAGAGAGCGCATTCACGCTTGGCTACTCCACTTCTCGAGTGTAAACGCTCGTTTGGCGATTTGAACTGTAAGCGCACATGTACGTACACACACACACACACACACACACAGTACACACTCTCGCTGCAGTTTGCGCCGACTAAGCGAAACGAGCGTGCGCCCGTTACACTACGCGCAAAGTGCACGAAAACTCGCACTTCTTATTACAATGTACATATATATTACAGGTATTTTCCATTCGACGAAAGCTCGATCGGAAATTAATTCGTATCGCGAAATCATCGTCAACGTTTTGTACAATTATTAAAATAGGCTCGATCGCTCGCTATGCCGTGCTCGCATCGCGCGCGCGTTCTAATCAGTCCGATTCTCGGTAGAGCGTAAGATGACGCAGTCGCAAAGTCTCTTATCAGCCGCCCGGAGCTGCAGCTTGCGCGCTTATCTCCCCCCCCCCCTCTCTAATTAGATTAACGAACAATTTTTAAGACTAGTCTCGGCTGACATTGTACGCGCTGTACAAACTCGTGGTATAGGCCCTTCTGCGAAAAACTTATCGGCTACTCTGATAAACTTTTTTTCTCTCTCACTCGCTCTTGCAGTCTATATCCGGTTACGAAAAATTGCCACTTTGGCTATTACACGCGGGGAATTTAACGAGGACAATCGCATGTGCGTATGTATAATTGTGCGGGTGGAACAGATCATTGTCTATGCGCGCAGAGCCGCCTGCCCCCCTGGAGATCGCACCCTTCTCTACCTCGCTCTTGACTGCTGCTCTCGCTTTTTCGGAGCGTAAAAAGAGCGAGAGCTAGAGCGCTATGCAAGGGTTAAGCGCAAACATCGTTAATTCGCGCCGGCGGGCTAAAAGGTCAACATTGCAGTCGCGGTTTCCCGCTGTTCACTCTGTCCAAGTAAATACTCTGCACCGGACCGTGTAATTCGCGGCGGTGCGCGAGCAAACTGCTCTGTCTCTCTCTTTCTCTTTCGAGGAGAATACATCTCGCTTCGAGTTTCTCGGTTGCTTCTCATCTTTTGTCTTTCGGCGTGATTTTCAAAAGAGAGACACGCGAGCGCAGAGACCGCCTGAGGCGCGCTATTTGCACTGCACTCGCGGTGCAGCCGATGCCCCGCGATACAGTCGTCGATGCACTTTCAACCCGCTGGCTGTGACGTCGATCGATCGATTTTTATACAGCAATGTAATTCGCGAACATAATCGTTCGTAGGAACTTTGGCAAACAACGATCCTCATGATTGTCTATATAGAGCCTGGACTCACCCCTCGCACGCGACAATCAGTTCGCTGCTACTACGACCGAAGCTATGCCGGGTGAATTCTACGGAAAGAATACAAATGGCACGTCGCAGTAGTGGCCGCAAATCCAAAATAGCTCGCGTATATACGCGTATATGGAGGTACGGAGAGAAAGCAGAAACGATTACCGGACAATAGTTTGTTAGTGGAATTCACCTGATGTATTGTTCCTGGCCCGGAAAATGCCGAGTCAGCTTTAATCGCCGCTGTTACACTCCTACTCCTCGCCTCTTCCTCCACCTC
The DNA here is from genome assembly GCA_020010945.3 of Muscidifurax raptorellus. Taxonomy (NCBI): domain Eukaryota; kingdom Metazoa; phylum Arthropoda; class Insecta; order Hymenoptera; family Pteromalidae; genus Muscidifurax; species Muscidifurax raptorellus. The sequence continues at coordinate 37,908,828 of CM052078.1, read as the reverse complement.
CACCTTCTCCTATCTCTCCCCAGTGCGCGTAAATTACTTTTTCACCTACAGGCTTGTGTTACGTTCTTTTTTCTCTCGCTCTCTTTCTCGTGCAGTCTGGCGTTTAAATGATTTTTATTCCACTCGCTGAAATTTCGTCAAAGCATACGTATATTTTGTTCTTTAAATTATGGTACAGTAACAAGGCTTCACTTTACATTTATATAAAATTAACAATGTGTTTGTAAATATTGCTTTCGATGTAGCATCGAGTTTCCATTATTTCTGCGTATTTAGAATTATCTGTTGCTCTCTTAGAGTCGAAAAAACGTTTCTATGTTGCGCAGTTTGACAATCAATAAAAAAAATACCATGTTTTGTGGGTTGTAATTATGTACACGTAGTATAACATTACCAGAATAATCTATATGGATATATACACAAATTATGCGAAATTTTTCTTGTAAACGATTTTGTGAAAAAGCGCTTCCAATGTCCTTTTCATACGTACATAAAAACGCAATAATCTTAAAGCTTTTAGGTCAACTGTATATAGCATATCAAAATTATGTGAATCAGTGATCGATGGCCAACCATTTGTCGGTATTTTGTTCGATTTGCTTCGTAGTTATCGGATTGCGCAGACGAATCTTTACCTCTAATTTTCCTCCAACTGCTTTGCGCCCATCCATCAACTAAAAAATAATATGCGTCATTTAATCTTGAAAAATTTTGATTAACTTCCCACGATAAATTTGAATACTCACGGGAAAGGAATCATGTAAAATACATTTCGTTTCAAGGGGTTGAAGCTTAATCACGGCAGTCCCCACTAGGCTGTCAGCCCGGAAAAATCCCCTACAAAAAGCAAATCATATTCGTACTAATATTTAAGAGCTATAGCCGATAAACATTTGCTTACGTTGCTCCACAGTTTGCTCGTGTAATATATTCAATACATAAAAAAATAACAGGCATACTAATAATAGAGTGAAAAAAAATTATGATTAAATTGAGTGCTTTAAACAATAATAAATCATAACATACTGATTAGGATAAAAATTCCGATAAAATAATAGTTCGCCACGAATCCAAATTTGAACATTTTTTACTTGACTATTCTGTGAAACTTGCATACCTTGGATGAGTGCAACACAGGATGGGATTCAGCGAGCATCTGCAAGCAACGTCCTACTCTATGTACTATGATAGTTAATTGTACAATAAAATCTTACGATCTAGCAAGTACTTTCATACAGCGATTCATCAACGTTCACTGCACAGCGTATTTTAAAAATGTTTGATGCAACGGGTCAAGCAAATTTAATCACTCAAGGCAATTCGCAAAAAGTTATAAGTAATATTAAAGATTATATTTTTATATGAAGAAAAAATCCAAATGAAACTTAAAATGTTGTGAGAGGGCTTGAAAAGAGTTACGAAATTTTTTTTAACAATGTTAGATAGGACTAGCTAGTAGTAATAAATGAAAGAAGAAATATAAACGGGACGATTAGAGTACAACAAACTATTTCATTAGCCACATTTCAAAAACACTTATTAATAGAAATAATTTACCCTTTAGACCAAATTTGGCATTTCAGACTGTGCCGCTTAAAAACTCTTTGACATTGTCTTGATTTACGATCTATTATTCCAGTCAAAGTGAAAGTTCCGTTATATTCTGGATTGTTGCTATCCCTGATTGTAGATGTTCGATCACTAGACGGAGCATCGGAAGGCCAGGGAAGTTCAAATATGACGTAGGTATCAACTTCTTTAGGATAATTTATACCTCTAAGAATTGATATTTCAATATCAGCATCAGTCAAGTCTGTACAACTCCTGAAATTCATATACGCAATTAACAGAATTTATATTTCATGTTAATTGTTAAATACAATGAAACAACACCTACTGTACAATGGAATATGTTTTTATTTCATAATGATGTTGGGGAGGAGGCAGGCTATCTCGTTTCCGGACTCTCAGAAAATCTAAATCCTTTGCATAATCTAAAGCAAGCCGTCCCCACTTATTATAACTAGCTACATCACCAAGCGCCTTGCAATGCTCTTTTGTTGTTACACACCGCTAGAATATCGGATTTAAAGAGCACTCTTAAAGTATCTATTAAAATGAGAACGATCATTATTTCATTGGATGCATACCTTTATTTGTTTTATTAGTTGTGCCTCCAAATTTTCATAAATTTGTTGGTCATCACCAGAAGCTTCTTCAGTGCCTTCCATAGATGATATTACTGTGAAACCATCATCTGTAATTTGTGGTAGATCGGAATCCTGCATCTCTAGTTGAAGTTTAGCTTCAGGCGATAAAGGGATTGAATTCATATCGACCGGTAAGCCCGATAAACTTGCGCTGATTAATGGATCAATTCCTTTCGCTTGCCTTAAATAATCTCTAGCTAAATCCAAATCACCATCCTTCTTTGCTTTTAAAGCAGCCATTTTTAATTCCCGTTGACGTTGTTGCAAAGCCTCAATTTGCTTGTCAACTCGAGTTGTTAACTTTTTCTTTTTATCTGTGGGAACAATTGGAAATTACTTTAGATTCAAGAATAATTATTTTAGGTAATGCAAATTTCGTTCATACCAGAATTAGTTCGTGGAGGGGCAACGGGTGTCGTTTCTCGCGAAGGACTAGGACTCGGACGTGGTTTTGGCTTTGGTGGTTCCGCCGATTCTGTCGGCTCCGCTGATTCTGCTGGCTCTGATATTGTTGGTGGAGGAGGTGCTGGTCTTGACGCAGTAGCATTTGATCCTCCTATACCAGAGAGTGGTGGAAAACCGGGTGGGGTCGGTAGTTCGTCAATAAGAACTGGCTTTCCCTTAGCGTGCATTTTCAAAGCATCCTCAAATTGTTTACATATTCGGCCATATCTTCTAACCTTGGATGAATTTCCTTCAGTTTCAGCCATTGTTTTAGAGCGCCGATAAACTTCTAAACGTTCTTTCAAAGCACCTTCCAAAGATTCCATATTTGGTTCTGCTGGGGGAAGATTTGCTGGAAGAAAAGTTGATTCACTTGGTATCATGCTATCAAATTTTAATATTTTACAAAGTTGTCTTAATAACCTGGTACAGTTGGTTGAAGCGAAGTAGTTTGTTGACTTGCACTTTCTTCTTTACCTTCATTAGAAGGACTGTCAGAAGCTGGAGTGCAAGTTGGTAGTGTTGGAGAAGATGGCATATCAGACAAATCTATGGTATTTCCCTGGGAAATCGCTGCAATGACGGCATCAAATTGTTTGGCTATCTTAACATGTTTTACAGCCTCTTCATGATTACCAGCTCTTTTCCATGCTACTGCTGCACTTTTGTACTCCTTTTGACGCGTTTTCAACATATTTAAAGTTTCTTCATCAACCTGAATTGATGGCGATGCTTCACTGATTGGTTCAGTAGATTCATCTGTAACTGGTTTAGTATCCTCAATTGTAACCGTGCTTGCAGGAGCTTCAGGGGAACCATCCATAAGTTCTGGGGCAGCTGATGTCTCACTTTCTAGTTTACACAGTAAAACACAGTAACACATATAAATTTACTTTTCTTTTATCTAAAATTCTCGTGTATTTGAAAAAAGATACATACCAACTGGTGGTGGTTTTGGTGTCGATTCTCCTAAAGCAGATGGCGGAAGAACAGGTGGAATGTCACTAGGGTTGATTTCATTTCCTGATCTACAGGATGACAACAATTGTTCCAAGGTTTTAACTCCTCTGTTAAATCTTCTTGCACGACTAGAGTCATTATCAGATTTGGCTCTTTGTTCTGCCTTCTTGTACATTGCTAATCGTTCTTCAAGTAACTTGGTATTGTCGTTTACAGCATCATTAGTATGGTCAGATATATCAGCAGGTTCTTCTTCAATGTCTCCGGTTATTGTTTTTAACTCATTCTTGTGCATTGAAAAAAAATTTTCATGAATTATAAAATTATTTTTCAAGCGATGCTTTTTTTATAGATGATATGACTCACCAGTAAATCAGGATCGTCATCATCACCGGACAATTCTTCATCTGAACCAATATCTTTCATACTCTCACTAATCATACGGTCAAGATCAGCTGCTGGTTTTGGAGGTGCTAAGATTAAGAATTTATTGCATCAACATCAAATATACTTAATTCACAGATAACATCAAAGCAAATTTATTTACGTCTACGAGGTGCTGCTCTCCTTGGTTGATCTCCAGCTGTAAGTGCAGCTAATTCTGCTTCCAAATCTTCATCGTCATCATCATCATAATCAATTTGACCACCAAGATCACTTAGGTTCTCTGGTATTTCGAATATTCCATACTGCGCACCAGTAGAATATTTGTTGAAAGCAAATGTTACAAGAAATTATTCGCCAACTTTAGTCAAATCGGTATAATAGCAAAGAATAAACAAGGAAAATTGGAAATAAGTATTAACCTGGGCAAGACTTCCTGCAGGCCTAGCTCGTCGTTCCTTTTTAACTTCCTTCTTTTTACTGAACATCTTGCTCTTTCAAGTTATTGAATCAATTTGCGAGAATGACAGGTTAATTAACAGTCTTCATGTGTAATTTATAAAAATGTAATGCATAACTGCGTAATCCAGGTATCCAAACGATTAGTCAGAAGGCACATCACCGTCGGTCATCACCGAACTAATTTTACAATAACAGTAGAGAATTACAAGTACTTCAGATCTCAAAAATACGTCACTTGACAATCCTTTATTATTCTGGAACTATAATACTATACCCGCGCTCTGACCGAGCTGCGCTAGTGTAGAGTCCGAGATGACCATATGACGATACATATAACGCATTCCCAAAAAATATATATATAACGGCTGCCATCAACGGTGTCGCTGCGGAGTATATATATATATATATATATATATATATATATATATATAAACAACGAAGATTTCATCCGAATATTGAAAAATAATGTGATGAAAATTGATAATTGATTATAATTATTGTAAACGATATAAAATACTTGTAAAATCCAAAGAGAAAGAAAGACGGGGAGAAAGTGAAGAGAAAATATAAATATGTTTCTTTGATTATAATTTTGAAATATGGGCAATATAATATCGAACGTGTTCCAGAATCCAAATTGACAGTACATGACTGCACCTGATTAGTCATAGATAGCTATAACTGCCGTCAGAATAACCTGCGCAGCCAGGCGAATATGGATTATACGTACGCGCATCGTCGTTAACTGCAGTCGTGCTGTCAATCTAGCTGGAACACACCCGTCAGCCACATAGTCTTAGATTACACGATAAAACGACGTACCAACCTTGAAAAATAATCCAAAACGTGCACTACGTATCTAGGCATGTAGGGATTTTTAAAAGGGGTAACGCGTATTTGAAATTCAAATCGAGCATTGAATTAAATATATCTTTAGGGCGATTGACTGTACACGTGGTAGAAAATGTTTCTCATTTATTTTACATTAATATTAATCGAACATTTTTATTCCAAGGGGACGTGCGCACTGCCGGCTTTTTTCATTTGCATACACGAAAAGTTGCAGCCATCGTTTCGACTTTTATGATAAAAATTGTAATCCGACTCTGTCTTCTCCGTAGCTGAATCGACAATTATGCTACCCGGTATCGGAGTAGTAAAGTCACCAGTTTCAAGACAAGCACGACTTTCCTGCCGTGGAATAACAATAAATCAACTTAATCGTTATATTGCACCCTTCGAAATTAAATTGTTTATTCACTACGCGGAGCTATACCATTCGACGCCTGTCCTTTACCGACAATCTTCGAGAAGCCGTTAGCGCGTAGGTGTTCCCATGATTTTTCAAAGGACAAGCTTTCCGACAGGGCTCAGAGCCAAAACAAACTTTCGTTTGCGTAGGAGGTTTCGTTGGACAAGCGTCAAAATTTGTCTGTACATAGTCATCGCCGATATGAGGTCCAGGACGAACGCATTGTATCTTACGGCGCATCTCGCCGACTTTGCCGCCACAACTGCTGCAGCGACTCCACTGACTTACGCGCCATCTAAAAATATAAGGGTATGTTTAAGTTTATTCGTCGGTGGAAAATAATAGTCATGCGGCAGTACTCACTTAGGGGAACAAGGTGCTTCGTTGCATACTTGGCTTTTGGGAGGTGGTTGTTTAATTCCGTTACAAAATTCGTTCGTTACTTTGCCGGCTTTCTCTTCTACACAAGAAGCTTCGGAAATCTGTATTTTCGGTTTTAAATTAAATGAACTTGTTATTACGGCAATATTTAATAGAATAACGTAGTATTTAATGCGTGACATACCTTTGTTCCACCGCCACATTTAGCATCACAGTCATTCCATTCTAAATACTCCCACGAATATTTAGGCTTGTGAGCTGTATTTGGCCTGTTCACGTAATATTCGAAATGGACTCCGGGATTATCCGCAGCGTAGAAAGTATACTAAATGGAGATACGAAATTTTTTATTTGCTTTGTATTAAGTAGACACCATTTTTTTTAAGTTATATATCTATATGCTTATATCGGCTATCAATACTTGAATTTCAATGTCTTCTGTTATTGGTCCTTTAATTTCGATTTCTTCTAAATTAGGTTTAATATGCTTGTAAACTATAGAAGAACCGGCGCACGGATAGTCGCCGCTTTTTTCTTCCCTTCTAAAAATAATACAAAGTGACAAATGCAAATAGATAATTAATATTAGCAAACTATACTGTGGGTATTCAAACTTACAGATCGCCATTTAGACAGTAACTATTTTTCTTTGCCAACTTAACAGCAAGCGTATTGTCGTGCTCTTTCATTTCATAAACGCGGATGTTTCTACTGCCTTTGGGTACGACAGTGATTTTAGAGTATCCTGCGACAAATTTAATCGTTTATTTCCTTATATTATATTATAGAAAAAAAATTCTTCACCATTTTTTCCTTCTTCCTTATAATCTCCTTCGATTTTCGTGCACGTATCGCCACCTCCTTTGCACACGCCGCAAACATCTTCAACCACATCGGAATCGATGACCCAGTCGCAGCCGACTTTCTACGTATCCGGAATAAAAGGTACACGCGTGAGATAGTTTCGACTTAAACAACCATTTCGATACCGTGAAATAACGAAAAAAAATCTACTCCTAAATCTTACCCTGCATACACCGCTTATGCACATGTTGTACGTGCCCGTCTTGCAAGGCGTTCCATCTTTCGTCGTAGGACTTAGCTTCATAAAAGTGCGCGCTTGATTTATGCAGTAAAGAGCGCACGCGTCAAGATCAGGACGCAAGAAGGGTTTCCACTTGTGAGGCCCACCGGAGATGTCCGTATCCTTGTTGTGTTCGGTGCATTGAACCTCTCGAAATGACGGTTTGGACGAGTCGCAAGGCTTGAATGAAAAACGCGCGTTAGTCGCGTATCGAATTCATGTGTGCACCTCGAAGAAAATATGCGTTCAGGCTACTTTGGTATTGCAGGTGGCGAATTTTTTTCTCTCCCCTATGCAATATCTTCCGCCGTTCTTGGGTGCCGGATTGTTGCATTCGCGCTCGGCAAATTTAACGCCGCCACCGCAGGTGCGGGAACACTCGCCCAGTTTTCCCCAGTTACCCCATTCGCCGTTTACAACGTCACCACGTGAGCCCATTTCAACGCATTTCTTATGGATGCACCACTGAATAGTTAGAATTAGTTTTTTTTTTTTTTTTTTAGAATAAATCATCTTGAAGAATTTGATGCATTGTGTTAAAAGAATAACCTTGTTCTCTGCACACTTTGTCCCATCCGCGGGTGGAGCGCCCTTAGATTTACAATTGTCTCCACCTACGTTACACCAAAGCTCTTCGCATTGGTCCTATATCAATTAAGTTTTAATGCGATAAGCGATGCAATGACTCTTTTTTAATAAAAAAGAAGTTTTTAATAGAAAAGAATTTTTTAATTAAAAAATTTTTAATAAACATTGCATAATTTACTTCATCTGGATCACAGGGTGTTGATCCAGGGTAATTCAGTTTACACTGAAAATCTGCATCGTACATAGCTCCAGGTAACATATTGGGATATTTGTACTTATCGGGAGGATTTTTCGGATTATTGATTAAACATTCTCCAAGACCACTTCTGCAAGATGACAAGCGCATACAAGCTATCTATTACGCGGTCAAGCCCATTACTCGTCTGAAGTAAAATAAAATTATTACTCAAGAAAAGAGGTAATAAATTTCTTGCTACACGGTGACCATCTGATGGTATATATAAAGACAATTGGTGACATTACGAAAAAACTGTCATCCTTATCATTCGAGGGACATCCACTGATTTCTTTGGTATCATGAGAACAGCCTAGTCTAAGAAAATGTAAGTATTTTTTGGCAATTGTTTAATAACGAAGATCAAGAAAGTTTCACGTAACTCTTACGTATGTCCAATCTCGTGAGCAATGACAATTCCCAATAAAAGTCCTGAATCCTCATTTATGCAAGCTGCTTTTTTTCTTTCACAAGCAGCGGCTACAAAAGCTAGTCCCAAGAGATTGCAATTGTTTCCTTCTGCGCAGATATCGTGCCTGAAATTGCAACTCTATAATAATGTAATTTAAAACACCGCGTATACAGGTCATTTCTCAAAGTGATTTTACCTTGTAACAAGAGCACCTATGTCAAAATGGTTAGGATGTTCTGTATCGGTTGGATTGAGTTTCTCGATCCATTTAGCAAAACTCTCCAACGTTTTTTCGGCGTCGGGACTTATGTGCAGGTCTATCTGTGAAATTATGAACGATGACAAATTATACATGATCTATTATAATCGCAATATAGATATCACCTCGTTCTTTTCCTTCTCTAGATAAATGATCCGAACTACGATAACATCAATTTGGTTGCCAACACTGGCGTCATGGTAATAATCTGATACCATATTCATTACGGTAAGTAAATACTGTTCATAATCGATACTTTTATGGAAGTCAAGGAATCGCCGATCGGCTACAAGTGCTACTTCGATATATCGATGAATGCTATGAGTACTCGAAGCTGCTCGTTTTTCGTTTATCGGTACTGAGCTTTTGCCCATAGCTTCGTTTCTTTGTTTTCGAGCCAATTGTTCCGCCCACGCACTCTCCCAATCATCTGCATGTGGAAGTAATTGATGTAAGTTACTAGAACTAACACATACGGATTGTATGGAAAGATGTGAAATAATATTTTGTAGATAAGTGTAAGTTGTAAATTGAATATTGAAATACTTTTAGAACTACTTACAGAAAATGGAATAAAGAACAATAATTATACCATTTACTCCGCAGAAAGGCGCTTTATTAGTATGAGGCATATTTCCATGTGATATTTCCTTTTTGTAAATCAGATGAATATGCTGACCATCGTCATTTGGTAGATCTCCATCCAAAGGTTCAATGTAATATCTTCCGAAATTAGTACTCACATACCCCACCTGAAGACATATTAGTATTATTTTATACTGGTTTTGAAATTACTTTTGACTATAAGCTAGAAACTTTGAGTTAAAAACAAGAAAGCTACACTAAAGTACAATATATCAGTTTTATCGGACTGATCGTTCCTCAAAAATACTTACAACTCCTTCACAGAGCGATAAAGTAGCTCGGGAGTTTGCAAGTCCACGAAGAGCACCCCTGTAGTGACACTGATCATCATTTGGCCATTTAAAGTATAGATTACTTTCGTTAATCTGCGAAGCTTCGGAATCTAACGATCGTGTTTCAATGACCATATCAGGTGATATAAAATCATGGTATGGCTTGAGTTCCACATGGTTATCAGCGCCGTTAAATGGTAAAATTAGGTGCAATCTGTCATAAAACACGGAGTAAACTCTTTGACAAAATAGCAAAAATTGTAGAAAAAATAAATCGAAGTTTATTTTATATGCACGCTGTTTACTTTCGTTGTTCATCTAAAATCTATAGGAAATTATTAACGCCAGCGCGTTATACATGAAGGTAAGGCACAAGCTAAATAAGGTTTTTTTCTTTGGATAAAAATACGGTTTAAGATAATCTCTTCTCTCGATGCTTTGTTAAGCGTCGCGTAGTTAAGTGAAAAGTGGCTATGTCACTTTATATGCAGATAAGGCTGTGTGTACTAGAGTGAACGTGTAAGAGGTGGAAACGGTACTCAACCTTGTCAAGAATAGTCTGGGAGAGAATGTTACTTTAGAGTAATCGCTATAAGGAAATGCGTAAAGAGAGAAAGGGAGATAAGAATTTTTTTTTTTTTATAACACTAATATTTATGATAATTTTTATCCAAAATATACGGGTAAGATTTATGATCAAAATTAATTGATGTAAAGGAATGAGTAGTATAACCTACTGTTTATATTCCCGTCGTTTTCTCTCTTGTTCAATTTTTTGACGTTGATAAAATTTGGGTAACTTATAAGTATAGAATGCTCCATTCTCGTGAACGTGACGCGGTATTAAAAGCTCTGCATCTTTGATATCTCGCGTATATCGACCTGAAATAATTAAAAATAGAAGATTCTTGATAATTCAATGGAATTAACAAACTTAAAAAGTAAAAGCTTTGCATTGACAATAAAATACTCAGTGAAACAGTTCGAAAATGTACAAGCAGTTGATCAATATAATATATAAAATACAATTTCTAATATCAAGAAACAATCCACACTACTAGTAAGCATACGTATTTTCTTCTAAGAAAGTTAACCTTATAAAACATCTAGTGTACCATATATATTTGCGCAGTTGCTATACATTTATTGAATTTTAATTGTCCTTTAATCATTGATCGCATACAATTTTTCAGCCATATAGATGGACGTTTTATTTTCAAATATGTTTCAGTATCTTACCATCGTAAATATCGTTTGGGTTGCGTAGGTAATCGTCTAACTTGTCACCATTAACAAAAATAATTTCTAATGCAAAAAGGTACAGAATTACATTAACTTTTACAATTCCATACATTTCGTTATACATGTTATTAACTTATTCATGTATGCGGTATGGAAAGTATTTCTCTATTTTTCTAAAGCACGATTAAAGCGACAATTTTGGAGCAGTAAACAGTTTTGTATATGTGATTGTGTTTTCTTTTTTTTCTTATAACCAAGATCAATGGCAATGTATAATACCTTCTCTCTCATCAACACAGAAAAAATGTTCATTAACAGTCGTCGAACTATTGGTGAACGCGGCGTTTTTTCAGGATTAGTTTACACATAGTTTACAAAGATCTCTAAAATTTTTACCTGAAAAATTATAAATTCTTTCTCGTACTCTTCTTATGTTCAACTATATATAGAACATATTGAATATTTGAAAAAAGAATTCAGTGACGCAATCTATGCATAATTCTACATGGCAAACTATTATTGCCAAAATACGTAATATATACATACATCAATTGTTTTTAAATTACCTTTGGATACCCGATACGGGAATAATTAATTGTATCGTAGCATCAATGTTTTATCATTGACTTTTTAAGTAATGAAAAGTACGTAAACAACAGCGTTATCGTAATTCAAAGCGCAGAAATATGCGCGGAGAGCCTATGTATTCAAAAGCGCCAGACGATAAAAAATGTCGCTGCATTGATCTTTCTTTAATTCAAACGTATTGCCGGTGCAATGTTTGTGTATATTTATGATGATTTGATGATAAACGCATAAACATTATTCTTTTTTATTGACTGCAAAGCGATGAAGGAAAAAATAGTATCGCGTATTTATAGTCAATCGTTTGATTATTCATCATCTTCGTCATTACCCTAATGATTGCTAATATACGATTCGTTACCGAGACTCATAAAATAACAGCACAAAAATCAAGTAAATCAAAGTGATATTAACTCATTATACAGCGAAGGCGGTATATTATGAGAAAACATGTACGGGAAGCCAAGATGTTGATGAAGATAAAAAGAAAGAGGAGACAAACTATAGGAGGAGGGAAAGGAGAAGAAGGAGGCGGAGGAGGAGAAGGACTGTCCAGAGTCAGTATATAGAAAGCGATAGCCAACAAGAGAGAGAGAGAGAGAGAGAGAGAGAGAGAGAGAGAGAGAGAAAGAGAGAAGAGGGGCGGAGAACTGTGCTCTTTGGTTTCTCGGATGGCAAACAGAGAAGTAAAGAACGCCACTAAGTGTTGTGACGGCGAGCAAGCAGCAGCAGCAACAGCAGCAACGGTCCATGCACGCGAGCCTTCGCAAAGGTTATACACGAGTGTTTTATCTGGTTTTGTGTACGAGTGCTGATCGCATATACAGGATAGTCGTAACGATACCGAGGTACCGTTAACGATTTTTCAATTCTCAGGCTGATTAAAAATCTAGACATTTTTTCCTTCGATTCTATGACGCAGTGATAAACCCGTTGAAGATCTCAAACGATGCAGAAGGCTGAAAAGTTGACATCCGTGTTATGTATAGATTATAGTTGGATTTACTAATATTAATCTAGTTTCTCGATACGCAAAGTGCCGTGAAAATAAGCTCATCTTGATCGGTAATAGTGGGATACGAGAAACTATCTTTAGTGAGTCATCGGATGCGGCGTATGTGCGAACTAAAGAACAGGACACATAGACAACGCAGAGGAACATAGCAGGAGTGTGGTCGGTGCTCCGTAAAGCAAAAGTATTCAATAAATTATTCAACGTGATCTCTATCAATGTTGCCGATATTATATTCGCAATCGACGTCGTCACTGTCTTTATAGCGAGAACAACGGCGGTTATACAGCTTTTCGATCGAGATGGATTGGCGTTTGCAGACTCGAGCGCGTTCTATGCTACAGAAAACTTGTTTTATCAGCTCGTCGTGCGAGGAGTCAGCCAGCACGCGAGGTGAGAACTCGGAGTATGCAATTTCATTTTTATTTTGCATAATATCATTCGAAATATTGATTCTATTCGCACGTTTGTTGAGAATAATTTTGCTTCTTTTGCATGATAAAAATGTAGACACTGCAGCGAGATTTTTACAATTTTTAATATAATATAACATTTTACAGAAATGACTAAACTGTTCGGTATATTTGTATAAGTTAAAATAAGTGTTAAGTACTTTTGATCGAACTTGTAGTAACAAATATATTCCGTTGTAGGTGATTCAACTTTCATAACTCGCCGAGCTAGAGGAGGACTTACTATAATTTTTTTATAAAGTAAAAGTGCCATATTTATAGCCCGTAAAAAGCTAAAGATTGAGCGCGAAGAATGCATTTCCTAATCATTATCTTCTTAATAAACGCCGCGGATGCTCTTCAGGATTCCTCGATCGTTCGTCCGAAAGGTAAAATGACATATACGTACATACTTCGAATGCTACCTTCTGCGCATCATATATAAAATAAACAGCTTATCAACTTTTCTCCCAGGACTTTATACGGCAGAGGAACACGTAAGCTCGCACGAGATCGTATTTCCACGTAAGGTAACGCATCTGGGTGAGCTGATATCGCACAACGTCACCCACTACCACGATGCCAAGGATTTTTCGACGGACGAGGAAGAAGCGATGGAAGCGGCCGCGGATCTGCTGCACTATCGGTTGACGATGAACGGGCTCGAGTATCACCTGCAACTGAGGCCGGCGAATAAATTCATCAAGCCCGGCATGCTCGTAGAAAGGCACAAACGCGAGCTGCGCCAGCGTCGACCTGCGAAAAATCATTCGAGCCGATGCCATTATCGGGGCGTCATCCGGGACCAGCCCGATTCTCGGGTCGTCCTATCGGCCTGCAATGGTTTGGTGAGGAGTTTATTCCTTCGAGTTTTATCTTAATATAAAAAACACGCGTAGCTTAATCAGTACTTCTCGAACTAGAGCTCATTATTATAACGAGTAAAGGCAGCAGAAAATTATAAATGGCTTTCCATTTGAGATAAATAAAATGAATGAATAACCATATAAACCATGCTTTTTATATGTGTACTTTAGGCCGGATTTATGTATGGGAAACATGGCGAAGTCTGGTTAGAACCAGTTGGGCTCGAAGACGAAGATAAATATCGTGGGAAAGTTAACGATGCTCGGCCACATCTGCTGTTCCGTCGAGTTCACCGACACAACGATACAGTCCTCTCCGCGACTAAACCTGGCAAGCTGAGAAAAAAACAAAAGTTACGCCAAACTCTAAAGATCCGAGATAAACATAACAAGCCGCGTCGAATGCGCAAGCAGAAACACGAGAGAAACTGCGGCACTCGCGGTGAGCTAACGAATAGTAAATGGCAAATTTATAACCACAGCTGTGTGCTTGACGCGTATATACAAAAAAAAAAAAAAAAAAAAAAAAGAGAGAAAAAGAACAAATTCATAAAGCTGCATTTTAACAAGCTCTCGAACTGACTTACATCGGCAATTATCGAAAATAAGACACGTTTATGTTTTGCTTGCGCAGAGCCGCGACGGTTGAGCGAGACGCTGCTGGAATGGCAATCTCAGTCGGGCCTGATGAAAGTTCAAGGACGAGGTCGACGCAGGCAGTTCCAGCAACGATCCAAAAGGTCGGTAAGTCGTGCCCGACACGTCGAAGCGCTCGTTGTGGCCGATAGAACGATGATGGCCTTTCACCAAGACGGAGACGTCGAAACTTATCTTCTGACTATCATGAACATGGTGTCGGCGTTGTATCTCGATCCGAGTATCGGTAATTTTATCAACGTCGTTGTCGTCCGTATAATCCTGATGGAGGAAGAGGACGCCGAGGTAGGATTGCGAATGCAACTATCCTACGCGTGTTTATGAGGAAAATCATAAGATTTCGAAAATTAACCATGAGAAGCGATACGATTAGATTGAATGATTGTATCGTGAAGTGTGAACGGAGAATATTTTCGAGATCCTATTGGATTTTCATGAAATAAAGCAGACTAATTTTTGCAGTTCGATATGCAATTTTCAGCCGGGACTGAATATTACGATAAATGCCGACAAAACGCTCTACAATTTCTGCAAATGGCAACAAAAGCTCAACCCGCCAGACGATTCGCATCCAAACCATCACGACGTCGCTATTTTAGTAACGAGGGAAGACATTTGCTCCAGAGCAAACACTCCCTGCAGCACCTTAGGTGTGGCTCATGTGGCTGGTATGTGTCAGCCCGATCGAAGCTGTAGTGTCAATGAGGACAATGGCATTACCCTTGCTCATACCATTACTCACGAATTGGGCCATAAGTAAGTCCAGATTTTTTCGGAACTCGATTTAACAATAAGACTTTAAATAAACAATTAATACCTGCTTTCAAATTCTTCTCAATACCTCTTCAATGAATTTTCAAGATACGGTAACTCAGATCTTTACCACGATCTATTTATTATCTTGTTACAGTTTTGGCATGTATCACGATACGGAAAAAATTGGATGCAGCAAAAAAGATGGAGATAAGTTACACGTAATGACACCGACATTTGAAGCTGATACCGTAGGTGTTGCATGGTCTCGATGTTCCAGGAGGGATATCACGAATTTCTTAGAGTATGAAGTATAAACTTTGACGTAGAAATGTAAAGTTTAAACGTTCGATAAATTTAAAATTACGTTTCAGTCAGGGTAAAGGAGAATGTCTCGAAGACGAACCGGTGGATAATGACTATGCTTATCCGGATTTACCGCCCGGAGCTATGTACAATGCAGAGCATCAATGCAGACTACAATTCGGCGTTAAAGATGCGTCTGTTTGTTCACCTTTAGAGGAGGTAATAATTTTGTTTTCTAATAAATATAATAATGTTACTCATAACGAGTAAAATTCGTTTTATAAAGTCGATTTTGTACAACACAGATTTTCATTTTTCTTAGATATGTTCAAAATTGTGGTGCGTGGTAGATGGAGTTTGTACTACTATGTTGCATCCAGCGGCCCCAGGCACTAATTGCGGAAAACACATGGTTGGTTAAAATTCTAGGCCGCTCAATATTTTCCTTTTTCTCATAAACGCGATGCAAATTTACATGCTATAAATTTTTATCCGTAGTGGTGCCAAAACCAAAAGTGCATACCTATAGCAGACCGTCCAAGTCAAATCAACGGTGGCTGGGGAGAGTGGAGTTCATGGAGCGAGTGTTCTCGCAGCTGTGGCGCAGGTGTTTCGATAATCGAGCGAAAATGCGATCATCCAGCGCCGGAACACGGCGGAAAATTTTGCATAGGCGAACGACGTCGTTATAAGATTTGCAATACTCAACCTTGTCCGGAAGGCACGCCGAGTTACCGTAGCGTTCAGTGCAGCAATTACAATGGCAAAGAATACAAGGGCAAAAATTACACTTGGTTACCATATTTCGATCAGAGTGAGTCGAAGCGTTTAAATACAGCATTTGTACGTGAGTTTGTCCATCAATCGCAATTATTTTATTAATTAATTTTCGCTTACCAACAGCTGAGCCTTGTGAACTATATTGCACGGATACAGAAGAGAGCGTGATCGTACCATGGGGCGATTCAGCGCTGGATGGGACACCTTGCAACGTTGGTACAAGAGACATGTGCATCGCTGGTATATGTAGGGTAATGATTTTACATCGATAAATATACATGTGATTATGAACTCATGTTCGTTGCCAAAGAATTTTTTGAAGGAAAGAGAAAAAAATTGTTTGCAGAAAGTCGGCTGTGAATGGGTTGTGGATTCAAACGCAACGGAAGATCGATGTGGAATATGCCATGGTGACGGTACACAATGCGTCACGATACGTGGATTTTACGACAAAAATGAGGGACTCGGCTACAAGGAAGTTGTCGTCATTCCTGAGGGATCACGGAACATTAAAGTTGAGGAGCTTGGCAACAGCAAGAACTACATTGGTATCGGTCGGCCAAAGACCAATGAGTATTTTTTAAATGGAAAACGGTACGTTCACCAAAAGTCCTGCATATATGCACTGCTTTTTTTAAATTCATCTTGGAAATTATATTTAAAGAAGAAAGTCGTACTATATATTATGTCCTGATTTGTACCAAGAAAAGAAAATTAAAAAGATTAAAACAGTCTCGATATAAACTCTAAATATGAATCACATGCAGAGCTAGAGTGTTTAATATATTTTCTTTCGTCGAAATCTAATTGGAACTGATGCTATACGTGTTAGTTTATTTTTTGTGCATTTTACCGGTTCTGCAAGTACAATACTGGTTTAGAATACCTTATAATGATAACATAAAAATTGCAACTTCTAAAACTTTAGTCTTGTTGTGTGGCATCGTCACACGTGCAAAGACCACCAGCAACTAATAGGGAGAAAAAGGGATGGATGGGTGGAAATGAAAAAAATTTTTTAATGGGCACACCAATCAGATCTATTTTTCCAATGTTTTTTCCTAGCACAAAGCTTAATTTAAAGAGCAATTAAAAAATAAATAGGCCTGGTAGGTAAACTTGCCAGAAAGCTTTTACATTTCCAGACTCGCGATTCGACCGAATATAGGAACTGCAGAAAGTTCATTGTCCCAGATAATAAACGTCGAACATACATTTACTTATTTTAATAGTCAATTTTCTTTTTATTTTTAACAGAGACGAGACTGTTAAGCAAATGTAAGAGATAATTAGCGAGAAAATATAAACTGCCTTGAAAGATGACGTGAATAGTTAAAGTAAAAGAATCTCACGCAAGTATTTAATCTTCTTCGGACAGGCAGATCACCTTGGCCGGCGAGTATCAGGTCGCTGGCACGCCAGCTCTTTACGAACGCGATCGTGACAAAGAGAAAGTCAGAATTCCAGGACCTACTAAAGAAGACATCTCTGTATACGTTAGTAAACTTTTTGAATCTTCTATTGCAACTTTAATTTTATCCATGAAAGCAGCTATTAAAGTTTCTATCGTTCAGATAATTCAATTGATTTATTCAAATGTTTGATCAAATATTCGAGGCATCGCCAATAACTTTATATTTTTGATACATTTATCGTATCGTGAAATAATACTACAGAATTTGTGTACTTCTAAATGCGTATGACATATATAACTTTTATAATAGTAGGTTTGTTGGAGTTTGTGGAGTTGAAACTACTTTGAACTATATAAAACTAGGCTAAATTCAGAATAAATAATACCGCTCGCGCATGGCTAATTTTTATGAGAGGACAAACATTAATAAATTGATTTATACATTTCTAAAGATTTATCTAGGATGTCCAAATGAACGTTTTAGATTAATTAAACAACGCATAAGGTTTCTCGTCGATTAAATGTTCAGTTTAACAAAACTATTTTTATAGCTGATACATCGCGGACACTATCGAAATTTTGGACTGCGTTACGAGTACACGTTACCGAAGAAAGATATTGGTCGTGCTCCAGAATACTCTTGGGTGTTCTCCGATTGGTCTCTCTGTACTGCAACGTGTGGCGGTGGTAAACAGAACTCATACGCGCTTTGTAATGAAAGCAAGAGCGGCGTCGTTGAAGACAAATTCTGCAATGGCGCAACAAAGCCTAGGACCATTACACGCGAATGTAACATGAAGCCTTGTCCAGCTAGGTATTCGTTATATTGATATATATATATATATATATATATATGTACTGTTTGATGAAGCATGTTTAACGTTTAATAGCAGTAGATTCAACGAAACAGTTTTGGCACGGTCGGTTGACTCTATGTACAACTATACATTCTGCGAGTAGACTGTTATTTGGAAAATAAGAAATAGTTTAAGCGGTAGATGAAAAGGCCAGTTTAAAACTGTTTTAATTCACGGCTATAATCGGGCTGTGTATAGTATATTAATTTAGCATTGATCAAACTATATTTTGTTTTGTAATTTTGTAACATCTTGGTTCAGCAATTCTTTATATATCGATCTATGTATAGTTGGGCTGTTTTCGAAGCAACGTATTTACTACGTTAATACATTTTCAGATGGTGGGTAGGTCCATGGCAAATGTGCCCGGTGACCTGCGGCGACAAAGCTCTACGCAAGCGGTCGGTAATGTGCGTCTCAGCAGGTCGCGACGAAGAACAGCCAGAACTCGCTGTTCCCGACCACGAGTGCAACAAAGCCACAAGGCCCGAAGAAGTTGAACCCTGCCCGAACTTGCCAACTTGCGAACTCAGCAGTGAGGTGCCAGTAGTCGTGTACGCTGAAAATAAAAACTCGGATTTCTACAATATCAGTCCTAACGAACGCGAGTCCGTGGCTCCTCCGACGACTTTGGATGCTCTGGACAGTACCGAGACGGATCCTGAAATTCTCGAGTTTGACAATGTTCTCGATGCGGACAGTTCCGACGATAACTCCATGTACAATCGCAAACCAAAATGGCAGGTCTCTAAATGGAGTCAGTGCTTGGACGGACGAAGGACCAGGCGAGTGTTTTGCTCAGCGTCTGGAGATGCTCTTGTCTGCGACCCAGATAACAAACCGCTTGAATCCGAACAATGCTATAGCGGCAAGTGGACAACGGGTAAGCGCCAGTGTAGAAACGAAAGTGAAAAGAAAAATAGTTTTGTATAAAAAAAATCAAACTTTATATGTAGGCCAATGGAGTTCCTGCAATGCAACTTGCACCGCCAAGTCTGGACATAAGCATCGAAATGTCACTTGCTACGATAGACAAACTAACTTGTTGTCCGCGGATTGCAATACCGAGAGGAAGCCCGTGGAAGTTAGACGTTGCTACTACAAGAAGCCTTGTTTAGATACGAATCTCGGTGAGTTACTTTAACGGTTCTATTTATTTTGCAAATGTTCGGTTTTGTATTTTGTAGATATATAAATAAATAAATAAATCGCGCGCGCGAGTATTCCAAATGAAATCATATTCTGCGCTACTTTTTCAGCTGTTTCAGACTGCTTTGACAGCATAGATCCGGTCTGGCTGTGTTCGGCATACAAGCACATGTGTGACGTATCATCAGTAGTTCGTGAGAAATGCTGTATTACATGTTCCAAGAAGCGAAAACATGCTCGACATAATCGCCGTCAGAACATAGGACAATGATTAAAAATATCGCAAAAAAATAACTATATACATACTTTTTAATTCAAGCAAACATTCCTTTTTGTTTCGAGTATCAACCGCGTATGCACTTTAAATTATGTATAATAATTTTGGACTTCCATATTTTACGTTAGGAAATAAGCACACTGAGAATTTAATAAAAATCCAATTGAATTATAATCAATTTTTAACCAAGACATTTAAGCATACAATAAAGTCTCATTTGATGTTTAAATATTCTTCATTTCAAAGATACCTATATACACGCCATAATATCATAATGGTGCCCACTATACATAATTATAGCGGGTCACAGCATTTATTTTTCATGTATACACTAACAGCTACGGCGCACATTATGTGCTGGTTTTTACTATCGAAAACAATTAGCACTAATTAGAAAAAACTCGTCAACGTTCCTACCACGGGCGAAAGCTATATATAGACACGCCTATCGTGTATTATGTGAATAAAATTTGGAGCTTTTCGTTCTCTTAGCCGCGAAATGACCACTCAGGAATAAGAAGAAGTCATCACCTACGCAGTATAACGGAAATTTATTTTTAATAGACCTTTTTTCTTCCAACGTCGGGCGGAAAGTGGCACTTTCTGTAAATGTAATGCGGTATCTCGAGTCCGACGTTGCCAGGCCGCTTTTAGCTCGAGGCGACATAACTTCCGCAAGCTCTAGAACTGCCGCAGTTCTTTTCACGCTGGAAAGTAGGATAAAAACGGCACATTTCCAGCCTGTTCGTTCAAAGTACGAGACGAAAATCAATTTGTCCCGCTTAAGCCGGCCTTGTTATGATGAAAAAATACGAGCCGTAAGACGACATGTAATACCAAAGTCGTAATAAGAGCTAATCAGTAACAGTATATAGCAGCAGTAGCAAAAGCAGCAACAGGAGGATCGCTGGGGGAGAGGGATGAGGTATACACGTTGCGGCCAAGGGATAAATAAAACGAAGCTCCGAGGGGTAGGGACGAGTTCGAGGGAGAGCAGCCTGGGGTAGTATATAGCTCTCGGTAGTGGGGGTTCGCAGGCGCGCTTGCAAGAGAGAAACAGGTAAATATATATATATATATATATATATATATATACAGGGAGACGCAGGCGAGGCTCGCGCAGCTCACTCGACGACTCGCCTTGGCCCCGACTCGTGTGCAGCTGGCTCGCACCCGGTACAGTAGCAGCGATCCCTTCTGTGTACTTTCCAAATAGCCTTCTTTATCAAGCTCTTCGTCATAGAAAAGAAGCTCCACTAGTTTTTCGCCACACACACCAAGTTCGATCACGCCCGACTCGAGTTGGACCTCGTACATTTTTGCTCCGCACGTG
The DNA here is from genome assembly GCA_020010945.3 of Muscidifurax raptorellus. Lineage (NCBI taxonomy): Eukaryota > Metazoa > Arthropoda > Insecta > Hymenoptera > Pteromalidae > Muscidifurax > Muscidifurax raptorellus. Next base: position 37,887,557 of record CM052078.1, on the reverse strand, counting down.
TTTTCAATACCGAGAGTTTACCAGGGCAAACGTGCGTCTATTCGTGTGTGTGGGTGGGTGTGTGTGTGCGCGCGCATGTATGTATACGTGCGTGCGTGCATATCTGAGTTTAGCAGCAAAGATAGGAAGCAGTAACAAGTAGCTGGTCGAGAGAAAGAGGGGCTGAAGAAGAAAATGAAGCGACAACTCGACCAAGGGAGAGAAGAAGAAACGAGAGAAGTGCCACGAGGAGGTGTCGAGTTTACCGAGCTTACGGTGAAATAGGGCCGAGCCACGAAAAGCTCGCTGCTGGCTGTGCTCTTCTCTGTGCCGAGGGGCTATGACAGGAGGCGGACAACCTTAGTGCTGCATGGCCGAGGCGCAGAACAAGGTAAAAAAGAATACACGCGCGGAACAACGCCCAAACGCGATTCATATATGTGATACGAGAGTGTATATGCAGAGCAGTTGAAATCCTCGTTTTTCTCTCGTTTTTTTTTATTTTGCTTGTCCTGCTGCACGGCCGGAAAAGCATAAAAGCGTATCTATATATGCGAGCCAGCATCGAAGGTCATCGTTAACAGGTGTCTATTCTAATCGTTTGCGCCCGCGCCCGCGCGTCTTCGTCCTTCGCTGCTATACGATGCTTATGCTACTTTTCGACCGAGAGCCCCCGTTCGATACTTTGAAATTCTTTTTTTGCCCTGTAAATCTTGCGGATGTTGCACGTTTGTAAATGAGACTTTTTGCGAGAGCGTCGAATCGAAACTTATCAATTATTACATTATTGTTTCATATTTATGAGCCATCCGCTCGCTCTGCGTCAGGGAAGCATATAGACATGGGAAATTTAGTTGTTCTAGATTCGATTACTTCTAATGAAACAAACATCCGCGTGTGAAAGATTTATTTATTCCGAACGCTTTTCCTAGTTAGACTATTGTTTAATTCAATGCATTGGCGAATGTATAAATGTTACACTCGGCCGTTTTAGAATTATAATCAATCGTTTCAAACTTCCGTTCAAATTGCATTCCTTCGAAATATTAACAAAAATATCTATGTAATAGATATTCTTACTTAATTTTATGATATTTTCGTTGTTTCACTATTGATTCTCCAAAGTTATATATTTAAAAAAATTGTATTATTAGAATTTAAAGCAATTTTTCAGGCGTACTATAATATGTACGCACTGTTTACAAATTTGAAGCGATCGATGAAATTGACCTTCTTTGATTTTCGATATTTTTACAGAATAACGACTAAAAAAAGAGAGTATTTGCAGCGAGATTAAAAAATAAGAAGGGAAGATAGGTAGGTAAAGATGAGAATTGAAAAAGACGCTATGGGAAGCGATTTCAACGTGCCTGTGATGCTATAAAAAAAATCTGGGGAAAGATTAGTGACTATGTTGCTTGTCCCTTTCGGCTGCAGCTTCATACAACTTCGAGCGTGCAGACATACGAACAAATCATCGCATGACAATCAAGTGTTTGCCTTGCAATACATGATAATCAAAAATCAAGTCTGATCAGAAACTACAGTAAACTATCATGCTTAGTCCAAAGATGCAAAGAACAGGTGAGAAATGAAATGATTCTTGTTTTTCTAAAAAATCACACGTTGAAGAATTTTTTAAAAATATTTTAATACAAACTTTAGCTTTGTTTATCTTTATTTTTTTTTCTTCGCGTACAAACCTTGTACGAAATGGATCCTTTATTTTCCGGTTCGTCAAAGTATTGATTATCTGCAGGTGTTATGGTTATGAAAAGTGGTCTTGTTTATTTATACATTCATCATAAGTAATGTTATTTAAGAGCGCGCATTGAAATCAAAAACTTGCAAAAGAGAAAAGGAAGATTTTGAAAATCCCGTGCCTTTTTTCGATCTTGAGTTCAAATAACCACCCATAGATAGGCGACCGATGTTTGTACTTTCGTTTTTCTTATCACCACTAAAAATTTAGAACGCTTTTCAGACTTTAATTTTGTACCATAATTAGCACTATAGTCAATTATAAATTAGTTTACGCAAAATGGTTAAAAAATATTTTTGAACGTCTTTTTAACGAGGATTCTGTTATATTTTATAGTGCGAGTAAACGACTCGCAACTGGTGATGCTGTCAGAAAAAGCTCATTACGATCATTCAGCAGCTGGTTATTTGCATAAACGCACCGCCGACTCTGCTAAATGGCAGTTACGCTGGTTTGTTCTCTACCAGGTGAGTTCATTAAAGTCATCCTCTCAGCTATATCTATAAGGCTTCTAAGCAAGGGCAGATATTGTCGACCGTGGACTAATCATAAATAACAATTTGATAGCAGTTAAAAAATCAAGCCATGCATGTTTCATGTATTTTGTGAATTGTGGATGTATGTGTAATTTTATATTAATTCACAATATCTTCGCTCGCTCCAAGGCATGAAAAGGAGCCTTTTATGCCCTTGTTGAAAAAAACTACGGTTTGTCACACGGGGACTATGGTACATTACGTGCCAAGGACAGAAAGTGGGCTTTATTAGATCGAGGATGGAGTTTGCAGTATGCACTAAGATTAGTACTGCAACCACACGAACTTGAAAAGAAACACTTTTAGGCTCGGCTTTTAGGCCAAAAATCGCGAAAATCGTGCATGTATTTCAAAACAGTATATTGTATATCAAAATGAAAAAAAGGCTCAAGTGGTAATCACGCGTGTCGCAATCGCCTTGTTGCCTATTATGTGCGCAATACTTGTCATCCAATACTTGTACCGGAAGTTTACTGTATAGAATACAAGTAAAATAGTAAGAACTAGCTAAAAGTTTGCTCTGGAATGCTAAAGTCATAATGCGCGCGCTTTACGTGCACGTAATAACATACTTTCGGTGCAAGTAGGATAAACAAAATTAATATGATCTAAAAAATATAAAAAAAGTCAAAGTACAATTTTTTTTTTCAGAATATTCTTTTCTACTACGAGAATGAAGCTTGTTCACGACCCAGCGGTGTTATCTTACTAGAAGGCTGTTACTGCGATCGTTTGATTACAGCTAAAGGCAAAGATTCAGACAAGCAGGTTAGTTTTCTATATTATAGGAAAAAATTTGAATTATCGTAATCGTATCGTAATATATATTCAAATTATAATCGTACATGCAATATCAATTTTTGACGTTATAAAGATACAACATCATTTTTATATTTCGATCAATAAAACACCATATCTCTTGTTATTGAAATTAAATTCTTCGGTATAACTATCTGATGGAATCCCAAAACGTTAATATATTAGGTTATAGTTATTAAGGTTTATTACTCTGAAAGCAAACTTGAAACAAAATTGAGGATTAGTATTTTATTCTTATAATTAATGATAATTATAAGTATGGAAATATATATATATATATATATATATATATATATATATATATATATATAATAAAGCTAGAAATAGAAACATATTCGGAACGCGTTATTCGGCACTGGCATTATGATAAAGCAGCTTCCAAAAGAAATAAATCAAAATCTAAACTTGATCGTATATTTGTCTTTGATCTACATTATTCTATATACAGGATTCCGTGCGCTGAGTTATTTGGAGTTTTAATGTATGTTACGGAGCGACGGTAGAAACGTTAGGGGAGAAGGGAGAGAGGGGGGAAATGTTCATGGTTAAAGATTTAGTTTTCTAAAAAATTCAGCTATATAAAAGATTGAAATTAAAACAATAATATATTTCTTTGCTTAATATTATTTCTATTATATAGATAACAAGATAAATGAGTCAAAGTTTTCACACATTTTACTTGTATGTTTCCAGATATGCTTCGCAATCTCGTATCGAAGGGAAAATCAGAGACAATATGAATTGAAAGCATCAACGGAGGCAGATTGTAAGATGTGGATTGATGCCATACGAGAGGCTAGGTAATTATTTAGTGATACACAGTATTAAATTAATTATTCCTTCTTTTGCCGTGTTTTTAAAATTTTGCTTATTTATTCATTAATAATAATTTAAAAAATAATTAATAAAGTCATATTTTTCCTGGTAAAAAAGTAGCTAATTGGTGACGAACGTTCAAATCAGCTAATTTCGTCACAAATTAGTTAGCTTTTTAACCAGGTTAATCATTCTCTTTTAACAAGCGCAAGTCGCAAAATCTTTAGTACCGCTACCGCAACACATTCTCATCTTATAATATACGTATAACTAGATGGATTAATTATTTTTTTATTGCTACAAATTCTAGCTTTAACAAAATGCTTTTACAAAAAGAAGAACTCGAGCAGAAACACTTACACCTATTACAAATTGTTGAAAGTGAAAAAACTGCTAAATGGCAATACACACAGCAGTGCGAAGAACTTACATCCGAGATCAAGAAACTACGTGCCGAGGTAGACCCCATCATATAGCATTCTATTTATTATAATCACACCGCCTATAGACATTTTAAATAATTTAAAAAATCAGTTTAACATTTCTGTATATTCCATTAAACTATTAAGCCTATTGAATTTTCTATCTATATATTATTTTAATTTAAATATATGCTTCTACCAGCTATGTGCTTTAAAAAAGGAGCTTCGACCAAGTATGACAAGCGCTTATGGGTCTCGTGGTACGTTTCAGCGTACAGCATCACAATGCAATAGCGGAGGCAGTATGCCCGGGTTAATAAATGTAGATGGTCCGGGTATGCAAGGAACGAATGTGTGCATAAACGCTACTGATTTTAAAGATATATCGGAAAGTAGTACCGAGATGCAAAAAATCAAGAAAGTTCAAAGTTTCTTTAGGGGGTGGTTGTGCAGACGGCGTTGGAAACAAATTGTTGAACAGTATATTAAGAGTCCACACGCTGAGAGCATGAGAAAAAGAAACAGGTTAGAATCTTGTTTTCTTATTTTGTTTTCGATATTATAACAAACGTATTGATTCAAAACAAGCACAAATATTCAATTTACTCACCTAAAGTTCCCGCTATATTTATTCCACTTATATATTGAATAAAATTATTTGATTTACGAATTATTTTAAAGTATGCCGGCTTTATCATGAATGTCAACACTGACAAATTATTTATTTAACGAATTGTAGCTTAGTATTTCAAATGGTGGAAGCAGAAGAGCAATACACTGAACAAATGGAAGTATTAGTTAGTTGTTTTCTGCGACCATTTAAAATGGCCGCTAGTTCAAAGAAGCCACCATGCAGCCATGAGGATGTTAACAGTATATTTTTGAACAGTGAAACTGTACTCTTTTTGCATCAAATTTTTCTCAAAGGTTTAACTTCTCGCATGGAAAGCTGGCCAACATTAGTTTTAGGTAAACCTTACAGAAGATTCAATTTTAAATTTGTCACCTTTTAATAATGTTTTATTAAAATTTCGCCATTATTCTTTACGCAGGTGATTTGTTTGACATGCTTTTACCAATGCTATCAATCTACCAGGAGTATGTAAGGAATCATCATTATAGTTTGCAAGTACTTACCGAATGTAAGCAGTCATCACCTTCTTTCGCAGCGCTTTTAACTCGTCTTGAAAACAAGACTGCATGTCACGGTAGATCCCTCGAGATTTTTCTAACTTATCCAATGAAGCAGGTAGGCAATACTTTATTAGTATACAATAAGTTTTTTTTAATTGAATCAAAAGAAATGGGTTTACCATCATTTTTGTATAGTAAATATAATAAACCATTATTCAATAATAACAAATTCTGTCTAGATTCCACGTTATATTATTACGCTTCATGAGCTTTTAGCTCATACTCCGCATGATCATGTGGAGCGCAAAAGTCTGCAGAACGCTCGTCAACAACTGGAAGATCTCTCACGACAAATGCACGATGAGGTATCGTCAAATCAGGACTTATGAAAATTGCAAGAAAAAAGCGCATGCTTGCAGTGCATGAAAAAATACAGTTCGATATATATGCGATACTATGATTTTATCTTTGTGTGATTTTTTCACTTAGCTTTTATGCAAACGTTCACACAAGGTTGAAATCGCATACTCGCACTAGTATCAAAATGTATTATTTAAAATTAAGTTAAGTTAGTTAAGTTAAGTAATTTAATTTAATTAAGTTATTTTTAACTTACGTTTTTTTCAGGTCAGCGAGACAGAAAATTTAAGAAAAAATTTAGCAGTTGAAAGAATGATCGCTGAAGGCTGTGATATTTTACTTGATGTCAATCAAGTTTTCGTCAGGCAAGGTGAGAGTAAATGATAATCAAAAAATAGTGTTTTAAAGAGATTTATTTCATTAGTTCATAATTATGTGCATCCAAAAATAAAGATTCAAAATCATACGCGTTTTGCAAACAATTATGAAAAATAAAGATAAAAATTATGAAAATGAATCAAATAATTTTATCGTATTCAAGATCTGTAAAAACATAGATTTTTTATTTTGAAATACTTTATGTTGATGCCGATTGACGATGTTTGATATAACAAATTAAACGTTTATTACATGTCATGCAAAAATCGACACGATGACTAGCATATTTCAGAATAAGCTTAAATTAACTGATATTTTTATGAGGCTACAACTTTATAAGGGATATAATAAATTTATTTTATTTGGAGGACTTAAAGATCAAGATTGAAAAAAGTTTTTTTTTAATCTTAATGTACTAATCTTTAATAAAGACTTAAAGAAAAAAAAAATAATACCTATATACCCTTGCCGGCTAGTCTCATGTGTTTCATGGCGCAAGCGCAAACGACGCCTGACTAAATCAATGGTCGACCACTAGAAATGGAAGCGTGCCCATCCGGAGGCACATCACAGAATGTTAGGTTCATGCGCGCCGGCGCATTCAGTGAGCGTCGAAATGTGCGCAACGGCCTGCTTTCATCAGGGCCGGCAAAAATAAAGGTTCCAAGCGAACATTCAATTCGTTTATTCCTTACTGAATATAGATCTTTTTTCTCACAATAAGTTTAAAATAGTCTGTGATTTTAATAACAGTTCTAGATTTTATAGCATAAAATATTTTTTTAAGTATAACCAACATTACATTTTTCATAACTACTCAACTATTCAATATAAAAAAATTTAGAATATAATTATAATAGCACAAAAGTCTTAAAAGCTGTAACAATTTTTTCTAACTTAAAAAAAGATTTTATAAATTCGTAAATTTATACCAATTATGTTATCCGATCATCTCCATGAACGAAACAAGTAAATATTGTCGAGTGTAAGTCCAGCCCCCTTCTTCGTACGGCGCTGTACAAGCGCGTCTTCTCCCTTCTCCATAGGACATTATATGGTTAGCCCTATTGAGAAAGCGACATGAGCTGTTCGCTTTCTCTCTGTGTTATCTGTAAGCTCAAAGAGAACACAAAAATTATAGTATTCTTCCGTTTCTTAAAAAATCTGACTGGCCAGTGTCATTATTCGCAAGATCTTAAAATTTCGTCATAAACACAGGACTTATGTAAAATAAAAGATGCGCTTAAATAGTTAGTGTTGTGCTTTGTTTCTAAACTATCTTCAGCTCCATGAAAAAAGCATCTATAAGAGTACGCGTAAAAAGAAAAAAAGAGAGGAGGCAGAAATGCTGTTCATAAAACATAAAAGAATCTTTAAAAAGGCTGCGTGGTTATTGCAATTTTTTCTGCGCTACTTCTACCAAATATCGTGAGCAATATCAACATTAAAATATATAAGACGATAAAGTGAATAAAACAAAAATTAGCTTTGGGGCCAAAGGTGATAGTTATTATATTAATTAGTGGTAGTAAATGTTTCTAGAACTGAAAAAGGAATCAAAAGAATTTACTAACCGCTAATTATATAGTATTTTATATCTAACTAATTAGGGGACCATAAACATGATCCATGTTGCAGGATATCAGAAGGTAATTCGAATAGTACTTTGTCGGTTTTTTGAAAATAAATATATTCAAACATTTCAAAAATATTCTTTATAGAGTTGCTATGTTTATTATGAAAATTAGCTGGTACAAATATTCTTTTTTCCCTTGTGCTTTATATACATCAATTCAATGTATAATTATTCATATCAATGCTTTTTAATAAACATGATATTGGTCGTTGTTTTTTGATAGCTTATTTACGGATCAAAAATGAACTTTTGACAATGAAAATTATCTACATTAGATTATCTAACATAATGGAAAAAATATTACATATATTTATATGCAGAATTACAAAATTAATAATATTATCTTCAAATGATTTATTGTATATTTTATTTTACAGGTGCACTTATACAAATTACGGAAAAACCAAAGGGCGCTCGAAGTCGTTTAAGCGCTACTTTTGGAGGGAAAAGTAGTACGGACAAGGAGACTTTAAGACAATGTTTTTTGTTCTCTAATCATTTAATATTGACAACTCGTCAGTCAGATGATGATGGCCGCCTTAATCTTGTGCCGCAAATAGGCAAAATACCACTTTCTGATGCAGTTTTAGTTGAAGATCCAAGTGAACATACTGTTGCAGATGATGACGGTAATTTCTTATATTTTTATTATATATTTATTTTATATATCGCATTAACTCAAACAGCACGCATACAGTATTTGCCGTATTTTGTATATTTAAATAATATTCGAGGATACTGAATTGACAATATATTTAAAAAATGTCTTGCCGTCCCATTATTATGTTCTTTGTTAAAGTGCCATTTGAATATAAATATTAAAAAAGGATAAAGTATAGTAAGTTCCGCTGACTTTTTTGATACGAATATTTAATATAATAATATTGAATACTTGTGTAGAATCATGACTTCATCAACACTTTCTTTAAAATGACCGTATTATCTTACATTTTCAATAAGTTTTGAGTTAAATTATCTGATACCTTCTTTAAATTTATATCGATCCCTTTGTCAATAGTACATTATGCTACAAGGGACTAAAGTCGTAGATTATTACCACGGGTGGGCTTAATCACCTGAGGGAATAATCGACTTTAGTCCCGTGTTGCATATAGAACTTTATTCACGAGTTAACTGTGCAGCCACTTTGTTACCTTGAAAAGTGGGACTAACGTCAATACAAATAAAATTTTCAAAGTTTCAAAAATTTATATTTTTTAAAGATTTTTAAAATTTTAAATTAACAAAAATTTTATTTCCGCAAATGGAGGAACAAATATACGAGGGAATAAAAAGCTACTTTAGTCCTGCTTTTCAGGGAATAAAGTGTCTATTATAGTGAATAAATATTAGTACGTTATTTTATATGACATTAATGAATTTGATAAATGGAATGGTAATGAAAATTTAACTATTAAATAAAACTAGCTTAGTGTTGCGCTTTTCAGAATTATCAGTATGCTCACTATCTAGTGGAATTAGTGAAAGCAGTGGTAGTGGGAGTGCAGCTGGAACTACAACCAATGTATCTCAATTACAAAATCGAGATTTTAAAATTATCCTTGATTTGAAAATTGGAGGAGAAAATCATCAAATTACAATTCATCTTGTTGCACCAACAATGCAGGTACATTCTTTAACATCTAAATTAATACATCATTTATATAAATATGTATTAATTATATAATAAAGTATACCAAGTATAACACTCAATTCAAATGAAACCTTATATAATGTTATTATTTTTTATATTTGTTAAATTTTGAAGATACATATTGCGTATGATTATATCATTCAGGTAAAGGATGAACCTCAAAAAAGTATAATAATCTAAAAGTAATCGTAAAGACAAATTTATATAATACTTGGCACTGTATGTGCTGTATTCTTTTGCAAAATAAATTTCGGGGATTTAAAGTTTTTTTAGTTTATTTATTCCATGTTCAAAATTATTAATTCTTTTTGTAGGAAAAAGCTGCTTGGATTAGTGATATAAGTCAGTGCATGGACAATGTACATTTCAATGATTTGTTACACGGTTCATTATCTGACACAAGTTCTGTAACAATGCCTCAATCTATCAGAAACGACCCGAAATTGTTTAAGGATGACGTAGATATACGTTTCAGCCGTACTCTTAATTCATGCAAAGTACCACAAATTCGATACGCAACTCCAGATCGACTTTTACAACGGCTCACCGACCTGCGATTTCTCAGTATAGACTTTTTAAATACGTTTCTATTAACATACCGTGTCTTCACTGATGGTGTCACTGTACTAGAAGCACTTAAAAAAGTTTTCTACGATGCTGAACCACCCGATGCTCATATGCCATGTGGTTCTTTAGTGTAAGATATAATTTTAATATTTTACTGATCTTTTATTATTTATATGGTTTATTCATCTACAATTGGAAAAATTCACAATCTTTGAATCATTGCTTAATGTAAGCCTATATTTGTACAGATCAAAAAATATTCTTTATTATAGTTACATAACATCTTTATAGTCGAAGATGCAAGATTCAAGCCTGAACACGTTTCATTTTAGAACATTAAGAACTATAAAATTATTGAATAACTAAAATCTTTTTATCATTAATTTGAAGATTAATCAATATGAAAAATACAACAAAATTCAAGACATTTATAGTATGCGCTGAAATATTAGTATTAATGTTTCTAATTACTTTAGTTCGCTTGATGTTTCGGGACTAAATGCGGGAGAATCACACAATTTTTTGGATGATCGAAGAAGAAGCAGTTCAACTCCAAGACGGACAAGTGGCGCTAGTTCAGTTTCCGGTAAATATTTTTATTTAAATTATTAATTTTGAACCTTCTAGTTGCAAGCATTGTAAGCAAAGTTACGAAATTAAAAAAAATAATTAGAACGTATAAAATTTATTTTTTAATAAAACTAGTTAGGATTTATTTAAGAAAGAAACTAGATGACACTAGTTACTTGTATACATAGGGTACGGATCAGAAGTGAGTGATAGTCGAGAAACAGGAAACTGCAATACATTTGATTCAACTGCAAGTACTTTTATGGCCAACACTAAGCCTCACTGGCGTACTACCTACAAAAAACGTGAGATTTCTTCATGAGACGTAGCTCTGTAGTTTCACTTTTATTTACTTAATATATTTATATATATCGCTTCATAAATCATTCAAAGTATTGCGTACATCATTTAACACTGTTATGCGTGATATATAAATTTCCAATAATTTTTTTTTTTTAATCAAATAAATTCATATTATTATATGATCTTGTTTCGTATATATTATAAAGGACGCATAAATTATGTACCCGATACTCAGTGGTCTAGAACGTAAAAGACCATATCGATTATGCAAACAAAATTTTACATTACATGCTTTAATTATTATTTTTATTTATTATGCAGTGTAGGTAAGGTTGCACTTAATGCATTTCATAAACTTTACAATGTGCGATTTCACACTTACGACGTAACATAAATATGTTCCCAAAACTAGTTGATAACTAATTGTTACTAAATATATTTTTAAATACTAACTGTAAATCGTATGAAGAAAAATTTAACATAAATTGAATGAAAATGATCATTTTATGTGCTGGTATGTGTGTGCAAAATAGAACTTTCTCACAAGACGAAAAATGTTGGCCAGTCTAAAGTACACGAAAATGCCCCATGCGCAAAAGCAATGGTGGCAAAGGAGAACTTTATGTTGGTCGCTTTTTCTTATATAGAGAGCGTTTACAATTTTTTCCATACCATGCGTAAATATATGTACTTTAGCCCCTTCTAGTGGGCGCACAGTTATACTCTTTTACGTGTGATATAGACAAAAATAGTATATGCATAAGAGAAGAAAAAAGGCCACTGCATAGCACGCATAGACTGGTCTTCTCTTTTACTTCTTAGATATACAATCTACCATTTTGAAATAATGCGCAGAAAATATCAGATTCGATTTAAAGCGCAGAGAAAAATGTGGTATTTTCAATATGGGATTGCGAAACTTTCGAACATGAAAAATAGCTATTATTCGTATTCTGTTGAAATAGGATCAAAGAGTTATTTCGCGCAATCAAAACCACTGTATAAAATGATGAATATTTTGTACATTTTGTGGCTTATGAAAAAATATTTATGGAACTTATGTGCTTATTTTGTGCGTTTATAATGTAATATACACTAATTGAATTATTAAACTATTAATTCATATAATCCTAAATACAATACTACATTTTTTGGTCATAGAAATAACTATTTAAAACTTAAAACTTACCTTAAGATTAGTCTTTTTATTCCACATTTATATTGCTGATGTACATCTTTTACAAACAATTTATAAGTAATTTTTCTTATTTAATTCCGCATTTTAATTTGTTCTATTGCCAAAATTTTAATGTAACAACAATCGCATTTTGTTTTGTACAGATATTAATAATTTGTTAATTTGTTTTGCAGAATATTAATCATGCAAAGATAAATATTTTCGATGCTTTTTAATTTACTTGTTTTTTTTACGAGAAGACGATGAACAGCAACTGGGATTGATTTCTGAAACACCAATAGTAACAAGTCGAAATCCTAGTATTCAGCCACCTACCACACTATCTGAGAAACACCCACCAACTACTTCACGAAAAGTAAGCATTCGAGTAAGTGATAAAAGTACTTCGGAAGATGACGGGTGTCATTTAACTATTCCGAAAGCAATTGCTGTTTCGTCTAGCGCAGAGACACTTACAGGTATAAATCAATATATTAATTTTATCCGTATGATCGAGTTTACAGATTTTCAATTCTATAAATTTTATTAGATGTAACGGTCATCAGTGCACCATCATCTCCAAGCAATTTAAGTTCTGTAACATTGGTGGGCTCTACAGGATCGGGCTCTGGTTCTGGTTCAGACAGAAGTCCTCAAGATAGCGGGGAAGTTATGTACTCACGGGGTGTTTCTGAAGAGACTGAAGATACTCCTATTGCAACAGGGGATAATTTAAAAGATGGTACGTTAGTAATAGTAATTAGTGTGCCCCAGTTAATATTTTTATTAAAGAATATAATTAAAGAAAATAAACTGTATATTTGTTTAATTTCAATATTAATAAATTGCTTTTAGAAGTACAATTTACATATGAAGATACTTGCCAGCTATCACCCAAAACCTCGAAACCAGATGATACAAAAAAGTGTCCTATAAACCGTCCACCACGAAATAAACGCTTAGAATCTGATAAAGAAGAGCAAAGTTGGACTGATGATGAAACAACACCATTAGCAGAATCGTGTCAACCTTCAATACACTGTCATAGTAATTCTCGAAATCATCATATATATGCCGATCATAGGGCATCAATCGCTTCTGCACCTCCTTCAACTACAAGAAGTGGATCAATATCAACTATCACTGGGGTGAATATATATTAATCAATACAATGAACAAAATATTATAAATTCTATTTAGAACTAAAGAACACTTTATATTTAGACGGTGCAAAACGTGAGTGTTAGAGTCAAGTTCAATAAAATTTTATAGTTTGCATACATAAATATGCAAAAAATATTGAATTTTATTATGAGTTAAATACTTTCATTAACTTACAAATATTTAAAAGAAAGGAAATCTTCGCATTTTAAAAATGCTTTATTTCGAAAATGGGTAAATACGTTCTATTTTCTGTGTCAATAATTTGGCTTTTGTATAGTCATGATTAAAATTCTAAATGCAACGTAGTAAACCTACTTGTGGGAATAATATTTAATATAAACATTTTTATAATTACAACAAATATTCTTATTCTAGAATTATTGGACAAGTAGGCGGTCTATTCAAGATTGTGAAATTAACTCCGATGGGCAAAGGGGTTCATACCAACATGATATACCTCAATCCTTCAGCAAAGCTGGTGTCGTTATCACTAGCTTTCGCCAAAGTCATCGAAGGTTTGTTATAAATTTGATATTTAACATTTCAACATAATTATGTACAATTGTCAAACTCGATTAAGTTATTTTGTGTTAACTTACGTTTTAAACTTCTATTTTGCATGAAATTAATTATTTCAAAATCTACTTTTTAAAATACGTATATCTAATGAATTTTGAATTAAACCACATATATCGCGAGTCTTTTAGATGTAAGAATGCTCGCTTTATTATTTTTATTTCAAAGATAAAAAACGTCAGTCGTATCGTACGAGGTATATTTATCTTTTGGCAAATATTGATTACACTGATACACGAACAAGGAAAAGGGGTTGGAACTGCAGCTACATATAACATTATCTTTAAGTATTTTGACGTACTGAATCACAATCAGATATCTACTTGGCATTGATTTTACTTATGTAAAGACAAACGTGTATCAAATCATTTTTGTCTAGTTTGTACGTCGGCTTAATTTGGAATCTTATTTTGATGTTCGATTAATTAATTATTTCTATTTTTGTTATAATTTTTCTTCTATATTGTTTTATATAATATATAACATTATTTTGTATCCTTGTTAAAAAATGTAGCTTGTGATATGCTAATTTATGTTGAAAAATATAACATCAAGATCGGTGAATTTCTTGTCATAAGTTACTGACTTTTTTTAAATCCAAACATAGGCATACACACATAAACTCTCCCTCTTTGTCTCTAATGAATAATCATAGTTCTAAAAACTTGAATCAAAATATATTATTTTATAAACTATATATATATTGTATTGATAAGATCACATGACTTCAGGAATCGTGTACACGTTTATTATGCATTCATAGCTTATGTTAAATTGCTATGACAATTGTATATACGAAATTGTAAATGACATGTATAGTTCCTATATTTTCGTTCAAAAAATAATTGTGATTCCTGTATTATTTCTCCCTATACCTACCTAGCAATGGACCTGATACAATCTGGTAAGCATTAAGTTTCCGGCTAAATGCGACTGTATTTATTAGATCGTAAAATGTACAAAAATATGCCAACCATAAATGATTAAAATTATCTACTGATATTCGTGTGCATGAACATACACAGTAATTAGTTCTTTATTATGCAAATATTTTTTTAGACAGCAGCACTGTCGCTTAGCAGTCGATTGTGCATGCACTCAATTAGTGTCCAGCGACAATGAGTAATGCACCAATATAAGAACTAATTTTTTAATGATTTTTACTAGAATATGACATTTATTCCTTGGATATTCTGCAAAGTAGTAATAGCTTAAACAATATAACTATATAATATTTCTAAGGCGAGTGTCTAAACTTTAAAAATATAACTAAACTTTGTTCAATTTTCTGAAACTGAACTATGGTTATACAGTGAAATAATTATAAAAAATATAAATGACTTTAAAATAACAAAATGCACCACATTTCCGTAAAATTCAATTTTTTCAATGACTGATTTTACAGTTTATTTTGCAAAATACAATTGTTTTAATTAACATTTGCAAAAACAATATTCATGCTGTTTGAGAACTGTAATATTCTACCGTATTTATTTTTTCAATTTTTTATCAGAACTTGATACTTTTATTTGATTAGTTACAAGAGCAAAATTGAAGTATAACAAAAACATTGCTCTCAGATAAAACAAATCTTTTATATTGTCATTTATAAACAAAAGTATTCGATTAAAAAACTAATATCAAACTAATATTAAAGCTAGCATTTAAAAAATTAATATTGAATGCTTTTACAAAAATTATTTTATTTTAATTTCTGTAACTCCTTTATGTAACGGGGAAATAAAATGACATTTTCATTCAAAATATTAGGAATAAAGTAAATATTGTTTGAAAAGATTAGGCACTCTCCTAGTATGGAATAAAATACATTCAAACTTTATTATTGAATTACCTCTCAACATGTCATTAAAATTACTATTTTACTTTAGGAGTAGTACATCTACAGCTGCAACAGCATTTGCCATAGCTACATCAGCATCAAGTAATCCTCCTGATAGAACATCGATTCGTTGTGATACTAATAACCGAGGCTCGTATCGAGAAAAGAATAGACGGAAGGAATCAGTAATGTCAACCGCAGCCACTATGCGCGTTCTTAACGTATTGCGCCATTGGGTATCCAAACATGCTCAAGATTTCGAGTTAGATAATAAGTTAAAAAACTTGACTATCGAGTTTCTGGAAGATATTATTTATAGCCCAAATTTGTTGCCAGCCGAACATAAGGCAGCAAGCCAACTTTTAAGATTGATCACTAAAGAAGAAGCCGACTGCAACAAAGTTGATCTTAAAAAGTTACTAACGCCACCTTTGGTAATGAGCACATATTTGTATACATAATTTTTGATAATTTTTTTGAAATCATAACAACTTTATCAATATCTTATCTGTAGACACCTACAAAAGAAAGCATTGAAACTTTATCGGCTCTTGAAATTGCTGAACAAATGACTTATTTGGATCATCAAATTTTTATCTCAATTGCAAGCGAGTAAGTAAAAATGGCTTTAAACAAACAAAATTACCATCGGCTATGTAAACATTATAGATGTATTTGTAAATCTTCTTTATCATTTAACAATTAATAAGATTCGATTTCGTTTGAATCAATTTTACAGAGAATTTTTAGGCCAGGCTTGGATGAAAACAGACAAAGCTACAAGAGCACCACATATAACATTAATGACCAAAAGGTTTAATGAAGTATCGCAGTTAGTAGTATCTGAAATTATTCGTAGATCGAATATGCAAGCACGTGTAGGTGCAATAGAAAAGTGGGCCGCTGTTGCAGACATAAGTAGAGTACTTCATAATTACAATGGAGTATTGCAAATTTGTGCCGCTTTTACAAACAGTAGTGTTTATCGACTGAAAAAAACATGGGAAAAAGTTTCAAAAACGGTAATAAAATTTAGAAAGAATGATTATTCTTTGTAATAGTATTATTAGTTCCATATATTTTTATTAAAACAACGGTTTAATATTTTTTTAATTTAGACAAAACAAACAATCGCGCGATTACAGAATATTGTCTCATCGGAGCACAGATTCCGAAACTTGAGAGATGCCTTGCACAGATGTGATCCTCCATGTATTCCTTATCTTGGATTATATCTGACAGACCTCTCATTTATTGAAGAAGGCACTCCTAACTTTACAGATGATGGTCTACTTAATTTTTCCAAAATGAGAATGGTAAATTTAATGCAAATATTGTTATGATTAAAATAAAATCAGTCACATTTACGTATTCAACTTGATGCATATGCTACCTAAATGTATTAAATTAGCTATCTATCAAAAAATGAATCACCTTTATTTAAATTTGAATATTTTATTTAATAGATAATAAGATTTTTAAAACCTATATTTGTTTATTATTATAGATTGCCCATGTGATACGTGAAATACGACATTTTCAACAAACTCCATACAAAATTGAATTAATCACAAAAGTTACTAACTATCTATTAGATTCTTCACTTTTATTAGATGAAGAAGATTTGTATAGGATGTCTTTAGAAATTGAACCTAGAACATCTAGGTTAAGTAGTGCTGCATTAATTGGTATTCCACCTAATATTGGTGCAAGTTTGAAAAGAGATAATTAATAGGAAAGATAATTAATTCAAAATATCTTATCTTTATAAGTTACAGATCGTTTTAAATGGTAATACTTGTTTTATTAAAAGATGAAGTTTATACTTTTTCTAAACTAACAATTTATAGTAATGTCAAATCTCTTCTAGTTAGATATACCTCTGTCAAGTTAAATGAAAACCGTAAGACAACAGAGAGTTTTAAAAATAATCAAATATTTTATTTAAGTTTGTTAAATCGTCAATAATATACAGGGTTTTGTATCATTGTAAGTTGAACATTAAATCAATGAAACGTAAAGTAAAAAAAGGATAAAATTTTAACTTTGAAATAGTCTAAGATCTTATAAAATGAATATATGTCAATACTATTTTGTATGTATTATGCGAACATGAAATGTTAGTAATGTTATTATTCTTTACTAGCTATAATAATATTGACATCGTCAAAGAATTGTACATCTTTGAATCTTCAAGACTTTTTATAAGTGCCAATGATTTAAAAATATTTTGTGTAACACATGCACAATTTCTGCGGCCAAGTTTGCGGCCTTGGTACACAATATATCACTTTAGCCGAGATCATTTTTTTCTCATTTAAATTAATTATATAGAAACATCTTATTTTACAAATGACACTGCAGGACAGTGATTTACCAATTATATTTAACTTGTTCTAGATTTTGTATCTCATAGTGCTCGTTTTATCTAACTAATGTTACTGTGATTTTTATACCTTGTTGGGAATCAATGACTAAATAATACTCATTTTAAGTGATATAAGAATGTAATTTAACAAACGGATATTTTGAGAACTCAAAACAACCAAAGCTTAGCAAATTTATTGATTTATGCCAAAATGTATAGTTTCAAAAAAAATATTTTACTATAACCACAAATGTTGTTCGTATTAATTAATTAGAATTATACTTTTACGAGTGATTTATACACAAGCCGAATTTGAGTAGTTTTTAATACGGCTAACTGATATTCTACTAACAATGATTAACTACTTTCCTATTATAAGTCATGCCGTTTATTAAAAGTTTGTGTCAGTATTCACGCATGAAGTTACTTCTCTTCGTTCTAAAGCCAAAAAAGCAATCTGACCTTGTGAGTAATAAGTATTATTGTATTAATAAAATTATGTGTATATTATTCTTATTTCAGAAAATATTACTAACAAGAACAGATGCTTAAACAATCTTATTTATATTTTAAGACTGAAATAACTTCCACCAGAAGAATGGTGCTTATCTAGGTGTGTATGACAAAACTAAAAGCGTAACTAATACAACTAAAGTCTCACTAAATCTTTTTAAAAATAAAATAAACGCTTATATGGTCGATTTGATATAAAATCGTATAGAGTATTACTACTGTAAAAGTGTAAAAGTTTATGAAAATGAAAGAGTTTTATGAAAATGAAATATATCAGAAAATGATAGCGCAACATTTAACACAATTTAAGACTTCCTAGACAGCACAACATAATCAATTTAAGATTGTAAATGACAATCAATAGCGTATACAATCGAGAAGAGATTAGTATTTCGATTCTACTGTATTAGATGAATTTTTTTAACAATAAATTGTCAAGCTTCTTGTTTGTGATAACTATACAATATATTGTTACGGAGAGTTACAAGCATGCATAATGCATACGTAACAGTATTAAAAAAAAACAAAAAAAATTATTTACGTAAATTTGCATTGTTATACTAATTATGTAAAAATGTACCTATTCTACATGATAGTTCCTTAAAAAGGCTACAACGATAGTACAGAAAAAGTACCTAAACGCTATTAAATTAAATCAAAACAAAAGTGAGATCATATCAGTATATATGATAAATATTTATAAGGAGAGACCATATCGCTTGGGACATGGATTATGATAAAACTTTAAGAATTTTCTATATCAAATGTGCACTCTGATTGGAGCATTTGAAAAACCTTCCACCAGAATCAACTACAGGTGGTAGTTGATTCTGGTGAAAGGTTGTTTTAAATGCTCCATTCAGAGTGCGTAACTCAAAGAAACTAACCAATGAGGATGCACCAGTTCAAAAACGTTCCACCAGAATTAACTACCATCGAGTGCACCTAGAATTTATTTTTAATGGCTCAGAATTTTTAAACAAATCGAAAAAATATGATTTAATATGATTTAGAATATGCATGCAAATAATAAATAAAAAGTTTGAAATACGAATTAATTATAGTTAATTAAAGAAGTTATCTTTGCTACACAAATTTTAACTAAATAAATTATTTCTTGAAGTTTCATCAAAATCTGAAAGTCATATTCCGTTTCTTGATCTATTTTTTAATCAGGAATTACTACAAAAATCCTCACAAGTTTATGATTTGCTGAAAATATAAAAAAATGTGACCAACTAAATGAAAACATATCAGTTTTTTGTTGAAGCAAATTATATCACAATTGTTGAGTTTTGTAAATGACATAAGGACTGTAATAATATTTAAAAGCGTACACATTACACTCCTCGTTGCTAAACATTTGTTTTACAAAAGTAACTTTTTTTCAGTATAAGTATAATACAATAGTAATAGAACTAGTTTTGAATTTTTTGTATCTTATATTCATTTTCAGTAAAATAAGTGATTTTTTATAAATAAAGTTTTGTCGACCTTTTATTGCTGGTAAAAATCACTGTTTTGGTTCGAAATTGAATAGCTGTACTGTATAGAAATTGTTTTTGTTAATGCGTGTGCTTTGTATATGCATTATGGTATAGTATAAGTGTACGTTTTTAAATAATAAAGATTTGAAAACGTTATTAGATATAAGCAAATATGGTATTAGTGAATACAAAGCATTCAATAATATTCAATGAATTCGTAAATTATAATAATATGTTGTACTGAAGTCTAGAACTTTACGTGCATTTAGTTGGATTGCTATCGTTATTACATCTGGTTCATCTTAGTGATAAAATCTAAATATGTTTTTAACTAATAAATATATAATGTGCTGAGTATTAATGTAATAAACTATACTATGTAGTTTAATGAATGATTACATTATTAAATAAAGCATTATATTGAAATATTTTATATAATACTAGAATAAGGTTGGAAATTATTAATGTAGTTATATATGAAATCTAAATGATAGATTGAAAATAAGATGATATATCTATTTGCCGATTATATAAAAGTAAATACTGTTATTAATTTCACGATTAAAATACATTTAAGAATTGTTAACAATGGAGAAATGAATCAACTTTTGAAAGTATTACCACAAATTTTAATTTTTTTAAAACTTCATTTTATATTAATTATTATTTTCAATCCAAATATTTAATATAGATTTCACAGCAACAAAAAAATGCAAGTCATTAATATTGTCATTCTTATAGATCTTCTTAGACGACTAATTTTAATGATGTAGCGTAGCACTCACACTAAGGTCTTTTGAAAATGATGTATTTTGCTTCTGGAAATGTTTTTACTTTCGATCTGAAGATCATAATAATAGCATCTGCAATAATAAACAAAAATGTTTAAATCAATCTCGATCTTCTACACTCAACGACGTTAGCAATATTTAAAAAATGTAACGATTATTATGATATCATAATTTAAATGTTAACCATCTGGTGATAAATTTTATTTTATAATATGATCATAACAGTACAAAACTACAAAAATAAATTAAACTTAATGTATATACATTGTTGTTTAAAAAATCATTTATGTAAAGCATTGCTCAAAACTGTCCATGTAATTTCGATTCTAAGTGCATTAAATTAGTACATATTTAAAAGTAAAATTTGGTTTTATTCTTTCGCTTTATGATTAATTTGCACATGTACACACAGACACATGAAGAATTCTACCATAACTTCTGCGTTCAAGACTATGCAGCATTTATATATATTGCTAAAAAAATTCCCAATCATTTTCTGAAGTAATTGACGAAATCCTTAGGCTAAAAGATCTAAACAAATATGTCTGCCCTTATTTAAAACTAATCCATGAAATAGGCTTAAATGTCAATTCCGTAAAACATGTCTGTAACTCAGATATAATTTGTAAAATATGGGGTTATAACAATATATTTCTCATAATTTCATGACTAAAAGTGCTTTTTATTACTAAAACAGTGAGCTAACATTTTGTTCATGAATTTACAAGGAAAAACTGAGCACTACGCTATCGATATTCAAAAGCCCATTAGTTCACTATAAGGGCACGAGCTACCGGTAAATTTTCAAACTGTGAATTATGATTTATTAAATAGATCAGATTAGTATATTTAGTTGAGATTTTTACTATATTTATTTATTTAGTTTGTGATGAATTTCGTATTAATTTGGGCATTGAGATGATTTAAATATATTTAAGAGCCCATTTTGTTTTTGCTTTAAAATATTTCTGATGCATCAAATTTTATTATATATGATTGTTAAGCCGTAAAAAAAGCTTAATTGTAGCTTCGTGTCAAATAAGCGACATGGATGTGAACATTCTGAATCAGGCACACAATTTTGAACTGTACGCTACAATATAATTGCATTATTAAACGCACATTGTACTCTCTTGCAGCATGGCTTCATTTCGGATGCCCTTTGAGCCAAGGAAAGTTACACGATAGTGGTAGTAGGTAACGCCTGTGTTGCACACCTGTATATATTCAAATAGCTGTTCATGCAAAGGGCCGCATAAAACAAGTTTAAATTGCAACGACTATGCAGCAGCACTAGTTTCTGCCTATCTGATTCGAAACTTGGTCTCTTTGTAATCAGTAGCTTAGCCATAGCACCAATAGTCCGCTTTTGTCTTTTTTATGTTTACGCAATTATTTATTGTATCGAGTAATTCTGAAATTAATTATAAAATTCGTCAGCGATTAAATTGGATGATAAAGATAAATCATTATATTGATAATATAGCTTATGTACAATACTATTGATGATAAATGCATAGAGGGTACGTATTCCGTTTTGTCTCGGGAGACCCGAGACATTTCACCACGAACAATATAAAACTGATATAGAAACGTTATACAATTAAAATTTAAAGCGTAGCTTTTAGCTTAATTCACAACAATTCGGCTTTAGCAAATGTTATAATGATCGAGGTTACTTCGAGTATTTTAATCTGGTTACCGGAGGCTCTCAAAGTCTCGTCGGTTCCAATGTTCGCGCAATCCAAAATTATATGATTAGGTTATACTATCCACAGTTTGTTTTAACGATGTTTGTTAGTAAATTTAACTTTTAATTTTGAGTCGTTCTGATACCGCACGTATGAGCTTTTTATTTTTCAGCTTGGAATATTTCGAAATGCCTCGGGATTCTCGAGGCAAAACGGACTAAAACTATTGAGAACGTCTGATATAGAAATCTGTATATATATACAAGATCTCAAAATTAGAATAGCGCTAAGAGTTGGAGACTACAGGTAGAGAAAGATTGAGTGACCAAAATCTGGTTAAAAATTTAAAAGCTTGCAGAACTTTTGCTATATCAGGATTATAAAATGATAGCAAGTTTCGGCAGTGCTTTGCCTCCTATATTTCCAATAATTCATTTTATTTTTAACGGGTCGCAAAGGCTTTTGACCTTTGTACGAAGCATATCCATCGTGGCCGCACACCCGGAACCAATAACACAGGCACAGCCGTCATCAGCCGTCAGTCAGTGTGCCGTTGGGGTGCGAGAGGGATGAGCTTTCGTAATTTCGGAGTGTGCCGCTGGAGACTTCAACAATGCCGCGGTAATGTGAACGTCAGCCGTCAACTACTTGATTGCGTATTGTTGTTTGCATTGTACTATGTCGCGCCCATCCCGTTGCATCCCTACGTCTCCTCTGCGCTTCTCCTCGTCCCGCAGCCTCTGCTTTTCATACACTGCTGGCACCTCTCTGTCTCACATGCGTCGACAGTCGCCGAGTGCGCTTATATTTCTATTCACTCTTCATGTCTGAATGTATGCGCTCGTATTTTTATACATCGGCACGGCTATATTGTTGTCTCGCGCTGCACGTACACGTCGAACGCGGCGGTGAATTCGACATTACACGTTCGATATCTCTTTTATGTACGTATAGTTGCAGCATTTATTCCAGCCGTCGAATAATAGTCGCAGTGTTTAAAGGGCGCATCGCGTTAAAACTTTACGCTCCCGTATAAACGATCCTAATGGCTATATGTGCGCAGTCCCGAGTATGCAGTCTGTTTTTAGATTTGCCCATGTGTGTGTGTGTGTATACATCGTGTGTCGCGCAGTGCGGGCTATAGTTCCCATACAGCAAGCTCCAAAGTCTTCGGAGCACTACCACACACTCGATCGATTTGCCACAAAATCGCCTCGGGGAAAATTGAACTATCTCTCGTGAATTTCAGGTTGACTATAAACCATGAAAGACAATGGCCCGGCGCAAGCGAGCGCGCGATTCAGTAATAGAATAACACGAGGCCGCGCGGCACGTCCGATAGAGATTCAATTAATGCCGTTATCCAGCGAGATCCTACATGCGAGTACGGCTTTTGATCACACGAGCCTCTATATAGCACGCCAGACCCGCCAGTACCACTGCCGCACCATCGCCACCCCTGATGATACTAGCTTGGCTCTCGTTGGTTTGCTGATTCGATCGGATAGATTATACTGTTGATGTTGAAAGAGAGGAAGGAAAAGAGGGAGAGCCGCGCTCGTGGACAAAGAAAATACTTCATTTATACGTCGAGCGCTCAATCAATGCGCGATTCCGAACTGCCCAAATCGAAGAGCTTATATATTTATTAGACGTAACAGTCACGGCCGCCGGGAGCGAAACAAAAGCAGTGTATAAAAAAAAACACAAACTGAAAAAATTGAAAATAGTACATCGCGCGCGTTTCCAATTTGCGTGCCGTAAATATAAAATGTGGCCAATTCTCGGGAGTTTTACGGGTGATTAACGAACTTTTTACACTCGCGGGCCCCGCGTGCTAGCAGAGCCTGTTCGGAAGCGATTAAAGCCCCTTTTCCCCGCTTCTTTCATCTCCTGAGCTACTCTTTTTCCTATAGTGCGCGGTACGTCGTATTTTTCAGTGCCTTTTCCCTCTTTTCGAGCCTGTCGGGTCCAGTCGGTCACGAAAGCGCGCTGATGCGGAATCTTCCAATAACGCTCAGATCCAACTAAATCAAGTTTCGCCGGCCGATTCACTGAGCCAGCCCGATATAACCCGAATCACGGCAATGCTCCATTAACTAGCCAATTACACACGACCTCATTTTTCGACTTCTTCATTATTTCTTCTAAACATTACGCTATACGTCTTTATATACGGATACATAGCAAATTAACTATATATACTTCGTATCGTATCGCATTTTCCAAAACTCTTCGATCTACGAACGTGAAATAAACGATGGCTATTATGGTAGTAAAATTTATAACCGATGTTGAACATGATAACAGAGTAAAATGTTGGAGAATGTGTAAAGAGCACGCGCAAACGCGCGGGGGATTCCTAACGCGCAGCGACGAGCCAAATATATGCTTGAACATCTCCGTCCGTGTGTGAGCGCGTAAAGCGCGCGGCTGCGGCCAATGCGCAAGTTTCGCACTCGGAATAAACGGCAGAGAGATTCGTTATGAGTGCGATTGTAAATTGCGACACGCTCGGGCATATTTGCTTTACATTACAAACTCGTTGTTGTTTCAGAGACACGTATTGCTCGGGCTTTTGCACGCTAGTCGCGAATGCAATTCAATTTTCTCATATACATACCAATGAACGGAGGTGTGCAAAAATCGAAAAGCCTTCTTGTTTGATCGCACACGAGAGTTGCTCGCGCATATAATTTAGGATCGGGATTGCATTGATTTCAACGCAACTTCGGCCTCTTACACGGATACGGTGCAACGGTATAAGGCAAATAAAATTTTACCATATATACAATACTCGTTGCTTAAAACGTTATATCCGCGTCCTAGCGGCATAAGATATCTGAAATGCATTTGGCGAGATGTCGCGTTTTAAAGCTCAATAGTTGCAAGTCAGCTGCAGAGGCGAAAGCTATTCTCAATACAGCTTGAGCGCAAGAAGTCTGCATTTGATTTTTCTACTAGTTTATTGTCGTTGGAGAGTAGTTTACCAAATGAAATGATAGGAACTTGTTACTAGATTATATAAATAACATTCAATTATGCATGACGTTTAAAGCACGTAACGAGCTGTCATAAAATTACTAGAAAATTTAATTATAATGTCTCTGTAATAATTCGCTTTTGTATATAATTGACCCTAATAAATGAATATATACGTATGTAAGAAACTGTCACAATCTAAATATGTCCAATCAATTATTATAACCTATATAAGGACTTTTTCAATAATTTGCATCAAGTTATGTTTCTCAAAGGGATTAATTTTAGACGTGAATTGAGAAAAAATTGATTTTTTAAAAGAGAAATCACTGCATTTTAATTAGCTTTTTACAAAATAAAATAAAATTCATTTGGATTCGATTAAATGGCACTGAAAAAATATCATGGCTCAGCTACATACGATAAGTTAAATTTCATCCAACATAGCATAATGATCTGCCCAAATATATATTAGTTAACGGGTTACGTCCCGGAACACTTATTACCTGGAGTATCACTAACCCGTCACACGCAGTCTCGTTAATGATGCATTAATTTGCCAACGTGTATGTTTAGGAGCGACTGCTCCTGTAGGTCAAGCACAGAGGAAACACCTGCGGCCGATCGGGAGGAATTATCGTTGTTCCCCGACCCAAGTGAATGATCAAAAGCGTGTGTTTCAACCTAGTGACTATTGTAATTATTTTAAATGTGTAATAAACTATTTCAATTCATCTATATCTATACATTATTTCTACTCTACAATTTGATTATTCGTGCACCTTCAATATATATATATTTAAAGAGAGAGAGAGAGAAATCTTTAACTTGTGGAGAAGCAGTAGCTTCTCTGTTTTATTCGTCTGTCAGTTTTAAGACGTTCGCTTATTGTCACGTTGCGACAGCAATAACAACCGTAACAGAAGCAGCTCCCGTAAGGATAAAGGTAGTAGTAGCAACGGTGGCCAGTCGATCGAAAACTCACTCGACCGTCTGAGACCACTCGAGCGATTTATCGTCCTGCTCATTTTATTGGCTCAGCCGCCGTCTACCAATCGCTCTTCCTGCCGCTTATCGTAGACCTGATAAGAAGAGTAGTGCCAAATGTGTAAAAAGCATTAATTTGGTAGAATAGGATTGCGTGCTGATTGTTAAAATAATTTTATCGTGAATAATATTTGCTCGCGACATTTTCTTCAATTATTTCATTCCTGGATTTTCCGATAGCTAATAGAAATGGCTTTCATATTAAATGAACGAAATTCACAAAAATTTCTTTTTAATAATAAATGTTTCGTCGGGTCGTCTTTCGAGAATTTTTTTATTTCTTCAAATCGATGATCTAACGTGGCGTCTTAAAAGACCCTTTTCAATGAATTAAAATCTCCATATTTTGCACAATTTTGACCTATATTGTAATGTCTTAATTATGTAAGCAAAAAATTAAATAAGTTAATAGTTATGTAATATTCAATTAAAATGTACCGATTATTCGGTAAAAATTTTACATTTTTGAATTCAATTGAAAACATTTGTTATATACAATCTAATTTATAGAATACTTTTGAATAAGTCTATGGTATTAAGAATCGATATAACACAAATGAAAATGCCATCATTGAAAAACAAATAAAGGTATACATTACTGATAAGAGCTTGTTAAAATATAATATATATCAATATTAATGAAAAATTCCATCTGAAAATGAATAACTGCTGGGAAATATAAAATTATAAAAGGCTATTTTGTTGCAAAAAGTGAAAAAACCAATAACTCGTTCGACAAACTATCAAAAATAAGGACTTTGTATTGTATTTCTCACTTTATAATGGAAAAATAACTTTCACTCAAAGACTTAAGATTTTGAGGATTCCTTAGACTGAAATCGATTATATCTGTACGCTGTGGAGTTAGGTCACGAGTCGCATATACATGTAATATCAATAATACACCAATTTACGTTAACAATATTTAATTAATGCGGAGTTTGTCATCTAAAGTAAGTACACGTATATGTACACATCTATATTATTGGCGCAATATTACACATTTTATAATTTTGTTAGTTTAGTTTAAGAAAATATGTGGACATATTCAGAAAGCAATGAAAAACCCCTAGCATCTACAAAGAACTCGCAGATAGTTCAGAAGCAGAAAAGCAAGAGTATACCACGTGTTTCACTAAGCGTGGGTTCGTGAGACGGCAAACAGAGAGCAGCTTTATCTCAGAGGAAGCTATATATTTCTCTGCAACGGCATATACTACAGCGGGCATGTCTATATCTATTCGGCACACGCGTCACGCTGAAATCCATGAACGGCATCAGTAATCACGACCACTTTCTCAAAGCTGTTTGTTCGTTTTTTTTCTTCTTCTTCTTTTGAAAAGCATCAGCTTATACTCTGCAGTGCTATTAATAATGTTGACGGGTGCTCGTGTACTTACCTATATATGTATATAATATATTTAAGGGGATAAGCGCTTTTCAAAAAATATACCATCTTTG
This sequence comes from Muscidifurax raptorellus, assembly GCA_020010945.3. NCBI lineage: Eukaryota > Metazoa > Arthropoda > Insecta > Hymenoptera > Pteromalidae > Muscidifurax > Muscidifurax raptorellus. Next base: position 37,859,524 of record CM052078.1, on the reverse strand, counting down.
ATTGAAATACATTTTTTGTTCGTCAAGTTATCCGCGCTATCTTTTTCGAAACTTTTTTCAATTTTGTAATCCGCGTGCCATGAATGTCGCGGAGATTCAATCTTTTTCATGCGCATACGTCGCGCGGATAACAATTTTTTAACAAAACCATCAGATATCTTTGAAAGGTAGACAATTTTGTCAAAAATACATATCAGAAGAGACAGATACTAGTTTTCCGGGAAATTACTTTATTGAAAATTCAACTTACTGCACAAAAGTTGTATTCGAAAGTAGCAAGATCTTAAAGATTTTTGAAAACCGTGTACAATTTAGTTTGATTGCTTTGAAAAAAAAAAAAAAATGTTTCTATAATAAATAGAAAATGTAGACAAGTTTTTGTCGATACACATCGCCTCGACACAATGTATAGAGCTGTAATTTAACTATAATTATTTCAATAGTTTGGATAATACCATAAATTTAGCTTAATCACACTATATACCTCATTCCATTACTATTTGATCGTTCGACGATCGGGAAAGCAAGCAGCAATCGTAATGTCGCAAAATCCCGGCGTACAACGAACCTCGTTATGGTATTAATTATCAATGCTGGTCTCAATTGTATTCTCGCTATAACATAATTGCGTCGCGCGCGCTCTGATTTACAAGGATAACTAGAAACAAGTTGTTTTTTTTTCAGTCTCGCATTGCAGCCATCCATTGCGAATCGAATATAATATTAACCTAGTACTGTGTCGGTCTCGTGGAGGGAAATTAATCTTGGTGTGCATAAGGGCTGCGGTAGAGTTGGTAGGCCTCGGCGCAGGCCTACCACTCGTTCCTTGCTGCGAGAGGTAATTTTAGGTCGGCCGTTTGGACCACCAGCGCGCCACACCTCAGCAATCCTGTGCTCTTCTACGAGGCTAGCTCTTGGACCTTATACCGGTAGTATACCTGCGCAGCGGGGAGGGGGAACTATGGGGGAAAACCGCAAACAACGCGCAAGCGCAATATTCTATACTGTGCGCTGGTACTTAGTGCGCATATAGCTACGAAGCAAGCTACAAGTGTATCTCTCTCTCTCAGTCGTGCTTTTAAGAGCCGGCTTCAATGCGAGCGAATAAAACGTCGATCACCAATTCTGGTTTACCGACTTATAGCTGTTTCGATGGCTCCGATAACAACTGTTATTTTGAGCGATTGTTTTCGAAGAATCGCATAAATTTTTTTTTAACTTTTAATAAAACTTTTACTCTAAATATAAATCAGGTTATAAGTTAATTTGACGCTTGATCTGACTAAAATAAATAACTAAAATAAATAAACTGTCACGGCTTTGAAGCTACGTTAAAGATTACTACTTTATTATAGTCACCGATACATTATACACGCGAAAGTAACAAATAAAAATACTTAGCACTTGGTTCATTTATGGAATTTTTTTTAATGTATTTTTCCTCCATGCCCTCTTTATAGCATATAGATAAATATAATACCTTCATTACGCGACGGAGCGCTCAGCTATTTATTTATCAACGATTGCCTCGCTAATTTAATTTTGACTGTCTCGCTAACTCTGTATATGTATATCCTTTCCCACTGGCGCATAACTTGCTAAGTTATCTAACAGATTTATTGAGCTATTCAAAATGTTCAAATGATTTCGCAGTGGCACATATGTCAAGTAAATTTTAAGCACTGTAATAGCTGCGCTTGCAAAGATTTAATTTTAGAATGTAATATAGATACGTAAACGTTGAATACGAAGGATTCCGCGATGATTGTTTAATAATAGCGGCGGTTCATCTCGTTTATTTTCCGAACGCGACTATACCGAGGAGAAAAAAAGTTATGCTGTACCTCCCCCAAACGACGTGTGTCTTTAGAGATAATACAAGCGAGAGATGAGAAGATATATTAAATTCTGGCGCAAGCACGCCAGGCATTCCGAGAGTGAGAGAGAGACATCGGCTTGGCTCGTTTTGTCAGTCCCTCTTCCTTTCTCATAAGCCCAGTCATAAATCGCAACGTATCATCTGAGCTAAAGCCTCCTCAGTGTAAGCAGTTCGCAATTCAGTTTATTAGACAAGTTTGCCGAGCCCATAGGTCAGGAAGACTGCCAATCGCCAAGGTATATCTATATATATATACACACATACTATATACGGAATTTTGCATCGCTCCGGTATACGTATAGGATGTAGGTGCTGATGGTATTTTATTATGAGTCCATAAATATCAAAGTTGGCAGTAAAAGTCGTGGAAACGTTATATATCGAGCAAGGAACATCAGCAGCAGTAGCGCAACTTCTCAGTTCGCTCTATCTAGCCAACGCTTGTCTATGTTGATGTCGGTATGGTGCGCAAAGTGAAATTCTTGCAAAGTTTAATTTAATTAGACGCGCGAGAGCGCGAACGGTGCTTCCCCGCAGAGGGAGAGAGAGAGATAGACGATTAATCGTCGCTGCGGCCGATACGCGACGCTGCTGACGTATATATAGCGCATACAGGGAACGCGCCTTTTCTATATATATATATATATATAGCTGCAGTCTCTCGCTAAAGCTCACTTTTCTTTGTCCGAAGGCCTGCGGCTATACACTTCGTTATAGGGTGTCACAGCTTATTGCGAATGTACTTTCGTCTCTCGGCAACTCGATACTCAATACTGTAGAAAAGAATAGTAAATTACGATACAAAAGTGACCTAAGTAGCACTTTTTTGCACGGCGTAATTAGTACACACGTATCGTAATGTACTATTATAGCATGCTAACCTCAAGATGACAACTTTATTGTCGATTTTGAGGTTGTCGTGCTATAAAATATCGTATGAGACTGTTGTGGGAGATGGTTTTCTACCTTGCTCGAGGTTTTTCGCACGAGCGAAGCGAGTTAATATACTATTATATGTAATGTATTGTTCATCATTATTTTCGTATATAGTAAATATGCTCGAAAGGCTCTATCGAGTGGATCGATTAAATTTTGCAGGTATTATTCAATGCCCGAATGAACAGAATCTATAGGATGATATTCTGTTCCAGTAATGCGATTCAAGCCTGATGCGCATCGAATCCACGCATTCGCAAGACGCTTCTCATCCGCGCCCACTTGGGGTATAACGACGTTTGTAAACCGATATATATATATATATATACATCTATATATAGATAACTCTGTTATAGAGTAGTCTGAATATAAGTATATAATGCGCGCAAGGAACCGGAAATTTATTCAATATTGCACATATAATTGCACAAACTTGCATAGACGCATACACCCCCGGGGGAAGCAAATCAATACGCATAATAGTAGCTCGCATCGTTTTTCATATTGTGTCCATTTACGCGCGACAATGATGCAGTACACCATTACACTGTTTGCGGGAGCATAAAACGATATCGACTGGATTACGTGACCTCCGAAAGCACTGCTGCAGCTGCCACTATACTGCGGCTATGGATGTGTATGTGCGTGTGGTGGCTCATATATATACATCACAGCATTAGGACGAAGTTATTTAAATTGGACATTCCTTTGATGATCTGCGCCATCGACAGAATGTGTATACTTTTTATGGACTGATGTATATATATATATATATATATATATATATATATATATATATATATATATATATATATTAATATATATGTCAGGAATATAGATTCATAATTCTCGTTCGATTGTTATATATAATATCCATACACTACACAACTAAGTTATACGTATATATATAATGCATTGACTCTATAATGATGCCTGGCAAGTTTCGCTGTTCGATTTCCGAGATAAACTTTCCGTTTGAATTTTCAATCCTTTGAATTACATTACTCATCTACCTGTATATGTAGGCGAGCGAACTGCGGAAAGTTAAATTAAACTCGATGCCACGTCTTCAATTTTATCCTGTTCTTTTTTTGCTTTGATGAGTATCGAAAAAGCGCGCGAAATTTAATTTCGAATGGTTATTGTCGCGCATAAACGTCTCATAAAATACGTGTATTAATACTACTACGGAATGACAAAAATACGCCGAGCACATATTCGACGATGCCGATGCGAAGCAGAAGATAAAAAGCACATATACATTAATACATAAGATAAAACTAAAAGTCGTACAAAAGCTAGTATATTAGCAGTCGAGGCGTGAAAATAAGCAGTGCGACTAATTAAAATGTAAACTCAAGGCCAATCACGAAGCTCGAGAGGAGCTGTAGCACACGATCAAAGGGAACAAAGCCAATTCGCGATGATTAGGCAGCAAGTAAGGATTCGCCCTATCAACATAGAGTCAGATAGGACGGAGGGGCGGGGGGGGGGGGGGTTGCAACAGTATAGCAAGCAGCAGAGGCTCAATTCGGTGATGGGTGCGCTTACGCAGTCGTAGACTAGCCCCATCGTGTTACGGACTCAAAGTGCCTAATCGAACGCATTCCCTTCCTTGTAGGATCAGTGCCAAGAGACAGAGACAGAGAGAGAGAGAGAGAGAAAGCAGATCCGTTATTATACATATACGCAGTAGAGACGATCGTGTTATAAAATATACATTTTATACGTACATGCTGAAGGAATAAGCCAGTTTCTTTTCGGCAGACTGTCGATCTTTTTGAAAAGCGCATTACGTCGCCGCTGTATATGTATATATATCCTATCTCCACGCCCCCGCGCACACACGTATAGGCATATCATGCCCGCATGTGTCGCCGTCGTCGTGGGAGACGGTTTTTTGCTCATCCCGGCGCGCGGGCGGCTATACGAGTTGCCACAATAGCTCGGCCTCGTGTTTCCCGGGACTAATAAATAGACAGTGCATAATATGCCTCCACGCCCTTTTTGCGTCGGCGTTCGGGCTCTCTGGCGTATAACCACACACACGCACACACGATGTGCCCTCTCTCCCCGGGTATACTGCGCGCGCTATGGGCTGCATGCGGCGCGCGAGTATTCGCGAAATTTCACAAGCCAGCGAAAATACGACTGATCTCCGGCGGGCCGTTATCTACGTATACGAGGGCCAGTAAATAAGAGGCCAATCGCTTTTTATGCTTCGATCGATCTCTCTCGCCTCAACTCAAGTTGTAAAGTACCTTGTGTGCTCTCTCCCTCTCTCTCTCCCTCTCTCTCTCTCCAGCGCAGGAAATTTATTGATTCTGATCTGTTCTTCTTATTTATGGCCCTATAGACGCACACAAAAGTCCTTCCTCTTTTTCTTCGAATTATATCAGGCCGACTTTTCTCTTTTATAACGCGAGCAAAAAAAAAATAAATACCGCACACATATATCATTTTTTTACAGCTTGCCCGGAGAGGGTTAACGCAGCTGAAGCGTATACCCCGGAACGTGTGGGACAGCATTAGAGGTTGGCTTTTCGGTCTAAGCTGCACGCGCGCGTACGCGGAAATCATTTTAATTCCATGTTCCAAGAGAGAGATAGAGAGAGAAAGAGAGAGCGAAACAGAGTAGAGCCTAGCGGACGCACGCAGCTCTCTCTCCTGAGACTATTTAGAGCAAAGCGATTTGCGGCTAGGATGCCAGGAGCGTGGCCGTCGCTGCCCCGGAGAATAGAATCCGCGAGGCTGCTGCTGCTGCTCTATCCCACTTAGCCGCACAGTTACCCCGTCTGCTTCTGCTGCTGCTGCTTTCTACCTCGCGCTCTTTCGTATATTTCATGCCTGGGAGCAGTAACTAACAATTCCTAGTTTGCGGCGGTGTGCCGCTATATTTTCGTCAGTTCATTCCCTCGGGTTGTTGTACTGGAAGCGCCGATTTATTATCCGTTACCCGCGTGTACGGTATATATATATATATGTATATAGACTCGCGAGTCGTCCTTTTGAAAATACACAAGTGCAAAGATGCACAAGTCTACTCCCAGACGATGGTGATGATTATGATGATGATGATGATGATGCCGTTGTCTATATACTTACATCGTATATTATAATGTATAGGATATGGATACGGTCTGCACGGGCGAATGCCGCCAAAAGGGGGGAAGTTAATTTCCCCCGGATGAAGGGAATAACAATTTCGCGCTTCGCTACTTGCGCGGTATTATATGATGTACGAGATGAGTGTATATATAGTTATACACCCGGCGCGCTTTCCAATCGAGAATTAACTGCGCGCGCGTGGATTTGAAAAGTCGCGCATTTCGATCGTCTACTGTGTAATATATTAGCTGTGTGTATATAGTGCGAGTGTATCCGAGAAAGAGAGAAAGAGAGAGTGTGTTGTATATCGAGAGCCGCGGCTGAACTTGGATTCCTCGACGCGATAAATACTTGCTTGAAGAATGTGAAGATGTTAAGCTCGGGCCTCGTAAATCAGCTCTGCGCCGGCCGGCTGGCACTTTAGTCCCAAGAGTACTAGAGCGCCACGCGCCACACGTTATATATACACAAGTAGATGTATATATATATATATATACACACTATCGCCTGATCGCGCTGCAGACCGGAGTTTATCTTGTCCGGCTTTCCGTAAAAAGGCCACGAATCGCTCGCCGAGCTGCTATAGAAAGAGAGAGAGAGAGCGAGAGGGAGAGAGAAAGAGAGAGAGAGACTACACTAAATGATGTACTACCGCGCGCGCCTCCGTCCAAACCCCCGTAAACCCCTCATGCTTCCACTTGCCCCCTTTTTGCCATCACGAATTACATGCTCCCGGCGCGCTGAGGATCGTCGTGCCTCGCTCGAAAAAAAAACCACTTTTTTCCGTATATCCGCTCCAGTTATATATACTCGAGCGAGATAATCGGAAAAGGTCACCGATTCTTTCGTATAAATACCTATGCATAAAAAAGAAATCTATATAATATAGTTGAACTTGTTGAAGCTATCCCAACGCGGTGAAAAAAACCGCAGGGACCGTCGGATGAATGAATTTCTGTGAAAGGATATATATGAAAAGTTTCTTCCGTCCAACGAATCCGTGCTATCGTATATAGGAATAAAAGCCAAAAATCTATATACCGTGTATGCTCGTTGTAAAAATACTATCCTACGTAGTCAAAGGAAATAAATAGTTTTGGACTGGGCTTTTACCCTGCACCGCTCAAAGTTTCCGGCTCTCTAACTATAACGAGCCGACGATAGGTGGCGCATATACCGACACTTTCCCCCATCTAAATCTGGGCGAAGCATATAACCTCGTCATAAATAAACCACTCGACAAAGCCAGCCGTTGCATATGACTCCGCACTATTGACATTGCTCGATCGAAAAGAATCTTCGTTTATCCAGTCAACTTTTTGCCCGTGTATATACAAAGCAACGTAATAATCGTCCTCGATGTTGCCATTACGCGACTACATTATCGTACAGCAGCAAGCGTGTTTCAGAATAACGCGCTGGTTTTCCGACAATGTTCGGCCTTCACTTCCTTTCATCCGCAGAGAACAAGCGGGTGCATGCAAGCATCAAGTAGTAGAAGATGCCATACACCGCGGGAACAGTATACGCGATGCGCCCATCAACCGGACGTATGAATCGGGTGTGTTAGCAACTCGCTGCTGCTGCCGGCAACGAAAGTAAAAGAAACGCATACACGTATACATTATATGTACACATACACGTACACAGAGAGGAGTCCGATTGCGTGAGTCGAGCTCGTACAAGCCCTCTGTTCTCTCATTCTCTCTTTCTCTACCCTATGGCGATGCCTGATAATGATAATCACGTTAACGCGCTCTCTTTTCAACCATATACTTCGCTCCTCGCTTTCATTCGTCCATCCGTGCATCAAACCTCTACTGTAAGCTACTATGGTATACAAGCTCTAAAAAAGAAAATTGCTTCGTTAATCATCAGAGATGTGTATTGTGATACGATTGATTTTTCTCCATACGTCTTGATCATCGCAAAGCCCGCCGGGTACGAGTATACGCGACGTGTTAATATGCGATACAAACGAGTTTATCTGCGTTTAAATGGTACGACAATGTATATTATAATTGTTTAAGCCCCGAGCCGGGGCAGGTGTCGGTGTATATATAGGCTCTTGAACAGGAAAAAATATCCTCGGTTTTTTTGCCCCCCGCCGCCGCTATGGTAGGATACAGGCGCTTGCTGCGATACCGCAGCGCATATTGCTATGTATTTTCTGCGAAACGCTCTCTGAATTTACAATGCGACCTCGTATTCAAAGAGTTGAATCTTACGACGTCGTATATATTATACTATATAATATATATATATACACACGGCATATTTGTGCGGATGCTCCGATAACACGTTCCTGCGACGAATCTACACGCAAAATGTTTGTATGTGTGTCGTTGAATAATAATAATATATGTACAGATAGATTTTTCACTCGTATTTAGAGCTCGTACCAAGAAGGTACACATAGAAGCTTGATCGAAGTCCAAGAGAATCGCGAGTGACGAAACATTGCACGTAATGGCCTGGACTCGACGGAGCCTCGTCGCAAGTAGTGTTCGAATCTCACGCGACGAAAAAAGGAAGCTAAGGAGAGAGAGAGAGAGGGGGAAAAAAGAACGAGAAAGTGTAGCATCGCGTGATAAAGAGCAGTACAATCTGGAGGCGCGACACGTGGCCCTTTACGCTCTCTCGTCTATATGACGCGCGACTTTACAAACGACTGGTGTAAAAAAAGCGAATTGCATATAAATCGAGCCGAGCTAGAGAGAGAGAGAGAGTAGTGCCTGCAGGCCGCAGCCGTCGTATTTTAAGTGTGTCCGGCGGCAGCTTAATGGATTTCTCAAATGATTGAAATAAACACCGATGCGCGCTGCTGCTGTGTGGGGAGAGGAGTTTTATTGATTCGTGACGACGAAAAAGGATTAAAGTAGAAAAAGCGTATAAAATATTTACGTAAAAAGAGCGGGCGGATGTTGCGCGATTGACGCGACTGAGTTTTAAAATATCGCGTTATATTCTGTCCGTAGGCGTCTCTCTGTGTATATATATAATATACAGTTATATATGCGAAGCGAGAGGACGCAGTCGTCGTCAGCGTTGCGCGCGCGGAGCAAATAATTTACTCTGGCCTGCCATTTTGCGGACGCAGCCAAGAATCTCATATCCGTCTGAGATGCTTCGATAAGGTGCGGAGGCATACATATATATATATATAGCGTAGACAGAGAAGCGTATACCAGAGCCGAGAGAACGAAGGGGCGGACGGGGGGGGTGAGAGAGATGCGGTCGCGAAATATTATAGCAGCGTGCCATTTCCGCGCGCTGATTGGAAATTGTCACCGCCGCAGAACTATCTCTGCTCCATTGCCCGCGCGGATATTAGCCGGAAGTGTAGCCGAGTGTATGTGTGTGCGCGCGGTGGGTATGAGCCAGAGTACGGCTGGAAAGTTTTTGATTGCGTTTCGTCGCTGGCTGCGCTGGCCTATTGCACGCGTCGTCGCTGCGGCCGCTGTCTAAACAGGGTCGAGTGTCTAGTCCCAAAGTGCTATATATACACACAGAGGCTGCTGCCCCCCAAATGAGCCCGGGGATCTGTCGTTCTCTATACTCTCAGAATATCATCATCGAGCTTGTGCGCGCGCGTGTGTATATACGAACCTATCAACACTGCGTTCATACGTATATATGCGAGAGCAGCGTAGCGAGAGCTGGAAAAATCCCTCTCGTATACGCGCTGCGCAGTCTCCCTATCTCTCTGAAATATAAAGAATCAGAAAGTTCAAAGGGCCGCGCGAGCGCGCGCGTCGCAGATACTCCATAAATTAAAAATTCCTCACTTTTTATACCCAACGCACTCGTGCTTCTACCGTGCTATACACTGCTTAAAAGTTCGAGTTAAACAAATGAAAGAGCAGCTCTCTCTCTCTCTCTCTCTCTCTCTCTGCTCTCTCTTATCGCCATTCTTTCCATTCTTTTCTCTCTGGAGCTTTCGACTTGCAGCGGCCGAACCCGCGCTTTACGTTTCTTCGTCTTATAGGCGCCCACTGCCCTGCGGGGCTTTGTCTCATAAGTATATTCTTTCTCTGGCGCAGCTCGCGTATCACCGCGAAATTTTCCCGTATATATATACACACGCATACATAGCTTTTTTTATTATTATATAACGCACCTGGACTCTGTATAAAGTACGAGCCACTCCGTTATACTCGGCTGATGTGGCGGGCAACAAGCAGCTCATGCAGCGCGGATAAAAAACGGACAAAGAGGCAGCTCTGCGCGTGTATATATATATATATATATATATATATATACATAGCGTCGGGACAGAGGAAATTAAAAGAGTATGCCGCGGGTGTGATTATACATATACGCGGGCGCTATTCCTTAGCGCGGAACTCGGTATTTCCATTAGTGCAGCGGCTGCTCGCGTCTCATTGGTTTATGCAATTTTTTAAGCCATACTCTCGGTGATGCTCGCGTCGAGAGGTTTCTCGCTGTGTTCGGATGGTTTTTAGAATGTTTTCTTTTCTTCTAGTTCGGGGCGCGTAAATCCGCGTGTTTAAAGGAAGGAAGAATAAAAAGGGGGCAAAAAACTTGACAGATTTAACTGAGATGAAAATCTTGGCGTTTTTATCAAATGAACTTGAGGCGTAAGACAGGTAGATTAAGAAGAAGATAGGCGATGAAATTGATCAGACGGAGGAGAGGGACAATGCGGGAGGCGGAAGCTCGAGGTGATGGAAGGAGGTCATGAATACGCTCGCGCGAACCCTGGGCGGACTATAGAAGAAGATATACCTGTCTCAGGCGAGTAAGAGAGAGAGAGAGAGAAGACTTGCTGATGGCGGTGCGGCTGCAGCAGACTGAGCTGGCGTAACGCCGAATAATTAAACTGGCTAATGTTCGTGCATTACGGCAAACGAGGATGACGTCGTCGTCGTCGGCGCCTCTGTCCCTGAAATTTGCCGCCAATAAACCCTCATTTTTTCGCTTGTAGCTGAAATTGCGCGATTTTTAAATCGCTTTTCCGTATTCTCTCTCTCTCTCTCTCTCTCTCTCTCTCTCTCGCACTATATATACAGTCGGGGATATATCCTAAGCAAGGCGTGCGCTGCGAGATTGCGAGTAATTCATTATGCCGCCATCGGTCTCTTTGAAGCTCTCGAGCCTTGCAAACGAGCAAACGGAATAAAACATTTCGCGCTGTGCCGCGGTAGTTCATTTCAGAAATTCGCAATTCCAAATCGCTTAATCTGTATAGCCGACATAAGTTTCCCTATATATAACTATATACTGCATAAAAGTATTATATATATATATGTATATATAGGGAAGCTCGTTGCGATCGAGGAAATTTAAGAGATTCGGGTTTCAACTGCGCGCAGAGCAGTTCCAATAACTGCAAGAATTGGCGCAGTAAAATTTTTCTTGGCCCATTGATCAGTGCGCTGCCGCGCGACGCGCGGAGGAAAGTTTTGCGAACTTTTTTTTTCGAGAGTCATTAGCGAATATTTAGTTAGTCGCGTATATAAAAGTTGTCCGAAAAATGAGCATCGTATAGCGCAGATTTTTACGTATATATATATGTGTGTGTGTGTGTGTGTGTGTGTGGGCGCAATCAAGCCAAACGGAGACTTAAATCTGGGCAGCAGTAGCGCGCCTCTCGGAGACTACATATCTCAAGACATTAATCCAAGAGGGAAGGTTACATATTACCATTGGAGCGACTGGCCATAGTTATACGTATAGAGGGATGCCGCGTACACGCTCTTCATTTCCCATTCAATTACCGTCGCTCGTTTACGTTATAGAGACGACTGGCTGGAGGACCATATTCTCGAGACATCCTACGCACAGGCTCGCGATTCATTTTCTCCGATTCGGCTTCTATGTCAGCTTGATGTATATATATATATATATATATATATGTGTGTGTGTGTGTGTGTGTGTGTGTACTATATACGCGGTGTATACGAATAAAAGGATAACGCGATAAAAGTCGCGAAATTCTGAAAATTGAAGAGATCCCATCTTTGTATATGCTATATATAGGAAGAGCGGGAGAGAGAGAGAGAGAGAGACTTCCTCAATAGCGAAACACCCGAGGCTAGCATCATGCCGCTTTTGCTGACGGTTGCGCGAAGCCAGAGGGAGAAGGTAGTGGTAGCATCCAGTTGCCGGAAGTGCATCGGAATCAAATATAGAATGCGGTACTTCGCGATCGTTCCATTGCCAATTTCCGTAAGGGAAAGTCGACTCTCTCCCTCTCTCTATCTCTATCTATATATATATATATATATATATATATATATATACGATGGATGAAAAGGAGAAGAGACGCCATGGCTATAGAGGTAGAAAAAAAATGAGAATGTCTGCGTGCGCTTGCTACGGATCCTTGGTTATAACCTTAGCTCCGCAATGGAAAAATTATCTTTATTCGAGAGAAAGCTCATAGTTGGCAGAAAAGACTATTCTACCTTTCGATTATTGCCCAGACGCCGGAACATCGCCTCCGATATGGATATTCCTATATATACATATGCTAAATGATTTATAAGCTGCATTGATATTTTGTGCGCTTGGTATACGTGTATATGTATTATTATGAGCCGTTTTTGATCCTTCTATCAAGTCAACAAATTGAAACCCCAACGCGCACTTCACAAGCGCTCGCGTCAAAGGCGCGGCGTGACAAAGCTTTTGGAGAAACGATGTGGCATGTATATGGGAAGACAAAGGCAAACGTAGATATATATACATCGCACCGTGAAAAACGCATATACGTGGCCGTACAAAACAACGAAGTATACGCGACAATGGTGCATTATGCAACAAGGGGCGAAAATAGCCAATTTTTCCCGCTTGTCGGTTTACTGCCCGAGCGAAGCGAGATTTTATTCCGCGTGTTTTTTTTCGCGGATTTTCAGTCGGGCTGTGGAATAAATATACTATAATCGCCTTTCTCAAACTAAATAACCCATCTAATTGTACGTTGCACGTGTATATTAGGATTTTGGCTGAATGCCCAGATAGTATATATGTATAAACCGTTGGCTAATTTTCCTCGCTCTAACGTCAACTTCACGCATGCCTACTTGTTCACGCTAAAACTCTGTTAAAACATATTGTATTGTCAGGCTCTTTATGCTTGGATTATATTATACATACACACACACACACATATACATCTTTATTACTTTTTCGAATGTACGCGCACATGACATGACGTTTCTACGTTCCTTCCAGTCCTCCCGTCAGTCCTCTTCCAGCCCGAATGGCGTATACATAGAAATCGAATTAATTCTGAATTTCACTCTTTGCATGTATAGTACTGTTTGAAGCGACGTCATTTTTTTTCGTAGAGCCTGGATTTTTCCGATCAGCACTTAAAATTCGTCCGATTCTCTGCGGTCACAAGTTATCACGCACGTGTGCGCGTGCGGACGAGGTTATTCCGAGAGGGCTTTCATTTCGCTCGCAGCCACCGCCGCCGCGCGCATCACCATCGAAACTACAAAATCGTCTATTTCTCAATTCGTCAAATAAAAACCGGCCGCGCCGATTCGGCAATTGCGCTATTTTTAATTGAAATGCATTTTCGCTCGAGTCGTTGTTTTGTGCTCGCTTTATTATTATTATATGTATGCGATATACGCAAGAATGGAAGTATCGAATGCGGCTCGACCGAGGAGATTATCATCGGTGAAAGCCTTTTGTGAAATGTATATTTAAAAAAGAAAGGGGAAAATAAAGGCAAACTGCGCACGACAAGAGTGAGCGAGAAAAAGAGAATAACAAAAGCGCATGGAAGAGGAGATAAACAGCAAAGACGTAGTTGTCGCGGAAAATGTCATGCTATCGTATAAAGAACACGTGGCGGTATCTAACTTTTCTTCAATCTCTCTCACATACACTCCTCTCTTTCTCTATTATACTTAACCTTTTCTCTTCCTGAGGTAAGCTGCTTAGGTAGGTATCACGTGACTGTTTTCATCACACGACGTTCATTCTGCTTTTCATTTTTCTCTCGCGCGCCCTGGCTCTTTATATTTTATACGCAGTACTTTCCTCTTATATGTTTCGGAAATTTTTCAATAACAAAAGCGCAGTGGAAGATGTAAATTTAACTTGAATATATGTATCGAAAGGATCAATACGAGTCGCGATTAAATCTATGAAAGAATTATGGATACAGCGAAGATATGACGTGTGTGGAATATTTGTTAATTCAAGAGTTGAAAAGGGTTATAAAAAGTTTTATACAATAAGTATAAAAAAGTAATCTTGTAAGGTTCTATTTTTCCGCATCTCGAATCAATTTAATGTGGATGAAAGCTTGATTTTTTAAATAAATTTATTAACAATGAAAAATATGGATTTTGCCTCAGTATATGTACATATAGTATATACGGATCATAATGAATATACATGCATGATTTATACAGTCTGGAATAAGTAAATTAGTTTCGCCCGAAATATCTGCAAAATACGCGTATATCAAAATTATACAACGGTCAAAAAATAACTTGCCGGATAGAAATCTTAGAGTAATCAATCTTATTCAATGCTGCGCACAGTTGCATAAGGGAAGAAACGAAACTGGCAAGGACCGAAATAATCACGATGAGAGCTGCGACGTTCTAATGGATATTCATGACCAAACCTCTTGAGGATCCCTTTAATCTCTCTTTTACAGAGATTAAAATTGCTCGAAAAAAAATCGTCCATTCTAAAACCACATCGACTCGCATAAAAACGTACACGTGGAGAGAAAATGGATCCACTATTCCGACACGGAGTAGTGCGCTGGTATGCGGTATTAGTCGGTATATAGTATTAAGTATATCGCCATTTGGTATATAGCCGTAAAACTGCAAGAGCTTTCCCCCATCTCGTCAACTTTCCGGCTCTCTCTATAGTCTCTGGCTAGCGAAGATAGGTGCGCGGCGCATAAGCACCTTTTCATTTTCCTCGTGAAAATCAAGCATGTTTGACCAACCGCTTATAGGCTGTAATATATATACAACAAGGCAATGGATTGCAATTGTTTACTGCGATAAAACGTCGCCTCTTTGCTAGATTCGCAATCAGACGGGCTGCAAATACAAGCGCACGTCACAGTTTCAAGCGCAGTATATAGCGCTTAAAAGTAAGGCCTGGACGCAATCGCCGAATGAAAAGCCGATGTCGTACTGAAACATCAGTTTATTTCGTGTTCTCTCGTGCGCCATGAAACTGTTTGAGTATAAAGCTGAAGTGTGTATATATATAGAAAGAGTGAGAGAGAGAGAGAGAGAGGCATACAGAGAACTGGGACGGCGTCTCCCTAGTGGCTGACCAGCACTATTGCGACGACTTGCAGTATGGGATGGGCGTTCGTTCGACATTTTAAAAGGTTCCGGCGAGTGTAGACTGGAGAGAGAGATCGAGAGAGAGAGAGAGAGAGAGGGCAATGTATATATACCACTGCAACTCTGCCGCTTCAGTATTCACGTCCATGTGAGGAAAGAGTTTGAAAAGTGAACTTTACCTACAGTACCTTCAGCTGATTCATTTTAAGAAGTTTTTCCGCTGATTCCTTTCTGCTTCGTTTATACTCGTGTGCGCGCCCGCACAAGTTTGGCGTTTTTTTTTACATTCTTTTGAAAAGCCCGGGCTTTTGAATGCGCGCGAGCGCCTATATGTGCAGAGTTCGATTGGCAGAAAAGAGATTGTGTGAGTGTCCGTGAGAAGACAAGACTGAGAACATGTTAGGGTAATGAGATAAGTTTGTAGGACAGCGAAGATTGCAAATAATTTAATAGAATACAGAGGATAAGAGGATATAGCGAGTGTAGGGGGAGAAGAGACAAATTCGGTCGATTTCTTAAAAGTCGCGTGCGTAATCCGCGCTTCCCTTTCACACCTGCAACCACAGCAGCCCAGCGGCAGCAACAGCGGCGCTTTCTTTTGTTTGCTTTCGGTTCGCTTTCGTACAGTCCATTTTTCAGGTGATTCGTCTTTCCTGCCTCGTATAGCTCCAACGCCGCGGCTTTGCTTTTCAATTGATTCTCTCTCTCTCTCTCTCTCTCTCCCTCCCTCTCTCGAGGACTGATGCTTTCTGCACTCGGGAGGTAAAAATAATGTCTGCACTCAATTCATTCGAAGCATAAAATTTTTTCTTCCGCTTCGCATTTTTGCCGCTATATAGAGCGCTCTCTATACGTAGAGAGAACAGCGAAGCGGATCCCGCACATATATAAAGTGTATAAAGCCGCGGGATTAGCAGAGCGAGAGAGAACTTGAATGGAGTGAGCTTTAGCCGGGCAATTCTTCAGATTTGCTGCGCGCGGCGAGAAAGCTTGAAACCGCCCATACTCCTCCTCCTCCTCCTCCTCCACCTTCTTTACCTCCTTCTCTCGCTCGCTCTTGCACCGCGCCGTGCAAGTTCGCCTTGCAGCTGCAAACTTCCTTCCCGAAATTTCTTCCTCGGTGTATAGTATAGCAGTACACACACACTCACTCACTCACTCACTCACACACACGGAAACACACACACACACACACACACACACACAGAGGAAAGGAAAGGAAAGGGCAAGCTAGGCTAGTGCATCAGGGATCAGGGGGTGGGAGGGAGGGAGAGAGAGAGAGAGCGAGAGGAAGCCTGTGCCGGCTCGAAGGTGTCAGAAGTTTCAGCGATACCCGCGCGCGCTCGCAGCAGCGAAACACGAAGCCGGAGTAAGGGTCATTACGATTTCACCAAGTACCGAAGCCCACACTCCATTTGTGTCGCCCTGCGCGCGCGTCTATAGAGTGGCGCCGATTTCTCTCTCTCTCTCTCTCTCTCTCTCTCTCTCTCTCTCTCTCTCTCTCTCTCTCTATACCTATATGTATATATATACCTATATAAATGCACTCGCGCGCCCAGCTAAGCGTCTGTACTGTATGATTGCTTTATCGAATGAATTATTCGTAGATGCCGCCAGTAGCTCCGCGCGCGCGTTCTCTCCCCCTCCCTCTACAGGAAATTATATTCGGGTTTAATGATTTACGGGGAAAACGATTCCCCCGGGATTTACTGATTCAAGCTTCGGTATATATACCCATGCCTCTCTCTCTCTCTCTCTCTCTCTCTCTCTCTCTCTCTATATATATATATATATATATATATATATATATATATATATATATATATATATATATATATATATATATATATGTACACACAAGCGCGGCGCGAGTTTCTTCGCCCTGATACATCCTCGATATTCTATATAGATGCAGCAGCAGTAGCATCGGCAGGAGTCGACGGCAAATAAAATATCGTACATATAGATAAAGTTTGAAAATGGAGAGGGAGAGAGAGAAAGATTTTATTTAGTCACGAAAGACTCTCGATTATCCCCCAGCGAGAGGGAGAGTATATAGGCCCGTAGTGAGAAGCACTTTGTGGTCAATGAAATTAAAGGGTAATTACAGCGAGCTTCCTCAGACGCTTAACGAAGATTGATATGACGCGCGCGCGCGAGGTGCAAAATTACTCCTTTCGCAGTTCCCTTCCGCTGGCAAGTGAGAGTTAGTTGATATATATATATGCTACTGCTGCTGCTGCTGCTGCTGCTACTGATGCGCGCACGATCCGCCCAATGAGTCCATAGACGTAACATTATTAGACATCAATTTCCATTAAATTTCATCATTATACTGCATTGCTGAACCGAACGGCGAGGATTTATCGCGCGCGCGCGGCGTGTATCAAACGGCCATTTAGAGACGCGAGCGAGCTTGCAGCGCATTATTGAATACGACTGCAGCTCACGAAATGACCGCACCTCCCTCTACATCGCCGAACCCGTATATATCGTATGCACGAGCAAAGGCGACAAACGTGCTTCTATTTCAGCCGCGTGACAGCCCGCGGCCTGCAAGAAAGTAGTAAGTGCTACACACGACGAGGACGACACAGTTGTGCGCGAGTTAGAAGAGCCTGCGGGAATCATTCCACAAGCCGACAACGTAAATGGGAGCTTGACGAGGCGAACGAGCGCGCGGAGGTGAAATCTCATTTGTGGAAATGGTTTTGCTTGTTTTTTCTCTTTTTTTTCAGAGAAGAGTGGGAGAGAGTATAAAGCTTCGTATCTCTTTGTGGCTCGCAGTGCTGTGTGTGTGTATGTGTGTGTGTGTGTGTGCGTGTGTATATAGTTGAGAGCGAACGAAATCGCTGATTGTCGGGTATTGATATTTTATATACTGTACTCGTGCGTGTGCGTGTGTATAATACAGAGAGAGAGAGAGAGAGAGAGAGAGAGAGAGAGAGAGAGAGAGAGAGAGAGAGAGTAGGTCATCGTTATATATATAATATTTGAGAAAATGATCGCGCGGATGAAGTGCGTTTTCGCTTTCGAGGAAAGACTCCTGCGCGCTGCAGTGAGGTAGTGACATTGGAGAATGTTAATGAAACGCCGCCGATGAAATTGTAATGACTCGGTCTTGGGTACAGTCGTTAATCCAGCACCTCCTCCTCATTAGAGGCTGGAAACTCGTCTCTCTCTCTATACCTATCTCCAGCACGTCATATACCAGACTATCCCTCGCGATTGTTTGTCGAGAGTGAACCGAGCGTCGTCCAAACCACTTGACTCGTGGTACTGCTTCTCAGTCGCCTATAGATAATTCTCTCTCTCTCTCTCTCTCTCATCGCTTCGATATTATATGCGTATATATATATATAACTAGTAGCAGCTGGGATTAAGGAGAAAGGGATCATAAGGCTGCATCCCTCATTACCTGGAACTCTCCGAGGACGAATGGGAGGCTATTAATTTTCCGAGAGGGAGAGAGAGAGAGAGGTAGAGGAAAACTAGTAAATGGGGGACGCGGTAGCAATAGGATACGCGTCGTCGACTCGCCCTATTCGCTTGGCCGGTCTCTCTCTCTCTCTCCTTGGGCTTTACTTATGGCAGAATTCCAGAGCCCGCACCTATATGTATATATATATATATATAGAGAGAGAGAGAGAGAGAGCCGTCTTCCTTATCTTTGAATTTTCCACTTATATTGCACGTAGCTCAAGCCCGAGACGGGCTGCACTTCAAATGAATTTGACATTTTTCTCTCCACGCACGACAGGGATTAACAGCACTTCTATAGCCTACTTTTCTTTCAACTTTCTCTATTAGTCTTGAGACTCGGGGAACTTTGAAACTTTCCCCGCGCACTTGTATATAAGACACCGAGCTGGCTGCACTGCTATATATACTTATGGAATACATGAAAAACTACTCAATGCGCCTGTGTCTCATTTTTTAGCCGCCGCTGGCCGCGCGTCGTTTACATCGTTTGCCTATGATACCCTCACCGTCGAATCACGTATATAGAAACATACGTATATATACTTACTATATTGCGGATGATTTGTCAGCGCAGATAAGCCGCGCGTAAAATACACTTTGAAAAATTCTATTATATGAGCGGCGACACGGCGCGACGGCGGCGGGGGGAGAAAAAAAAGCAGCTCTACTTCATATTCGCGTTTAGGAGTGTGGTATACATTATATCGGTGTAGGCCGCCGCATGTGGATGTGCTGGAAAAGAATTCAGACAAGCCCGAAATCAGAGTGTCGGCGCCTGCAGGGGAAGGAGAAAGATAGAGTCGACGTCCAGCTGCCTCGCACGAAATGGAACGCGAAATTGATTGCGCGAGGCGGCCTCGGCTAGTGGGCCCGCTATCTTATTGCGATCTTAACGAAAAGATCTCATAAAGAAGGGGGCAGGGGAAAAAGGCGTGGAGAAGAGAGAGCCAGCGCTATACACGCAGATAAAACGACGGCGAACCTCTCCCTGCTTGTGCTTCCAGGCATGTCCATAAAATATAATACTTCCACTGCGTGTATACTTGTATATATATATAGACACACCGACGTGACGTGATCTTCTTTTTATTCTTCTTTCTAAAGCTTCGGGTAACCGCGCGATTAGGCGCGACTGGCTTGGAGGAAGCAGCTTGCGAATATAATACGCGTAATATTCTTCGCGTGACAAATGAACTGTTATATATAAATCGAAGCATTGTTATCGTTGAGTTTACTTTTTTCGGGGAATTTTTCAAGGAGGCCACGAGGAAACAATATTTAAAAAAGAAGGCCTCGGCCGAGCGAATATATCGAAAAAAGTCGCATAAACCATTGCTTTTGAAAAGAAAGGCACCTGCAGTTACGAGATCGCGAATGAAAGAATGATATATGAAAGGGAGAGGGAAGAGCCGAAGTAAAGTGGACACGCTGCTGGAGTAGAGCAAAGGCAAGATAAGAAATGCCTCTTTTCTGGACAAAAGCGCGAGAGATTCCGCACGATATCTTTCGGTTAAAGCATACGCCTGCCTCTACTTCTGCTCTCTCTCTCTCTCTCTCTCTCTCGTCTTTTTCTTTTTAGGATCACTTTCCGTCTTTGTCCCAGAGCCACGACGACTACATATATATATATATATATATATATATATATATATATATATATATACGAGGCGGCGAATACCGCAAAAGGGAATAACGAATGGATCGATGGCGAAATGAGCTAAATGGGACAATGGGCTACAGTTGAGGGAGAGAATAGACGCCGCCGTCGAACACAAGTAGAACAAAATGAGGCTAGATTGTAATGGAACGAATAAGACGAAAGCGTGAAATAAGAGGAAAAATCGCGGAGAGAATTGAGCCGCTTGCACTTGGAAGCTGGGGGAGAGACGAGTAGAGCTAGTACTCGAGGGACGTATATATATACGCAGACTGAAAGTGTATCGCTCGTGATAAAAATATCGTTATATAGCTGTATACACAGGTATATTGGGCAACGCTCGTCGAATAGCCGCGGAACAGCGGCTCTTACTTAGCCGTATAGGCAGTTCATATGAGAGCTCTATGAGATGCGCTCTATGGCGAAAGCAATACATGGCCCGCTCTATTCTCCATCATATACTCGTGCGTATCTATAGCACAGCAGAAGCTCTTAGCGAGATATGGGTCTGAGTATTTTTAACGCGACCCCCCGTCTCAGTGCAGCTCCCTTTTCTTGTCTCTGTTATATATAATATATAGAGAAAATAATGACTGCAGCCGCAGCGTATAAATCGATGCATATAATGCGCGTGTATATAGGAGCATTTTTAAGGAAGAGCAGCTTTTCGCGCCTCGTAAAGCATACTTTACGAGCCGACTTGCTCGAATATGAGACGGTTCAAATATTATGCGTTTGACAAGTCAGCGCGAGCGATGGCTTATTTTCAATCTATTCTTTATCCATCGAATTATTTCGACTGATGCGCGCTGTTGAAAAGAGCCAAAAAGTTAAGTCTCCTCTAGGCTACTGCTGTTGCGGAGAAAAAGCGTAAGTACACAGCAAGACGGACAATCTTGCGCGGCTTTTCACTGCCGTAAAGCTCTCGCGCGCGTATATATATATAGGGATGGGTGTATCCGTAACGCCGGTGCTGTGTAATGGATCCCCCGCACAACGGCACAGTAGCGCATTCTCGAAATTAGCCGCAAGGATGTGTTTTCCTTTTTACCTCGACTCGGTCTCTCTCCCGCTCTAATACCGAGTGCCGAAGGTGGAAGCAGCCTTACGAGCTTTCGAAATAAGCTCTCGGCTTAGATAATACTATATAAAATATACAAGGCACGAGGCGAGCGGCATCATTTTTTTCTCTCATCTCGCGTCCCAAGGAAATTTTCGATTGCTCGTTTCTATATCAGCCAAGTGAAATATTATTCCAGCCGTTGCGATGAGTTAACGCAGCAAACAGTTTGCTCGCGCGAAAAAACAGCAGCAGCATAGTTATCTCGCTCTCTGATGTATAGGCGCTGCAAGTATAATTGAACGATTGAGATGTGTCGCGCTATAACTGCCGCGCGGCTTTGTTCGCATCTTCAATCGCGCGCGCGCGAGAGAAAACTGGCAGACTGCCATCAGCGAGCGTAGCCATCCCTTCTCGAGAGAGCTATATACGAGGCTTATATTCGGAGCGCGCGGCGGCAAACGGGGTAGTCTAATTGATAAAGAATATTCGACGCAGGCGCCGCGGACGATGAATAAAGCTCTCTCGAGCTTAGAATGGCTTTTTGTTCTCGCTCATTGAAATTGAAATATAAAGAAATAAACAAACAAACAAGAGCGAGGGGGGGGGGGGGGAGAAGCGATTTGAGCGAATGTCCGGGCTATGTGAGAGAGAGAGAGAGAGAGAGCGGGGTCTGCGAGCTCATACCTTATGCATTTGCGCGGAGGGAAAGGCCGCTAGGAAGATAGCAGAGTTGCATTAGAATAAGCCGGATATCACGAGAGAGCGTGAGAAGGAAGGATGTGTGGTCGTATGTGTGTGGAGGAGAGAGGTCCGTTGGGTGCCGTTAAACGCCCCGAAGACGGACACTCTTCGATGCATAGCTCTCGAACCATTTCGAATTCGAATTAACAATGAGGAGAGAGAGAGGGGGGGGGGGGAGCAGCGGCCTCTGAGCGATGGAACAGGCTATTCGTTCCGATGCGGTAATGCGCAAGAGAGCAGAAAAGGGAATTCCAGCGCGCCCGGCCACTCGGGAATGTTTAGTCTGATCTTTACGACGTTTCTACGCTTCTGGCATTCGCACTATATATACACACACTCTGCGCGCAGCCCTTATTTTCGCAACCCGTGCGCTTAAAGAATTTCTTTTCTCTCTCTACTCGCGCGCTGTATTTCGACAAAAATGTCTCGCAATTCGTGCTCTCTCTCTCTCAAAAAATTTCAATATTCCAAGGGAGACACGTCGAATTCTTTGACATCGTATCTGTATGATTGCAGTGTCTATGTGTGTGTGTGTGTGTACGCTGTGTCAATGAAAGGAGGAAAATTCATTGCTCTCGACTCTCACTAACAACGCCGACGTTTCGACTATTTATTCGCCGGTCGCGTACTTTGTTTACGGCTTCCGCGACATAAATCCGTCACATCGTCGCGTTTATACACCGCCATTACGGCCTTTCGCTATACGCTCCCTGTGTCTGTGTGTGTATGTGTATATATATAGAGTACGATATCTACTCGGTAGATGAACTTTTTCCTCATTATAAATACACGCGACAGCTGCCACGCGCGGATATTGACGCGTCGATTTTTTTTTCAATTTCGCTGCAATCGAGGTTTGCTATTTGAAACGCCGTCCATGCCATAATAGCGATATTTTATATACAGCGCTCGTCTGAAGCTACGCATAATACAGCAGGCAAATAGCTGCACGAGGTCAGCGGCGACGGGGGCGCCGAGTCCATTATCGAGGTATTTAACCATAATAGGATACGCAATGACGAATAGCAACGGTTATTAGACAAGAGCTACTATGCGGAGAGAGATACTGCGGTCGCGCATATGGGTATCTATATTATACCCTCTAAAGTCCGAAGAGTGAGTTTCTTATCCGAAGGGTGTAAGTCTCGGTACTCGACTAAAAAAAATCGCATATTTCAGCGAGTATATACCCGCGACACGAGGCGATCGACGTTCCCGCGAATCGCGCTCGCCAAAAAGAGAAGGGAATTCGCAGTGTATACTCGCGAGTCTATACGTGCAGTATACGCGAGCAGGTAGACTGTCTGCCGGATAAAGATAGGGGCTAGTTGAGATCGGCGTGTGTTGCTCGCGCTGGAATGGTAGGAAGCAATTAATAACTTTGTCGTGGCAGCCCAGGCAACCGGCTTGGCAGGTAGCCTGGCAGGCAAGCCTTGCGCGCGCGTTACCTTGCAATAATTACGACGTCACGCCTCCTGGCCAAGCTAATTAACTAATGCTACGCTGCCTCTCTCACTCTGCTGCGCAACTTTGCATCAGGTATATGGTATACGCTGCTGCTGCTGCTGCTGCTGCTGCTGTGCTTTTATATATACTTGGTGCAGGACAACTCTGGTATTCTTTTGCTTAGCTTGCGCTCTTTTTCAGGGAGATCTCGTACGCCTTTCTCTAAGCGGGGAGAGAGGAAACCCCGATCTGCAAGCTTCGAGGCGAAAAACGAGTTTCTCTCCGGTTTCTCGACTTGAACAGACGAGATATATTTTATAGACTAGCCGAACGATACATTCGATCATGCACGCGTTTATAATTATAACGACTGCTTCGGGGACATAATTAGCATGAAAGTGTATTAGGTGTACGAAGTTACGTCGCTTGCACATCGGGCAACTCTGATGCTGGTTTCTCTATAATATTGATTTTCCCGTTTGTTTATAGAGCAAATTTATTTATAGTATGTTTTATTCAACGAATTTAAAGGTAATTGGTCAATCAATGAATTATTGTTATACGTATTCAACAATGTTTCATTATTCATGACACGTGTATACATGTGCGGCACTTGTACGAGGTAATCCACAGAAAGGCCACATCGTAGGGGGGCAAAAACAATTTCGTTTTGTGGCAAGTGCCTGGATTAATACGGTTGTTTTTGCGGCATTTTTTACTACCATACGCATATAGCTAATCAACAATAGCAGAGGTTTCACGTAAAATTTTTAAATGAAAGGAGAAGAAAAGGACTTAATCGAAGCACTATAATGATTCGTTGGAAATGACCACTCGGGTGAAAAGTTACAAGAATTTTAAAAAAGAGAAAATCACCGGTCTTTCCCCAAAAGTCGAGATTTTGATGGTTTTTCGCAAGCTTCCATTTTAAATAAAATTTTGTTTGGTCTTTTTCCTGGTGGAGTAAAAAATTCTGATAATAAAGTTTGATCTACGTAGAAACGTCTGTCACAAGCTACTTTTTGCGAGATGGAAAATCGTTTCTTGAATATATATTATTAAACAGATAGAACTACACAAACTGTGTTTTCAAATTTCATTTCACGAGGTCATTTCACGAATACGCGCGGATTACTTTCGGCTCGTCGTTATCGAGAAAAACATAAATATATAGAAGAAAATTTCCCAAAAAATCGAACCGCTCCGTCCTCTTGCCCTCGTGTCGCAAAGCCGCGACACATGCACAGATGCAAATGACGAGAGGCATAGGACGCGTCATCGCGTGTAATTCAAACCCGGTGTATAATTTATCGTTATCGGCTGCTGGATTACTCGCACTCGATCAAAATAGCTAAAGACAACATTGAGCGCGCCAAGCACGTATACACGCTAATCGCGCGCTCGCTTATTTGCTTTTCATTTGCACTGGTGTATATGTATATACATATACGCAGAGATTCGTTCGTTCGCTCGCTGCACAGCCGGACCTTCGCCGAGTATGCGTATAATATATATCCTGCGCCGATAAACATTACTCTCTGATCAAATTCGAATTTTCTCTTTTAATATCAATTTTTCAGCAGTCCGCGAAGCTTTTCCAATGAACTTGCCGTAGAAGCACTTGCCTGCAATGCTCCAGTAGTCGAAACTCTTACAACTCGATTATACTCTCGTACACTCAATAACCGCGGCGAAAGTTTCGAGCGATGTTTTTTTCGCGCGCACACACACACACACACACACAGACATACGAATACGTCGGACTTGATTATCCTTATCTCGGCGATTTCCCCGCCGTGAAAAGCTTCCCGGCTTTTTTCAGCGCGGCTATTTACTTTTAATTTACCGGATTCCCCCTTAATCCTAAAAAACTTGCTGCACCCCCTGTATAGGCTGACTCTCGAAGGAAATTCTTTGCGCCCGGTCGTTTATTTTGAATTAACGAGAGTAGTATTATCGGGCGATACGAAATTTTCGAGTGAAAATTTTCCGATTCGCTGCAGTCACGCCGCGAGCTCTCACCCCTCGATAAAACGCGCGAATTTTCCGACAAGTCCTTGCTCTATATATATACATGTACAAGAGTATCGAATGCAAGTCGCGCACCTGTCATCGGAGGCGAGTTGAATTTATTACAAGATATATATATATATATATATACAACTTCGCTTATTCTCAGGCCGGCTCGAGCAGAGAGAAAGTAGCTGAGATACAGGCGACACTGCGGCTTTGCCCTGCTGCTGCTGCTGTAGTTTCTATCTAACCGTGCTCTTGTCCCTTGTCGCCGGCTCCATTGTCGCGCGCGCGAGAGCCTCGACGTGCGTTGTGCAGTTATACCCACAACTTTCTGCGAGCTGCTGCTGCTGCTACTCCGAGGGAGAATTATTGCTCGGGAAAACCGCAAAATCGAAACGCTCCTCTCTCTCTCTCTCTCTCTCTCGCGCGCGCAGACAAAAGATTTCACGCTCAAACAATACCTGTAGACCGCGTTCGCGTTTTTCCGCGATTGTAAATGTATTTTGCCCGCTGCAGATATGATATATTATAAAGCGTATATACACGGCGACGACTGTGATTGATTCGATTTTATATCGAGCGAGTTTATAATGAGATATAATGCGTTTGATGAACAAACAAAAAAGCTCAAAAACACAATCCAGACGATCGATCAAAAGCGGATGACGCTTACTTATACTCGAACAACGAATTATTGATTAGTACATAACGTGACGCTTCATCGGGGTTATATATGGAAATGTATATATAGATATGTGTATAAATTTTTCGCGAGAGAACAATGCCTCGCTGATATGAAAAAGCGGAAGTAGTTAGGCATGCAGGATTCGTATATATACGTATAATATATATATATATATATATAACTGCAGCGCGTACGGATATAATAATCGATTGTGCATTACATGAGAGAGTCTGCGCGCCACAAACGCGTTTTGCATTCGAGAATCTATAATCGCCTCTCTCTGAATGAGTCCCTGATTAGCGTATTTACGGATGCATCATTATATTGGCGAAAAGAATCGCAAACAAATATAAAAACGCGACTCTTTTTTACATATATCTTCCCGGTTAATCTTTCATAAACCGTATCTCCATTCGACCGGGTGCTTTTGGCGATTCGCGAAAGCGCAACGCGATTTGGGCCGCAATTTACGAGTGATCGTAGAGAGGGGAGGGGGGAGCGGTCGGCTATACTACTCCCGCGCATCGAACGCGTGTGATGCGCTCTTGATGTATTGAAATGTGCGGCGTTAATCTTCGTTACGGCAAGCGCCCGCTCGCTCGCACGTCACTCATATACGTATATATACAGCGTCCTCTTTTTTTTATTTATTCCGCCTCCGTTCGAAATGCTAAATCCGTAGAAATTTAATTTTCATTAAGCTCGTAAATACGAGCTTTTGACGGCTTAGGTATACACATATAGAGCACGCGGGCGCGCGTTTATATATACATAGCAGTGGCTGCGGAATAACACGAGAACTTACGAGAAATCATCGCTCGGTTCCATTACAAAGCTCGCTCTGCCGTAAAATTCGTTGCGCGGTGCGCACACTTTCTCTCTCTGCCAATTAAGCGTAAAATCGTGGGCTACGTATAATACACACACACGCGCGCATACTTATACAACGCGAGAGCTTATACATATACATTTTTTAAGCTCCTCTCTGCATTCCCATTAATTTTCTCCGATGCATCACAGAGAGAGAGAGATAATAGAGAGAAAGAAAGAAAGAGATATGCAAGCTTGCAATTATGATTCGAGGCTACTCATCGCGCTCCCCCGGCGGATCGAGTTTTTAAAAACGATTTCTCTTCGTATTATATTTTTCATATAATGTACAGCAGAACAAGCCACTATTGTTTTCTTATTTTCTCATCATTTGCGCGCAACCGAGCGAGCGAGGGAGCGTCCATATATCTTTCGGATATAGTACTGTGCTTGCGCTCTCGAGCCGCTAGCGCGCGCAATTCAAATGCAAATACACGACGTAATGTCTGAGCGCGCAGCGTGCTAACAGAAAACAAATATCTTCAGAAAGAATTCATATCGTCTGGTTGTATACGCATAAGGAGCTGCGCTTATTTGCTTCATCCAATATCTTCCTCTACAGCGTCGTCGTCGTCTCGTTGGGTGGGCGGAAGAGCTGAAAGTAGCGCTCCTTTTTGTCTCGTTCCGGTGGCAACGGTGCTGTCGTCATATTTTTCACGACTGATTTACCGCGCTACTTAGCGTTCGCGCGCGTATTCGCCGCGTTTTCTCTCTTCCCGAAAACGGCTGCGAGCGAGATTAGAATTCGGCCTCTTATACATATATATTCTTCTATATAATTATTTTTCTGTGTCCTCCGAAAAAAGAGTAGGAGTAAGAAGAGGAAGAAAAAAAAAGGAGACGACAGGCAGAAAGTAAGCGCGTATAACGTAGTAAGTACTTCGTCTTCCTCCTGCGGTAGCATTCCTATCTTAGAGTGCAGAGCTATCGCGTTTCCCCTTCATAACACTCATCTTGGGACATTTGTCTTCGTTTCTTGCGCTGCTCTCTCTCACTACCGCAAGCGGATACCGCGCATATAGTTGTGATTTAAAGTTCTCTCGCCGCGGCTACACACACACACGCGCGCGCATACTAACCTTTGCATTATTACCGCCTTTTTTCCAGCTGTTTATATCCCCGCGATAAAAAGTTGCTCGTATAATTAACGCGTGTTGCTAAATCCTTTTTAATATCCCCCCCCCCCACCAGCACCACACGAGATACATACAGATATTCGCGTCGAGAGGAGCCGTTGAAAAGTCCTCGATCGGATCGCGAAAAAAAGCTGCCGCAGCTGTAATGAAGCATGCCGTGACTGCGCGGCAAAGTAGTAAACAAGCATTAGCGAGAGCGAGTACACGATAAAGAAGAAGTCGCGCTAAGCTGAAGTGCATTCGATGATTTAAGACGTGTGCAACGGCAGCAGTAGCTGCACGTACGTATATACTGCAACACAAGGGGCGCGAAAGAGAGAGAGAGAGAGAGAGAGAGAGACGATCCGATAGCTAATGCAGTACACAGACACTGTGTGAGAGGAGGGTCGTGCCGGTAGCTTCGCCCGGCTATACATAATGCTGCCTAGACCTTTCTGATTTATCTTGCACGTCAACTGCTGTACGCCCCTCCCCCTCTCGAAAGAGAGTATGCAGACAGCTGCTGCATAGTCAATGCGCATCTGCGTGTATGTGTGTGTGTGTATGACGTAGCTATTGCTGCTGTTGCCGCTGCTTTGGGCGATAAAGAGAATACGCGCGGCTGCACGCGCGGGACGATTATCGCCTCGCTCCTTTCATTATCCTTTTTCTACCTTCGCTTACAATAATATAATACATACCGCTCTTAATTTTTCACTGCACGCGTGCAGTTCCGTTCCGCATTACGTAACATAAAGCTCCCGCGTATACAACGAGGCTCAAAGGCCAGCGAGATATCCGCCGTCGTCTACTCTTGTCTCGCTCTTTTGAAAAGCCGCGGCGCGTGGCTACTTAACGCCGCTCTAAATTTTTTACAACGCATCGGACCGCGGGGGAACGAAGAAGAGAAAAAGAAGCAGGAGGGAAAAAAAGCCTAGAGGAAATGCAGGTGAAGCGCGAGCGCGCGACCAAGTTGCGACGCCATTAAGATAATCTTAGCGACTTATGTCTCGGCGGGCCGTGTAATTATAGATAAAAGCCGCCGCGCTGAATAAAATTCCGAAAGCGAGAGAGAAATATCTATATGGAGGCAAATACAAGCCCGACAGAAGCTTGTACGCGTAATATATATAATATAGTCGCGCGTACAACACGTGTTTCTAGCCGAGAGAAGAGAGATAAGAATCTCTGCAGCATAGCTCTCTACTCGAGCGGAACACGATGTACATATAAGTAGGATATACATCTATATCGCCGCTGCTGCTGAAGTTGACGAACGTGTGTGTGGGTGAGCGAACGGCGCGGAGACGACGACGACGACGTCGTTTGCGTGTGAAAGGGGAAAAAAGAGTACATATGGCGAGTATATATGTATATATATAGGAGAA
The DNA here is from genome assembly GCA_020010945.3 of Muscidifurax raptorellus. Taxonomy (NCBI): domain Eukaryota; kingdom Metazoa; phylum Arthropoda; class Insecta; order Hymenoptera; family Pteromalidae; genus Muscidifurax; species Muscidifurax raptorellus. The sequence goes on along the minus strand of CM052078.1, from coordinate 37,829,832 downwards.
TTTGACAAGGAATCGCGGCGGGATCGAATGAGCTAGTGGGTAGAAGGGAAGGGGGTGATGCTTATAGTGGCGCCAGAGGGCGGCCGAGCTAGGAAACAAGCTCTGGGCGCTCGGGAAGCTCAGTCGTCGCGAGGTAACCGCCGCAGCCGCTGCAGCGCCGCGAGAGAGACAAGCGCTTGCGCAGTTCAAACACACGGTGTGACACGGAGAGAGATAGACAGAGCTTTTGCAGCCCCGCGGCTCGTGAGCCCTTGCGGAGAGTACTCCACTCTCAGTTTCTCTCTCTCGCAGACTCCGCGAAGCCGCTAGTATATATACTCGTACGTATACTCGTTCGCCCTCTCTCTCTCTTTGATGCCCGCGAACCAATGCGATATTCACGTGCTACTTCTTCGCTGATGCGGCTGCTATACGCAACTCGATCTGGTAATTTTCCTTTATACTCATCTCTCTATCTCTCTCTTTCTCTCTTCTCTAACTCTAGATCTGTAAGTTTTTTTATACACATATAATACACATTTATATATATATATATATATAGATAGTGAACAAGTGTGTGCGATTTTGAAATCGATCCCTTCGCGCGCGGCCAGAAACAAGTCGTCTCACGGTATAAATACGTAGAAGAAGGCGAAGGAAAGCGCGCAGTCACTTTGCAATCGTATAGAGCGAGAGTGAGAGAGAGAGAGAGAGGGAGGAGCTGTGCTATACACGCTCCGGCGCGCTTATCATTCCAGGAATTCGGGATTCGTGCGCCGCTTATCGAGAAGGAGAAGGAGGAGGGGGAGCTTTCGTGTCTTTGGCCGACGGCAGCAGTATAGCAGCCGGTTGCCGATAAGCTTTGGATACCAGAATTTCCTGGAAATTCCGTGACAGCGCGCGAGCGACGACTACTTCTAATGTGTGCATTAACTGCACAGCTCAATCAGCTTTTTTAACTTGTGTGTGTGTGTGTGTGTGTGTGTGTGTGTGTGTGTGTGTGTGTGTGTGTGTGTGTGTGTACAAGACTGTCGAAAAAGTGCCCTCGGCTATGTAGGCGACTCTATTTTCGTATCCTGTACTGTTTACAGGCGGACCTAATTCCGTTCGTACCCAAATCAATCAAGCGCAGCGAGTTCGAGCACTCTATCGTTATACACACACACGCACGCGCCTGACAGGTGCAGGTATATACATATACATAAGCGTCGGAGGCTGGAAAATCGCGGACGGTATATAGTATTCCGGGCACGAAGCTCCGGCCTATCGACGCGCGCAAAAAAAAAATAACAACCGGAGGATGAAGATATCCCTTCCTTGCGAGTAGAGCGAATGATTTTTTTTCTCCGAAAGCTTTACACTTAATTTTCCACGGCAACTCAACGCACGCCGAGAGTTTGAAATTTATGTATCGTGTATTCGAAACAAAAAGACGACTTTTCCATCAGCAAGCTTGCGCCCGTATATCCATACATACAAGATCGTTTGTCAAGGGAGAGATGTAGCCGCTGATGTGCGCGGCGCAGCTGGAAATAGCTTTCGCGCGGTTTCTCAGAGTCGTCGATATATATATATATATATATATATATATAGAAAAAGAGAAGTTGTGTGATGTGTTATCCCTTCGCTCCAAACTGGAGATTCAAACTTCATGGCCCCTCTCGAAAGCATCCGCGACAATCTTTCTTTTTCCTCTTCTTTGCATCGCACGCGAGGAATAAATTATTTTCTCCCCCCTTCCCCCCTACAGATATAAGCAGTCTCTAATCTATGCGCGGAAGACGAGCTTTAAATGTAGGTCACGCGCTCGCGAGATAATTTCCCGTTTATCCGGCGACTTTTGATTTACGAGTTTCTTATTATACGAGAAATAGTATATATAATGCTAGTCTCTCGACTACGTTTCTCTCTCTCTCTCCCTCTCTCCACGCGAAAATAAAAAAAACAGAAGCTTACAGTTAGAAGGTAATTGCTGGAAGCTCGAAGCGACCGACGGTCATCCAGCTTTTCCCTGCAATAGAGCGTCCGAACGAACGAACGAACGAACGAACGAACGAACGAACGAACGAACGGACGAACGAGAAGGACAGACAGAGCGTAGCAGCCTATTCGTGCCGTGCCAACTTTTCGATCGTAATCGAGTCAGCGAAGAGGCTCTCTCTCTCTCTCTCTCTTGCCTCAGCACTTTAATCCACGAACGGGGCAGCCGCGCTCGCACACGTGCTAGTCTTGGAAAATTGGTGGGGCAGAGCGAGAGAGAGAGAGAGGAAATGGCCAACACTCTCTCACTCTCTCTCTCTCTCCCTCTATCGGGAAGGCGGCCGTGTTAGAGAAGACCCAATTACATCCCGTCGCTTTAGAATCCGGCGTTAGAGACTATGGCTATACTGCAGTGCAACTCGTCGCTTAATACAGCACAGCGCGGCAGCAAGCGAAATGCGTCTGGGGAATCGAGGCGGAGCACTTCTTGAGCTTTCCTTATTTCCGTTATCAGGCAGCGCCCTATACTCGGCTCTTGTTTCTCTTCGCAGTTTGCAGTCTGTATAAAAGAAGGAATAAATTGAAAGGAGATTACACGAGACGAGAACGGCATAGCATTTATGAATTTCGAGTCGAATCTTCCGGGCGATTCATCTCGCTCGTCGACTTTATCTTCGATTGTCGCGAGTGTCTTCCCCTGCCCCTGGCCGCAGTATAGTCTATACACTTTTGTTTTCGCTGTCCGAGAGCAACGAAGCCGATAAACCAAGCGAATTATCTTGTCAGACGAGTAGCGCGGGCATTCGCTGTGTGTGTGTGTATATATATATATACGTCGCATCTAATGGATTTGTCAAGGATTTCGGAACTTGCTCTTCTATAGTCTCTAGTATACATGCCCTTTTGTGTGCATGTATACGTGTATATATATATACACACACAGTTCGTCCTCCGCGCTGAAATTCCCAATATGCTCGAGAGAGCGTATAGTGACTAGCGGAAACGAGGAAGCTTTATTGAGATAAACGCCGGCTACAAGATTTCGCCTTCGAGATGTGTTTCTCCTTTTTCTTTCCCATTCCTTCTTGCTGCACTTCCGCGCGCAAGCTCGCTAGCTCTCTTTTTGTCTAAGGCCATGCGAAATTGCGAAGGTTTCAATTCGCAACTCGCTACGTGCTTTTAACTCTTCATTGCTCCTTCTTCTTCCTCCTCCTCCTCCTCCTCTTGTTCCTTGCTTTTTTTCGACTCGAGAGATGGATATCGCTCGAGAATGCTCCCCATTGTAAACTGCTGTTTATCCTTGCGTAATAAAGCATAGTTGTATTGATTCCTTCAAAATTTTCTTGCAGATGGGGCGCCACGGTAAATAATAGAGTCCAGCCGACTGTCGAGAAGCAACATCAGAGGGGCCGATCGTCATGACGAGGAGACCCGACGAGATGAATATAACGATGGTGAAGCCGCCGGCGGTGCATCAGGCGACGGCGGCGAAGGCATCAGCCCCGGCCGGCGGTCTTGTGCAACAGCAGCAGCCGCATCAGCGGCTAGATATCACCGAGTGAAAGCGTCCGCTATAGCCGAAGCAGAGCTGTGCACATACGTATATAGATATACAGAGAGAGATAGAGAGAGAGAGAGGAAGGACAGGCAGAGATGCTCGAGTTTGTCAATCACCGGCGCTTAAAATGTGAGACCGGAGCTTCCATTCATCAGAGCGGGCTGAGCAAACTCGCTTCGAACTACTGAGCAGTAGAAGTCATCGGCGAACAGTCGGACAGTGCGTTTTTGTGCTCGTAGACCGCGTGTGCGTGTGTATATAAATATATCTAAATCTGTGTGTATATATCTGTGGCTGTGTGTGCGTATTTGAAGCAACTGAGCGGGTAAAATGTGCATCGTCCCGTCCCGTACAAGCTCGAATTGAAGCTCGGACTCGGATTATACGTTCGCGCGACTGCAGCACTAGCGCTCGTATAAGAGAGGGATACGACGAAAAAAACAACGCGTCCTATAGGAACAAGAGAGAAGGAGCAAGATGAAGGAAAATCGAGGAAAATGGCTGAGCACCGCTTGCTCGATCATAGCCGTCCTCTCGCACCAGTCAGGTGAGTCGATTTTTTTCTTTCAATTACTATACGACGCCGCTCAACTAATCAGGCGTCTGCTCCTCGGCGATAGATATATAACGTTTGAAAATATCCTCGATGATTTCTCCGGGGAGCTTTCTCTCTCTTGCTCTCTCTCTATCTCCCCTTCGGATCTTCATTAAATATTTCGACCCCGACAAAGTCGAAAGTACGTAACTCTCGGCTTTTTATGCAGTTCACATCAGGTTTATATTGTGTATATATATTCGAGATTATAGTACAACGCTTCTCTATGGGCGGATGTTTGGCGAAACGAAGAGAGAGAGAGAGCGAGATGGCGTGAAAAGGGGAACCGTTCAGAACGGCGCCGCGACAGTAGACTATAGTCGTTATGCGTTTGACACGGCTGCGCTGCAGCTCAGCTCTGTGTTGTGATAGCTTCTCAGCGGCTCAAAGCGTATACACTATATATATAGCTCTTGCGCGCGCGGGAACACGACACTCGCTGCTGCTGCTCTCTAAACGAAGCTCGCGCAGTGATCCTGCAAAGGACATTCGAGGAGCTTGCAACAGGTCAGCTGTTCTTATTATGTAAGCTAGAAAGAATAAACGCGATTAGAAGGTCGAAAAAGAGGGTTAATATAGTTTAGCTCTGTCGCACACTGCGAGGGGGGGCGGGGCTATTCGAGCCCGTCGGGCTAGAACAATACTTTTTCTCTCTCTCTCTCTCTCTCTCTCTCTTACTCTTGCCGACACGACGGCAGAAGAACCATCGAGTGAGTGAGAGAGCTGAGGAGTGCGCTGTAGCTGCTCCGAAGAAGTAGCCACTTAACCCTTGGCCGTGTAGAAGTAGTATACGAAAGAGAGAGGGTCGTACGGTGTGTATATGTATATAGCTATAGGGAGAATATGGCCGGTGCTTATGGTCGACTAGGCGAGTTAACCCGAGCAGCACAAGCGAGGGGGGTAACTTTGCACTTTAATAGCACTTTGGCCTATCAATGTCCTCCAGCAGCTAACTTGTGTATTTTACTCTTCGTTTTTTTCCTCTCCCCATCACCTCTCGAGAGCTGAGAAGCTGCGTATTAGTATAAAGGGAAGACGCTCCGCCGTCGTCTCTCGAGAAATGCTGTAAGCTTTTTGGGTTCACGCACGCTCGGGTAGTATTTCTCTCTCTCTCTCTCTCTCTCTCTCTCTCTCTCTCTCTCTCTCTCTCTCTCTCTCTCTCTCTCTCTCTCTCTCTCTCTCTCTTCGTGGTTATAGCGGGAAATCGTCGAATCCGACCAGGCGGAATAACGTCGCTGCGGCTCTCTGAAGAAGGAAGGAAGCGAGAGAGAGAAACCGCACGCGCGCATATACGAATACAAATAGCACACGCTCGAAGTAGTTGGCTATAGTAGTAGTCTCTGTGTGTGTGTGTGTGTGTGTGTGTATATGCACTGAAGGAAGATTGAGCTCTGCGCGACACTGCAAACACGCGCGCACAAAAGCTTCAATTTGCGCACCCCCCCCCCCTCCCCACACACACACAGGTATATATAGATCAAAGTTGCCGATTAAACGAATTTTTGTTTGTTTATCGCGTGCGCGATATACCTCCGAATACGTATACAGCTATATATACTGAGAGAGTTTCGTTGAAGAAAGCGATTCTCTGTTGTTTGGACAGCTCGTTCTCTCTCTCTCTCTCTTTCTCTCGTGCGGCTGTCTCTTCTCCGGGCGCGCGGTGTGGAACAGGAAAAAGAGAGAAGAAGAATGCTCGCAATCTCGAAACGTATCTCCTCGTGGTCCAGGAGAGGACATGCGAGTGTATAATAGCGGCAGTAGCTCTTGCATGACTCGCTCACGCTCTACTCTTAGCTCGCTGCGAAAGTTTTTGCCGTCCTAACGAATTGCCACCGCATTTTCCGCTGCAGCGTCGAGGCCGAACCTTTATACACGTGTACACGTGTATATACGTTATTATAATATGATTCGGAGAATGTAATTGCCGCCACTTAAATCTATAATGTTGTAATAATATTGGAGAAGCATAATGTGCTTTTAATTACGACGTATAAGCTCGCTTTCGGAAAATTAGCCAGTTTCGTAAACACGTTACGCTGTTGATACTGGCATCATTATAACGAGTCGACGTGTTGTATATATATATATATAAATACTGACAGAGAGACAAGTTTCAATGGTGCTTAATAAAAGTCTTTAGGTTGTCGTCGTCGTCGTCGTCGTAGACGTCGGCGCAAGCTCGAGAGCTTTGTGTAAGCTCATTTGAGAGCCGCTCGTATTTCCAGCGGCATCCTGTCCTCGTCATTAATAAACGAGAGCTAGTCGATATGATCGAGCTCATTAGGCTTATTATTGCCGTTGCCGTTGACCTCGAAATAACCGCGTATATATCTACATAACGCAACTTTTGCGCCTCGATTTCGATCGATCTATTCGCGGGGAGATCGGCCGATTCGCGAAGGAGCTCTTGGAGCTACACTGGCCTACTGTGGTTCTATAGAGGCGCATAAAACGTGATGGAAATGTAACGAGTTGGAGGGTGTATAAGGGAAAACGAGCCTGTGCATATAGAATGTCATATACCTGTGTGTGTGCGTGTGTGTGTGTGTGTGTGAGAGAGAGCTAGCGCGCACACACGACATGTTTTATCATGTGCGCAGGTTGGCGGGATTCCAGCTGCCGCTGCCTTCGGTATTTGTTGCTGCTTTCCGTCTCGTTAGGCAGAAAATCTATTTCTTTTCCGTCTCTCGCGCATAAATCTCGCTTCCGGGCCATTCGCCGCGCGTATATACGTATACCGCGAGAGCGCGCGGAAAATTGCGCTCCGTCAAACGAAAAAATTTTTCTTTCCGTCTTCACGGATATACTTACATATATACATATACATATATGCCTGTGTGTGAGTGTGTGTACGGCAGAAATTAGTCCACGGTATCTACTATACGTGTGTATAATACCTATATATATGAGGGAAAAAAGCACTGCGATAAGTATATATTATAAAGGAAGGCATTCGATAAGACACTTGTGTGGAGAACGAGCTTGGAAATTGCCGAGACATTAGCACGGTCTCTCTCTCCCTCTCTCTCTCGTTCATCCGCTAAGTGACCACTTAGCTTCCTGCTGCTGCTGCAGCTGCACACAGTTCTGTACTCTCTCTCTCTGCGAGTTGCATAATACCGCAGCGGCAGACGGCAAAGAGCCGGAAACAGCCCAAGAAGGGATAAGCCAAATTATAGGGTAATTACCGATTCAATCCGCGCCCCGCGATTGAGCCTGAACTATCTACTACATATATATATATATATATATATATAGTAGACCATACGCCCGTATTTGACTATCTCACTCTACGCCCCTCTTTCCTCTCTCTCTCTCTCTCTCTCTCAACAGGAAGTATCATCGCCGTGTGAGTTAAATTCCTCGCACACCTGACGCCTTCAATTTTTATGTATCGATATATAGTGATGCGTATAGCGAGCCACAATTCTAACGCAATATAGCTTCGAGGCTCGTTTTTATCACATGATGCGAATCTGAAAAACATACATTTGTTTGCGCGCGAAATCCCATCGGTCTTTGCATGGAAAAAAAATCTGCGGAGAGCTATACGCGCATTTAAATTTCATATACAATGTCGAGGGGTTATATATAGTAGGGGGCGGACACGCTATATACGGCTAACAAAGCGTGAAAGGATGCGTACATAGCGCGGCTCAACGAGTCGGAAAAAATGCTGCCCTTTGCTTTGCGGCGTTTCTCGTTTGTGTATATATATATATAAATATATTCGAAAATTCGCGCTCGCGCAATTATATAAAGCCGAAGCCAACCATATATCTATATACGCATCTGATGCTTTCCTCGAATGATTCGAGTACAATCGACCGAGCGGACATTTATCAAACGATCTTTTCAAAAGGTTTCCCTTCGCACAATGTCAGGCAAAAAGCCGCTTACCGCAGGATTTTTATCGACTGTCCTGTTGAGAGCCTTTGTGCCCTGCGGAGAATGCTTATTGCCAACTCGACTATATATGTATGTACACGATTCTTTATTATTACATATTATATATATGTAGGTACACTCTAAAGTTCTATATATGCATTATACGTACACATATAATGAAAAAGTTGCGCGCGCAGTTACTTAACTAGTAATGTTATGTCCCGGCTATATACAATTCATATATATATGTACACATATATATACGCGTATATAATTGATTAACTTGCAACGAATTTCCGACATTAATCAAGCGAACGAGTTTACTTTATAGTTGCGCGCGAGGAGCCCGAGCGATGATTATATTATCAAGAATCATATATATAACTGATTCGAGCCCGGGGTACATTCATTAACGCGTCTGTGTGGGCCCGTGTATGTGTTAAGTGTATTAAAAGCCGGTGAAATACAATTTAATTTCCAGGAAGGAACATAGGATAATAAGCAAACGTTTAACTAACCTAGTCTTGTGTGTATTTTTTGAAAGTCTCTCTGAGCGTTGCTTTGCAGCAGCAGCTTCCAAGTTACACACGCGCGACGAGCACTTCCTGGCGCCAAGGGAAGCCGAGCAAGAAGTAGCGGGAGAGGGAGAGAGAAGCAGACGTGCGCGTATATAGCCGGATGAATAAACTCTAGTAAAGTTGCAGTGTACTTTGGTTTCGTAACGCTTTCCCACTTCTCTCCCGGAGAGATCCTTAGAGCAACTCATTGTTATGCCAGAAATTAACGGGACTGTTTGCTGCTACGCTCGCGCACCGATATACACTTTTTAGCCGCCGGGAAACCTATACGTGAGAGAGAGAGAGAGGGAGAGAGAAACGTCAACGCTATAAAGTTAATGAGCGAAGAAGCTGCTACGTTAGCTTGATATTATTCACCGCGCGCTGCTAGGTGTGAATCCCGTGCTCCAGTAGCGGCGCGCATGTAAGCGTCAATCACGATTAAGTCGCACGTCGGCTGAATAATGCAACCTACTGCTGCAGAGCGAATCCCTCTGCGCGCTCTCTCTCTCGTCACCGCATAATATTATAATATATATATGTATGCACAAAAGACACTTTTTATCACCCGCGGCTTAATAATCCAGTTGTCAAATTTTCTGTCCCCTCTTACGACAACGCTGGGCGCGTCTCATCTCTCTTTGTGTTAACTGCACAATTAGAATTAATAGTTGAAGCTTGCAGTGTAGCCGAAAAAAAGGGAGAGAAAAAATCCCTCCCACCCCCCTCCCCCGCGCGCGACTCGCTACACTTTGCTAATTACGCTCTCATTAATTTATGCCGCTCTTTCTCCGGCTCTTTTGCAGCTTGTGCTTCATTCGGCCCTTTCCGGACGGGAAAAAAAGCGAGAGAGTTCGCGTGCTTTAGGGGGCTTCAGCTAGCGCTGCACAAGCCGCTGTAGTAGTAAAGTATATACGCTCAGCGAAAAGTGGATATGTTCGGCGCAAAAATTACAGCGCTTTCTCTCGCTCGCTAGCTGTGCAAAAGTTTTAAAATCGCTTCATTTCGTCGGGAAAAATGACTGGCGCACAGACCTAGCGAAAATACATATATATATACCGCATTCGATCATAGTTTCTATCCGATAGAGAGGGAGAGAGAGAGAGAGAGACGCTGATTAAATTTGTTCTCCGCAGGAGGAGATGAGGGATCGCGGCTATATAAGAAAAATCTCTCCTATTCTCGTGATTTATACACGCGCTGTCCCTACTCCTCGATCAATATACACAGCCCCGCCGCGCGCAGTTTTTAATAATTTTTTACACGCGCGCCAACAAGTTTGCAGATTAACGATAAAATAATTGCAGAATCATAACGGGTCGATGGAGACGATGTATATACAACTTACACACACACACACACACACAGGATCGCCCTCCCGACCTTTTATGCTAAATTTATGCACGAAATTTCAATTTTCCACCTAGTGCTCCACATCCGAGCCGCAAGTTCTCCATGGCAAATCTGCGGCGATATTGTGACTAAAACGCAGGCTTAGAGTACGAACACGCGTTCGGATGCGAAGAAAAAAAAATGGAAGAAGACTGCAGTCGATCGTAACGCAGGTGTCGGTTTCATATCGCGGTCTCAAAAAAGTGTAGCATATAGTAGTCCCAAGAGAGAAAAATGTTATGGCTGTAGGTGTATATAATGCTGGCACGCACACACAGAAAGGGCTGCAGAAAGAGAGAGAGAGAAAGAACAGAATTTATTATTTGAAAGCCGCGCGCGAGCGGCCGGGCGGGCGAGAAAATAGGCCAAATCGAAAGTCGTCGTCGTCGTCGTCGTCGTCGTCGTAAATTTAATAGCTTGGAAAATAACATTCAGAATTTTCGTACCTACTTGGCGGGGATGAGGGGCGCACGTGCGCGCATATTATTTCTCTCTTTTTCTTCCGTTTCTAAACACACGTGCGAAGCGGTGCTAGGCACAGTGTCAGAAGGGACAGAATCGATTCTCACTCACACTCACACACACACACACACAGACAGAAATAATGCCACGTCGTCGCGTCTTTGTTCGCATAATTGAAACAGCCTTGTTTATCGAGGAAAGACCTGCTTAACTTTCAGGCTTTATACATGTGTGTGTGTGTGTGTGTGTGTGTGTGTGTGTGTGTGTGTGAGGAAATTTCACGAGCCTGGCGTATAAAGACCGAGGAGGGAGAGAGAGAGAGAGAGCAGGACGCGCGGCTGGCAAAGAATATGGTAATTCACAGTGTAGTTGCCCCGGAACGCTCGGAGCCAAAGTCTCTCTCTCCCCTTCCCTCTGGGCGCTCGGTTCGTTAGTCAAAGCGGTCGAACAAACGTCGGGAAAATAAATGGTCCGTGCAGCTTTTTACTTTTGACTGCTCGTCGTGTCTCATTGCTATTTCTCGCCTCCTCCTCCTCCTTATTTTTCTCCGCCCCCGCGCGTCCAATTACAATGTTTACGCTGAAATCAAATACGCGTGCGAGCGCGCACATCGGTATAAGCTTATTATTCGAGGACGATTGACGACGGTGAGTTTCGCCTATACACGTTATATACATTACACGCAGAACGCGGCACAGATTTTTTAGCCATACATACGTGAGCGGATTTCGAGGGGAGAATCTCTCTTTGATCTCATCCTCCGGTGTTCTCAGGCATCATTTTTCCGCGCGATGCAGCTTAACAGCGGAAATGTACTTTTCCTTATCATCTCGCTTTATCTGGCTACGCTACATATACCTTGCACTCGATCTTTCCACCTCTACCCCCCCCCCCCCCTCTTTCGTACGTGCTTCTCATGGCTAAGGCGTTTTATTATATATATACAATGGTACACAGCGGCTGCGGCGCAGCTTACGAATTACTTTGCTAATCGAGTTATCGCTCGGAATATTTGCTATATATACATAGCTATTGTTTCGTTTCAGGAGCTGCTGCTACCGTATATTATGCGACTTGTATAAGCGGCGAGTATAGCAGTCCACTCGTCGATCATCGTTCAATTTATTCGTATAGGTACCTGACAAAGCGCGACGAAGAGCTTCACATCCATCATCCCTCCTCTCTCTCTCTCACACACACTCCAGGCCATCGACAAACTGTCGTGGAGGTATACGCGAGGCGGCGGCGACGACTCCGCGCCAACTTCTTCGCTATAATACTTCTGCACCTCTGCAGCAGCAGGGATAGTTTTGACGGCTGGAAAATATTATTATTATATACGAGTATAGGCCGCGCGTCGTCTCGTGTATTACGTTAGACTCTTGTACAGCTTTCAGCGAGGAAGGATTTATCTCTCTCTCTCTCTCTCTCTCTCTCTTTCTCGCAGTTGTGTGTGTGTGTGTGTGTGTATCGATCGATAGATCGAATCGAGAAGATATATAGTGTAAAAGCTCCACACACATAAACACTTGGCCGCGCTCGGATGAAAGAGAGTCATGGACGGAGAGTCGAGCTTGCGCTTGCGATGCGGAGCTCGGCCGGTTATTGTATTAGGTACCGACGGATAGCAGCAGCCCATAATATAATTTTACGGTCACCGGATCCCCTCGCGGCCCGGTTTACGAGATACACAGGCGCAGAGTATATACTCCGCTCGACTGATACTACTACGACAGCTCCCCAGCCCCGCGAGCGAAACTTGTCCCTTTTTCCACTGCGAGTGTATATATATATATAATATATATATATATATATATATATATATATATATATATATATATATATATATATATATATATAAGGACTAAATGCTGCGGCGATGCTGCAGCTATATATAGACATACAGCCACGAGTAATCCCTTTTTCTCTCTCTGCTGCCGCTGCTGCTTCTTTATAAGCCGCTGCACCTAAATAATAAACTGCATCTAATCAAATTTGCTCGTATACAGCTGTAGCAGTGTATATATACGCACACAAAAGAGCTCACTCGCTAGCCGCGCTCCAAATATAGACGACGGCGTCGACGACGACGACGACGACGAGAGAAAACAGCTAACTAGCTTACTTATTTTTGTCGCGCGAGAGTATATATATATATATATATATATATATATATATATATATATATACATACATACCGCACCTTTGTCTCTTTGAAGATCTCTCTCTCTCTCTCTCTCCGCCGTCATGCTTATTCTTCTTGTTAGTCGCGAACCTTTATCGCTATACACACACACACACATACGCGTCTATACACGCTTGGAGTTGTCAAGTTTTGTGTTGTCCCGATAGCGCAAAGTCAAGTATAAGTAGAATTGGCCCTTCACTTTCCCCCGACGAGCCAAGCTTCTGTTTTCCCGCGGCTGACGCATGCGAGACCACTACCACTGCATAAGTTAGATCTCGCGTGTGTCTGTATAGGTGCGAGTCACAGCCATGGAGTATATACCGAGCCGCTTTGCTCCCAGCTTACGGAGCTCGACAAACAATGGACGTGCGAGCTTCGACGCCGTCCAAGTGCTGCGCTGGACTTGTCTCCCCCCCAAAAGCAAGAGCGAAGCGCGTCCACTTATACTTTCATGAACTACATCAGCTGTGAAATGGAGTCACTTTGTGGTTTTGCAAACGACTGTCGCGAGGCCGCTGCCATGGGGAATAGGAAAACCCTCTGCAGCTGCCATTTTATGTGAATGTATGCAGCCTTTACGCCCTTTGCCTATTGATCTCGGAGACTTCTGGCCTCGCTCTTTGTACATAAAACACAGCTATCCCAAAATTCAACGTAATCGAATTAACCGGCAGGTGTGTTCGTTAATTTGACTAATTGCCATTGGCCGCTACGTTATTATAATACCTCAATAACTCGGTACGTTAATCAAAATAAATATTAGAGAGTAGTCTTTTACCGCTAATAAAGCAGATGTGTTATATACGCATACTCGGCTCTCGTTAAATTTTATAACGCGCGATGTGTGTGTGTGCGCGCGCGTGTACATGATATATATACACGCGGCTAATTCATTGCACCGGCGTTTAATACAGTCGAAATCCTAATGCCCTTCGCCGTAAATTAAAACGCGTCCAGCTCGCACCTCTCGTGTGCGTATATAATAATTCATCGAAACCGTTCATTTTTCCGCCGTGCCTTTATTCCAAGTATAAAAAAAATTTTGATTTTCAAATTTTTAAACCTATCCGGGCACCGGCAGGCCGGATATGAAATTCTTCGGGTACGCGGTTTACAGTAGGTCGTTATTGGAATATATATATATATATATATATATATATATATATATATATATATATATATATATATATATATATATATATATATATATATATATATATATTCAGCGTATTATAAATAACGGAAAAATACGATATCGCGAGAGAAAAAAAACGTCAAGTTAGTCGAGGCCAAGCATCCGTGCGAACAAGTTTCTCCGCCGCGCGCAGCGAGACGCGGCACAGTAAAAGCGCTCGGCTCTATTAACATGATGTTTAGCATTTAACGGCTCGAGAGATCCTTAACAGTCGCGGAGCCGGAGATTTTTATGCGTGGACACGTAGCTGTAAGAAGAGGGACGCGAGGATAGAGTCGTAAAAAGGCAATTTTATTTGACTACTCCATTCGTTTATTACGATCGGGAGTTATATGTATAATTTTTTTTTTCTCTCTCTCTCTCTCTCTCTCTCTCTCTCTCTCTCCTCGTGTGAGTCCTTATATATCTCCCTCTCTCTCTCATGTACATATATATGGCGCAGTTGCGCGTCGCTGTGTTTTAATCTAGTCGAGAGAGGGGGGGGGGGGGGCTCTGTGTGGGTGCGAGCGCTCTCGGGGCTTAACGTATTCTTAATCACATTTTACTGCGTCCACATTTCCGTTCACGAAAGCGTAAAATTAGTTATAAAAACCGCAGTAACCCGGAGCTCGGGGTAGGTAGGTAGGCTCTCTTTCTCTCTCTCTCTCTCTCTCTCTCTCGCTCTCCCACTCCCGCCCCTGCGCGACCCCTTTCATTTTCCTTTTAGCCTTCCCTGGCAGATTACCTCTTTTTACCTTCCCTCGTCGTAAAACGGCTCGTTCGTCTCGGCAAGCAGCAGCAGGCCCTACCTTATACACACCACGGCCTCGCTGCGACTACACTACATATATATGTATATATATATATATATATACGCAGCTATACAAGTCTCTCCCAAGTATATACTCGCCTAGCGCAAAATGCTGTCGAGGCTGGATATTACGCCGCTCGTGCGCGCAGGCACCTATACCTGTTTGCCGCGCGTTTCACCTCAACTGGCCCCTCAAAAACTTTTGGGGACACAAGATTGCCCGAACTTTCTCATGACTCCGCAGATGTGTATATATAGGTATAACGGTCTCTATGATATAATACCGGCGAATTTGTAAACATTTTTACGGCGAGGGGGGAGAAAAAGCCCTGGCTCTTGTACACATCAGTAGCTATTACATTATTATATATATATATATATGTATATATACTTACTTACAACGGTGCGCGCGAGTCTATGTAGTAGGCGTGAGTGTATATAGTATAGCGAGCTGCATCTTATTGGCTGCAGACACGCAGCCGAGGCGGCTCAAGAGTTACACCTCTTTAAATTCCTTGGGGCATCTGATTGCACTTAATTGCCCGGCTAATTAATTACATAATTTATCACATCGCGTAGCTCCCCCGGTCTCTCGCGATAAACGTTGATTTAATTCCCCCTCGCCGGCCTACACACTGGGCTGTTATTATATCGTATAGAAAAAAAGAGAATAATTCAATTTCCAGATCAATTAATAATCTCTTCTTCCCATCCAACACGTGTGGGCGCAGCGCTATATATATATATATATATATATAAACAATATATCCGATATAAGCTTCAAGCACATACGTCACGCGGGCACTGGCGGATTAGAGACTTGAAATCTTTTCGGCACAAATAATCAAGTGCAAAATGAAATCCCTCCTAGCAGCAGCAGCAGCAGCAGCAGCATTTGCATATATGCGAAAATGTTGGCGGCGCAGAGGCCAAGTGCGGGCGCGCCGCTCGTATAGCAGAGATTATACTCTCGAGTCACGGAAAAGTGCATCGCGCCGCTGCAGCGAAGCGTATGTGTGTGTGTGTGTGTATATATGCTCACATAGCTTGGAGTCGTTACCGTCTAAGAGGATTTCTTCGAAAAGCCATCAGAGTTTGCAGCGGCGCTTTCCAAAAGTAAATTGGCTTTGAAACTCGCGCGCGCGCGCGCGCGCGCGCGCAACGGCGAGTTTATATGCGTTTTTCTCTTCCCATATAATTCCTATTTTCATACGTAGAATCGACGCTTAAAGTAAAGTACATTCAATTTCTAATTCGGTTACGTATTCCCACTTGAGAGAATCGAAAAGCAATGTTGTCCTGACCTGATGCGCGCAGCCAACTGTGCGGCGCGCAGGAATATAAAACAGCCGAGCTGCTGCTCCTGCTGCTGCTGCACAGAAGCTGTACAGAGAATGCAGAAATTACGCTTTTCCTCCCGTACACACGTAACGTTATTTTCTTAACCTACTCGTTAAGTTTTCGCACGCGGCGCATTTTTGGCGTCAGGCCAGCATGAGAGAGCGGCTTCTTCTTCTTCTCTCTCTCTCCCTCCTTTTTGGCCGCAAGCGCGGAAACAAAGCACACTGTGTGCGAGTATAGCAAGCGCGAGAAGAAGCTTCTTCTGTTTCCGCCGAAGAATTCATTTCTTCTCTCTCTCTTTCCGAGCTCTCGCTTTTGCCCGGGTGTGCAGCGCTGTATTCTGCGCGGCCTTGTCCTCCGCACACACACACATATATATATAAGTATATACATATAACGCGCAGGCAGAGCGCAAGCTGAAAGATGAGCGAGCTGGTTCTGCTGCGTTCATTGTGCGCCTGGATTTCAAAGGTCTTCTCTTCTTAATGTATATATACCTGCGCGCGCGTTGAGCAAAGCGGCTGTTCTGCCGTTTTATATACACTCGCGTGTATGTATATATATATATAGAGAGAGAGAACGCGTGCACGTGTGTGCGTGGGAGAGTCTTAAATGAAAAAAGTGGCGAATGCAGAGACCAGGCTATGTGGGTCAAGGGGATTGTTTTGCTTCTTTCTTCTTCTGGCTCTGCCCCTTTATCTCAAGGGGAGAGATGCGCGCAGCGAAATTTCTTCATCGTTCGCTCTCGCGCTTTGAGCCATTTATTTTTTGCGCCTTACTCCAGTTATGCAGACGAGCCGCAAGCGTGCGGCCATCGGATATTACGCGCACGCATTCGTAATTAGCGAGCTATACTGATGCTTTTTCAGGAACAGGATATACAATATAGATGTAAACTTGTAGAGCCGAGAGGATGAATGAGGCATTCAACGAAAATTTGCGAATTTCTCTCTCGGATATCTAACGAGAAAATTCTCCCCTCCGGTGTATATAGCAGTACTGCTGCAAAGAGACTTGACTGCCTTTGATGCTGCTGCTGCCGCTCCTCCTCGTCGTCGTCGTCGTCGTAATTTGTGCGCATCTGAAGCAGTGCGCTATATCGCTGCAGTAACTCAGCCATTAGAGGACTTTTCGAGCGCCTTATGCTTACTTGCGCGCCCGACACTCCTATACCATGCTCGGATTTACTGAGGGGAGCTGCTCGACAGCCCACAACGATGCATCTACTGATTCAGTTCAGTCAACTGTTTATACCTGCTCGCGTGACACTATATATATATATATATATATATATATATATATATATATATATATATATATATATATGTATAGGGAGAGAGAGAGAGAATCTAAACTTCATTAGCGCGGGTTTTCTCGCATCGCTGAACCGATATTCCTTTATTGCACGTTTAATACTATTTTACCGTTTGACATTGTTTTTCGGAACAAGCGATCATTCAAAGTATTACAAGATTGCTATTTTAATTCAGATATTTATTGGATATACCAGGGCAGGGTGACTTACGATCATAATTACATTATACTGAATCCAATACGCGGGCTTTGTCGAATTAGCTACATATATATATATATATATATATATATATATATATATATATTATCGAAATTTCATTTATAAGGCACATTGGCTTTTTCACGCGAATGAGAAAGAGGGTTGGTCGTTTATACTGCATCAGCTTCGAGAATCCCCCAAAATACGAAATCTAGGAAATTCTCCTTGAGAAATTCAATTTGCCGGATGAGACGAGTATTTACACTCGAAAAACCTTATTAGGTGTCCAATAATAGCCCTCTAAACTCTTCTCTAGTTTCCTTCCAAAATTAACTGTAGTTCCTATAGCGCTATCTCGCCGACCGATCGATTGATAAAAATATAATAAATACAATAAAAGTTTACGACGCCGCGCGCAAGTTCTCTTAACTGTGTCTCCGTGTCTCTCTTTCTCAGCCGTATAAGAGCTTGAAATCTTACGATCTTAACCACCGGCTGCTTGTGGCCGGCTCTCTCTCTCTCTCTCTCTCTCTCTCTCGCTTACAATTACTGCAGGAACTTAAGAAAGACTTCATCTCCTTGAAACGTTTCGAGAGGCGTAATACCAGCCGCGATAAAAAGACACGAACGGAGAAGGAGAGTTACCCGCCGCCACCGCCGCCGCGAGTAAAATAAGGGAGAGCAAGTATGCTGTGCAGTAAGAGCGAAGAGGAAAAGTAAAAAGCAGAATAATATAGGAGTACCATAATATTAAAAGATGAATATTAAACAGAGATAAAGTAAGCGATAACCGTTTAACTAAAAATTGGAATTCCCATAGCATAGTCTGCGATATATTCAAAAACTTAGGGACGCTCACGCGGCCTTTTGTACTCGAGCTGAAATATTGTTATCATTAAAAATTCCTTTCGAGAAAGTTCAATATACTTCCTAGCGTACACGTATAATCTATTCTCCGAAAAAGCAGTGAATAAAAGCACCCGCACGATCACGTTTCGGCGCGGCTTTCTTTCTTCATCCTGCGCTGGCCATTTGAGGCTTGAAAATACGTGCGGCGGCGGCGGCGGCGGCGGCGGTCCAATGCGCTAACCGATAACAGCCATCTTGATAAAGCCACATACAGCCTAAGCTGCGGGCAAGCATTCTAGTATGTAGAGTATAGAGGTAACACAAGCTCAGAGCAACTAGACATGCAATTCTTAGCTTTTCGCTGGATGAAAAAGGGGCTCTATATATATATATATATATATATATATATATATATACCTATATAGTATTCGATTAACAACCAAAGCGAAAGATCTTGTTCCACGATTAATCGTGTTCTCTGACACGCTTTCATTTTTGTTTTAATTTCTTGTTCGTTGACTTCGGACAAGTGTTAAGATTTGTTGTCTCGATCAATCTCTTTATAAACACGTATTATGTTGTTAGTTGTGTATAGACTTTAACTGATGACCGCATCGGAAAACATGGCAATTTACGTAAGCTACTACTGCTGTTATATTATATATGAAGTTATTTCGAGTGAGGGAAAAGATTATATATCGCGTGAACCAGCTGTATATATATGTAGTGTATACAGTGTAGTAGTAGTGCCGGCGGGATCCAATATATAAAAAGAGCACTGGAAAAGGCTTATTGATCTACTACTACTACTACTACTACGACTACTACTACTACTTATTCTCGTGTGGCGAGCAAATTCTTCGCTTCAGGGGGTTCATGTAGGTAATTGCGCCTGTGGTTGGAGATACATCAGAGAAAAAGTGAGAGGGAGGGAGAGAGAAAGACGTAGATATAGAATAAAGTGGAAAAGAGAAACTCGATGGAGCGCGTGTATGAATGTGAAGAAAAAAAAACAAAGAGTAGATTATGTAAGAGTGTGCGTATAACGAAGAGGGAAAAAAACGGGTTGATTAATATATAAGGGAAGCAAATCTTTCCGGTGCAAGGAGAAAAGAGGAAGCTGAGAGCTTCTGGAAGTGGAGAACCTTAAATTAAAAGTAGGCAAGAGCGCGAACAAAGCGAGTGACAAAGATATATGCAAATGGATGAATGCTTAAATTTGAAATACACGCTGCCGTGTTATATATATATTCTTAAGAGAAGTCATTGTGACGCTATATCAGAAAGAGAGAGAGAGAGAGGGAGAAAATTTAATATTTTTCAAAGGGAAAAAAGCGCAATACCAATGAAAATACAGTATATAGTTGCGGAGCAATCGAAGTCTTTCGAACACAGTGAAACTGGTATTTTAATTGAAAAACTTGGTTAGCCTATATATATATACACTACTCCAGGCCCCAACAGCTGCGCAGCGAGTGCAGAGTGAGAGAGCAATTGAGAGAAAGGGAATTATGTATGGCCTCGGCTCAACACGAGCGCAAGAGTCCTGTCCAATGTGTACGGCGACGGCGACGGCAGGGGGTTGGACGTTCTATACTGCGAAGTTAAACAGTTTTCAGCTGTGCAGAGCTGCGCGCGATCAGCACTCGACAGTTTTCGAGTGGGCGGATTATTACGGGATAGGCCGTTTCGCAGCGGCACCTGTAAGGGGATTTATATAACAAAATTTCCCGCGCTTCAAACTTTGAGCTCAAGACTCTCTCTCTCTCTCTCTTCATTTATGTAATACATATATATATATATATATATACGCGGAAAAATAATTTATACACTAAATTACATAAGAATGGAATAAAGAGACGATCTAAATTCAAGCTGCGCATAGCGCATTACAAAACAATATTAAGGAATTAGCAATTGCATTATTCATTTAAGCAGCCCGTGCGCGGGCCGGTATATATATAGCGCCAGGTGCAGTAACTTTACTCCCCGAGTGTAACTTTAACTCCCTTAGCTCATCAAAAGCGTAGTACATTGCGCGCGACGTGTACTAAAAGAAGTTGTCGGCTGCTCTAGCTCTCATCTCACCTCTCTCTCCAGGTCGGCGTAGTCCGCGCGTGCGGCTGCAGTCAAAGTTGCTTCGCGTGATTAATTCTTTCTTTCTCTTTTTTCTCTCTCCCTCTCTCTCTCTCTCTCTCTCTCTCTCTCTCTCTTTATACTTGGCGTTTTATATATGTCTACACTATGCGACGTCTCGAAAATTGGCTGAATCGAAAGGAAGTCTCTCGAGGGTCCGACGCGTATATATGGAGCTGCGATATGCACGCTTACATTTCGGGCGTCGCAAGGGGTTTAGAGAGCGCGAAAAATAGAGGAAGGAAAGATAACCGCGCCGTGCCGGGGAGGCTGAAAAGCACGAGAGGAGCACACACAGACACACACACACACACGCACACACACACACATATACACACAAGCTTATATAGGGCTGCCGAGAGAAAAATGAAGAATCCTTTTTGGCCCGAAGCGCGGCTTTCTCCAACTTCCGTGAAACGATCGGAATCGCATTCATATCGATATTCCCCTTTATATTCTCCTCTAGAAATGAATTTATAAAAAATATATATAATAATCCAGGGAATGAATTCATGATCGCAGCTGCCTTGAATATAATTATTATTCAATATCGCACACAAGCGAATAATGCGTGCGCGCCTCGTACTGCAGGGGGAATTTTAAAGCATAGCTTAATTACTTGGCTCATTAAGCCGGGGTACGGATAATTCTCAAGTAATTACCATTGTAGCTCGTCTCTCTCCCACTGCGTAAGGAAGATAAGAGTCGCAAACGAGGAATAGATTAACGGATCCGCACTGAGAGAGCGACGAAAAGCGTGGCGGCGCATCATCGGCCATCGGATACGAGAGGGAGAGAGAGAGAGAGAGAGAGAGAGAGAGAGGAAACGAGGGGTAGATATAGCTCCAGAGAACGAAAGAACGCCGGGGGGCGCAGCTCGCCCATAACTCTTTGGAAAATTATATGCGAAACGCAGCGCGGGCTTTTGTATAAAGTGCCAGTGAGAGAGAGAGAGAGAGAGAGAGAGAGAGAGAGAGAGAGAGAGAACGAATCATATACGAGTCGTGGAATTGGTCAGCGGGGCTCGTGTCCCGTTGGAGTGGGGCGTTATTGCGCTTGAAATATCTCTATATATATGCAGTATAGCCGTTTGACCGCCGGACGATTTTATCCGACGATGCGCCGTATACGATACGATCGATTCTCCGCTGCTGCCGCCACCGCCACCGCCGCTGCTGGATAATATTCCATAACAAACAACGAGAGCGCGCTCGATTATTATTAATATACTCTACTTTCCCGGCGCTGCGATGAGGGAATATCGTTGTTTCAGCGCTTTTCATTTGCGCTCGCACGTAAATCCAGAGCGCGAAAAAGCTCGAAGAAGTCAGTCCTTAGCAGTCGCGGCACGTTTCGAAGCAACTTATAATTGACCGAACGTTTGCCCCTGACAGCTCTTCTCTCTCTCTCTCTCCTTCCATATCCTACTGCTATTCGCGGCCGGCTATATACCGCGTGCCCTGAATATCCTGAATGAGGAACACCTATATAGATATATATATATATAGACGTCTTTCTTTTTTCGTTTTTTTTTTAATAATGTATAATATGCAGGATAATATTCACTCAACGCGCTGTCTAAAAGATTCACGCACAAATGTATATATAAAGAAGAGAATTCTTCTGCAGCCGCAGTAGTCTCGTCGTGCAAATCGTCGTCGGGGATGATAAAACGGCGCAGGCGCACAGCTGCAAGCAAAGCAGAGCCAAGCTCAGCAGCAGCAAAAGAAACGTGCAACGCAGCAATCTGCTGCTGCTGCTGCTGGGAGGGAGTACATTTGTAAAATTCACACAGCCGTCGTTCCCGCTGAGAGCAGAAAAAAAAACCGTAGTATATATATATATATATATATATATATATATATATAGAAAGAGAGAGAGAGAGAGCTCTCCCCTCGTCCTCGTCGCGCGACTCTATTCGACGTTGACGTTTCGGGGCCGTGGTTGAAAATGATCGGCTATCGCTATATGTATATATACGTATATATAGGATCAGAGAAGGAGTTTTTGGCTTTTCCGATTCAGCCGCGAGAGTACAGTGCTCGCGATAAAATCGCTTCACTCTCTCTCTCTCTCTCTTACCCTCTCTATATACTCTCTACTCGTAACGAGAGTCTGTCGTGCGCCGGGGTGTATATCTATATATATATATATATATAGCTCAGTCGACTAACGACGCGACACACGCGACGTTTTGTAAAATTCAACACCCAGAGATTGATAGCGACGACCGTGTGCCGCCGGATCAAAATGTCTAATGGATCCTTAATAAACGTGTTGTACTAGTCGTCCTCGTGTTCCCGTATGCATTATAGCGTGTAGCCCAGCATACCTTGCAAAGACACTGTTCCGATTTTTTTCACTCTTTTATTTTATTCCGCGCGCATAATGCCAGCCCATTCGTTTAATCTGCCGAGAATTATTTGCGCAAATTACAGGCTTTTAGAGAGAGAGAGAGAGAGAATAACTAATGATATTCTCTCTACTGCTGCTGCTGCTGCTGTTGTATACAGGCGCGCACCGTTACTGTTACACGTCTTTTGTAAGCATATACGCTTGAATTATATATTATAATACTGCGTATAGAAAAATACGCGTATAACTACGTATACTGCAACGAAATAATAAAATCAAGCCGAGTAAATAGAATATGAATAATTTCAGATATCTCTCGATTTTAATTAAGATAGCTCGGAATTGAATCTCTCTCTGGCATCGGCGTGTGTGTATATAATAGAGCGTAGTGTTTTTCCCCGCGAGTCAAAGAGTAAAAGCTGCGGCGAGGGCCAAAAGAACTTGGTCAATAGTCGATATTCCGCAGCTGCGGTGTGATGACGACGCTTATAGGGGGGGCGCGGTGGCGACGGCGCTTATCTTATCACGTGTAGAGAGAGAAAATGGAAGTCGACGTCGTAATCGACGATATTAAGAAAAAGCGATATCGCAGCGAGAGGGGAAGCAAAAAGCTCCATGATAGTCGTCTCCTCTTGAAGCTGCATTTTACAAGCACGTACCTTATATATATACACCTGTGTGTGTGTGTGTGTATATATGCAAGGGGGTGTCTTTTTCTTACCCTCGCACGGCATGACAATAACAAAGCCGGCGCCCGCGTGCTATAAGAGCTTTGTTATAGCAGCAGCAGCAGCAGCAGTCTCTCGAGGGGCTTAATCCGCTTGTTGGCCGCGAGCAGCGATTCGTCATTGTCATATAAGGTCTCTCTCCCTCCCTCACGGCTGGAAATTCCGGCGGAGCGTTCGGTCGTTAATAACATTGGAATGCGAATTTCGGCTACTTGAATTATATATCATCCGAACCGATGGATTCGCTGTTTCTTGGTGCCGCGCGCGCTGCTGGAAGCTACGGATGAAAGCCACCGATGCGGCTTTTGCGGCCGACCCTCTCCCGCCCCTCCCACCCCATCCCACCCCCCGGAAGATCCGGAATTCACGCGGCCGGTTCGATTATGTGTGCAGCGCAGTATAGAGGATCGTAATTTACATTGAACAAATTTGCAACTCTCTCTCTCTCTCTCTCTCACTCGATGTTTATTCGTTTGGCCCGGCTTTCGAAATTATCGCTTCCCTCCGCCGCGAGCTGCTATATGCCGGCGGCTCTCTCGAATCGGGTGTGTGTAGGAGAAATTGGAAAAGTTTGCTCCTCCGCGCGCGTCTTATACTGCTGCGAAGTGCGAGAAAAATAGAAAGATTATGGCTGAAAGAGATAAACGAAGGTAAGGGCTTAAGACCCAGCCCAGCGAAAACGGAACAAGAAGGGGCGGTCCCGAGAAAAGAGAAGCCGAAGAAGAAGAAGAAGAAGAAGAAGAAGAAGAAGTAGTAGTAGTAGTAGGGGAGAGTAAAAAGTTGTAAAAAAAAGAGAGAGAAAGAGCGCGAGAGAGAGCCGGAGGAGCAAAGGGGGCGAAAAAGGGCGGGAGGAATAAAAAGGCTCGGGTGATTGGCGCCAGCAACTTGCTCTCCGAATATATCCTCTGCAGCTTCCTCCATACTCTTTTTCCTCTCTCTCTCTCTCTTGTCGAGAGGGAGCGAGAGAGGAGGAGCGAGCTCAAATAATGCGAAGCGTGAAACTCGAGGCTGCATGCTCTTGTATCAACACAATATTCAAATTCCAGAGTCGATCGAGTGATTTTTTGCTGCAGCTGCTACCGCTTCTGCTGCTGTGTCGCGCGCGAGACGAGTCTTTCGCTCTAATTGCAATGCCGCCGCAGAGAATGCCTGAATATTCCAACAAGGCATTATTCATTCAAGCAACTACTATGTCGCAGCTAACGCGCTTTCCTAATACCCCCCGCACGTTCGGAGATTTATCAAAAATTTAATGCGCGAACACGCGACGAGAGGGGAGGGAATTTTATACGGCATCGATCAGAATTGCGCTGGATTCGATTCTCGAGCTATATATTATAATCTCGACATCAAAAGCTATACGATATATACTAATTAAATTATATAACCTAGATGGGACGGGATATATCGCGAGTGTAGGTATATACAGCCATATCAGATGATCAAAGGCCGAGAGAAAAAGTATAAAATTAATTAAAGACCGGCACATTCGACGCCGGGCTTGTTGAAAAATATACTAGAGAAAGAGAGAGAAAGATAGAGGGTATACTGGATTTGCATAGAGACTACTGCACAGAGAGAGAGAGAGAGAGAGAGAGAGAGAGAGAGAGAGAGAGAGAGAGAGAGAGAGCGGAAAGCTTTCGTCGTGCCCCTTTCCGCTTTGCAGATCCTCAATAGCAGGATTACGAAAGAAGTAGACGATAATTTAACGAGAGAGACACTACTCCCACTGCACGACGAAGAGCGAAAGAAAAAACGCCGTGTCGCGCATAATTATTGCGGCGATCATTGGCCCTGTATATATATATACACACACCATTCTTTTCTTCTCGTTCACGTTCCCGCTCGCTCTCTCCCTCTCGGACATTTCAACTTGATTTACGAAGCACGCGCGCGGCTAGAGGTCATTTGAAAATGAAATGCGGAAAATTACCAGCTCCCCGGCGACTGATGCTGTGTTAAATAAGCAAGAGCGGGGAAATATTTTATCTGGCGCTCAGCTACGACTGTTTTTCTAGATTAATGTTATTTCATCTCTCGCTCTCATTCTCTCTCTCCGCATGCGCGCTCGCAAAGTAAAGAGCTTACATACAAAACGTAATTCCCGCGCTCTCTCGAACCAAGCTTCTCTCGTATATTTTCACTCACGGCGGCGCGAATGAAAAGAAGCGTTATACAGGCGGAATATAATTGCGCAAGATGTATGTATTAAATATATATATATATATATATATATATATATATATATATATGAATCGTTAAAATTCCTCATCGGCGCTGCTTCACGAACAAAGAAAGATTCATTTTCGATTTTTCCCTGATGCTTACTATACATACATATATCGAGTCCACTCCAGCTTTTTTTTCGCGAACACGAGAATATTGCTCTCTCTCTCTCTCTCTCTCTCTCAGAAAAGATGAAGGAAATAGAGCGCGATCCTCATAAAAAAGAATGGTATTATAGCTGGGATCGCGCGAGCGCGCGCACAGTCTGTCTGCAGATACGGTGGCGCGGGCGAATCGACGTCGTTAGGAGGGACAAGCGGGCGACACGACGCGCGCAAAATGAAGTAGGTGTGGGTTTAACGAACTTGTGCGCGCTTTAACCTCGTTCCAATCAGCGCACGACAGAGAAGCGCGCACCGGTTCAGCCGAAAGGCTGTTCCCATTAACGACTCATTCCAGGGAGCTGCCGCCGCACGTGGCCTCAACTTTTCCCGACAAATCGACGCGGTTTTCTCCGAGCCACTATACATGCATGTATATACCCACGCACACGTTTATTACATCTACATCATGTGTATATATATGTATATAAGCATCAGGCACAGAGACGCCGGGCAATCGATCCCGGTATATATACATGTATATACGCAAGAGCATCAAAAGGCGGAAAGCGCCCGTAAACGCGGACGCGCCCGAGCTGACGCAGTAAATTTTAGCGACGATGCAGCACGCTCGAGCTCATCTCATTTGCCTAATGTTACGCGCGCTAAATCTATCGCTGACAGCGCTCGCGCGCGAATGCGATAGAGTAGGTGCGAAAGCTGTGTCGGAGTGTAGCTGCTCTATATATATATATATATACATATGGAGCGCTCGGGTGCGATCGCGAAAAATTTCGATCGTGCGTAATTAGCCTTGATTTTTCATTAGCAGTATATATTGCATAACCACGCCCCGGTGCAGCAGCTACAGGGCATCGCTCTTGAAGCCAGGCTAGAACGCAGCAGTAGCGTAACTTTGGTTCAAGCGTATATAACGCTGCACATTCTTGAGGGCAACTATTCGCGATATTTGCCACGGCAGCCTTTGCTGACTAACTCGCACGCGCATGTATATAGCAATGCTATGCGCGCGTATACCGAGGGCATTTTTTTTTTTGTTCGATAAGAGAAACCTAGACGACGACGACGACGACACGTGTCGAATATGCACTTGTCCGCGAGCTTTATTGATCGATCCTTAGCTTCATATATATATATAAAGCTCGGGATAACATTTATCATTGTCAACGTATGTAGCTGGCTGCAGGATCGATTTTCCGACGATATATATATATATATATATACATATAGAAGTATAGGAGAGCTGAGCAATTGATCACAGCATTGATGTCTTTTTTTCTCCCTTTTACAGAGTGCGTACAGGCAAAGACCGGCAGCGGCGGTTCGGTGGTGGAACACCATCCGTCCTCCTACTGGGACCAGTCCTTCAGTCCGCCGTACTTTGACAACACGACGAAGCGAGAAACCACGACGACAGTCGGTCAGTCGGCATACCTTCACTGCAAGGTCCGCAACCTCGGCGATCGAGCGGTAAGCATATATATATATAGATATATAGATATACTATACACATATCGCATCGTGTCGCTCGTTCATATTATACTTATATACTTTACGCACGCGATAGGAGAATTGATATGTACAAATTTCGCGATGAGATAAAAGCTATATATATAGACATCCGTGTGGAGAGCAGCTACGACGATTGGGGAAATGACGACAGGCGTAAAAGCCGGCAACGCCGATTTCGCGGCTTGGCGCGCTCTGCAGCAACCGCACATCCGTTCTATATATGTGTGTGTACGCGTGTGTGTATACAACACAGACTCATATATACATAGTATATATCTCGCTTCTATATGCCTTATCGCGCGCATCGAGAGAGAGGCAGCCCGTTGCCGGCGCCCTATTCCAATCGCGCTTCGTAATCGCCGATAAATCAAACTTCCGTACCATCAGCCTCCCCCTATCGCTGTTTTAAAGGCTCGTCAGAGCCGTGCGGTTATTATAGATTCTACGACGACGAGGACGACGACAACGCGCGTATAAGGGAGAGCTTGCGCGAGAATAAGCGATCGATAAGTCAACTGATAGATCGTTAGCGACTATATACACGCCGTATTTTTATCGGTCTTATATTTTCAAATATGCCCTCGCGCACGCTATGTGCGCGATGTGTCAAATTGATTTTTATGGAGATTAAACAATTATCTACGTTCATATACATATATATAGAGAGAGAGAGAACGAATCATTTTTCATCGAGGGTATTAAATTTTCAAGCGCGCACGTATATATGATGCGCCATATCGAATCGAATTTGAAAGATTAAACAATTAGGAAAATTTCATTCACTCGATGTATATGTGTATAGGTATACGAGCGAATTCGATGCGGAAGCCCGTGTGCGCGCGCGCGCACACAAACACACGGTGAGTCGCGCAGAGCGTAAAATCAATGCCGAAACATTCGCCGAAGCTATTGGGACTTTATTGGGTTGGCCTGTCGCGCGATTGTCCGGCTACACGCGCGCGCGCGCGGCTGCTCGTAAAAGTAGCGCCCCTCCCACGATCCGCTGCCCGCGGAATAGCCGCGAACATGGACGACGCATTGAATTTTCTCTCTCTCTCTCTAACTCTGCGCAATGCGATAAAAGCGCAACTGTCTCTATGGCGGTGTGGACTTTTAAAATTCTATCCGTTGATCTTTGCTTTTTATGTGGCTTTTGTATATATACAATACGATGGCCGCGGCGTGTTTCTTTGTTTTTCGCGTTTTGTTTTTTATGTATGCTTGGCCCGCGCGTCCGATACGCGACGAGCGCGGCTATGTATCGATTGAATGAGCGCGCGAGAGATCGCAAGCCACTATCGAACTTCCGATAAATCCTGTGCGTCGTCGTGCGCATCGCTGTATACGCCCGGCTGAGGATATTTATTCGAAAAAAAAGCTCCCGTTCTGCAGCTCGAAGGCGGGAATAAAGGATGCATCAACGTTTACTTTTTCTCTCTCTTATGTATCACGATGTATTTTTAATGAGAGAGAATACGGATCACGTGTCTGCATCGACAAGCTGTCTCTTGTAGTCTGTCAATATGTCCGCTTAAAGTTTAACTAGGATTATTTTACGGAGCTCGCGAAAGAAATGAATATTGACTCGACGATCTTCCATTGTTCTGTCCGCATATATAGGTGTCGTGGATAAGAAAACGCGACCTGCACATCCTGACGGTCGGTATACTGACCTACACGAACGACCAGCGATTCCAGTCTCTCCACAGCGACGGTACCGACGAATGGACGCTGAAAATCAGCTCACCCCAAGTTCGCGACACCGGCGTCTACGAGTGCCAAGTCTCGACAGAGCCCAAAATCAGCTTGGCTTACACTCTCAGTGTCGTTGGTACGTGTATACAATATATATATATATGTAAATATACAATAACTTGCCAGCTCGAGTGTCTCCACTATACATGTATACAATTAAATAACAAAACCGTCTTCGTTCGCCTCAGTATCAAAAGCGAAAATCGAGGGTAACGCGGAGCTCTACATCAAGAGCGGCAGCGACATCAACCTGACCTGCATCGTGCTGGAGACACCTGAGCCGCCGTCCTTCATTTACTGGTGAGTTTAATTGCGTTAGCCTGCAGCAGCAGCAGCAAGCCGTTTCACTCGAATCCAATTTCCATCATCCTTCTTTTACCCTCCCCCTTCTCTATATAGATACTTTTATACCTATATATATATACAGGCGGCGGATTATCACTGTTCCTCGCGCGCTGCAACGCTCTCCTTTTTCCAGAGTCGGCTAATAACAGCTATATATATATATATATATAACCGCCGCAACCTGTTCTCCGTGATGAGGCTCTATGCGCAAAGCAAGAAAGTGCCAAGCCAACTTTTCCAAACTTTTGCCGCCGCCGACAAATGAAAACTGATTGGTCGACTCGGAAATTCCTATCCCTCTGATCTTCCTCGTTCATTTTGTTAAGCAACTTTTCTTTCATTATATAACTCCATATATATACATATACAAGCGGGCTGTAGTATATTAAACTGGCCCCGCGATTGATTTTTCCCTTGCAGCGCGGATAATGTATATATATATATATAGGTATACAAATATAAGTCTGTATAATAAATCGAGAGTCGAATATCAGAAGCACACAAGTAGCCTCGGGAGCGAGAAATATAATTAAAAGCCCTCTCTCTGATTTGACAGGTACAGGGGTGAGCACGTAATAAATTACAGTCAGCGCGGCGGGATCAGCGTCGTTACGGAAAAGCAGACGCGGACGTCCCATTTGCTGATCTCGCGCGCTTTACCAGCGGACTCTGGCAATTACACCTGCGCCCCATCGACGGCCGAGTCGGCCAGTGTCCTCGTCCACGTACTCAACGGTGAGTCTCGACTTTTTTTTATCTCGATTTTCTTTTTTTCCCCCTTTTTTTTCTTTAATCGATCGAGTATAACGTTACTACGTAACTAATGTATAAAAATCTTATGGCGTATAAAGTCTGCTTATATTACACACAGTGTATACAGGATAAACAACAGCAGGGTATATAACAGACTCGATGCGGGTTAATAATACACAGCTGTATATAGCGAGAGACTATATATCTAGCCATAAGCAAACTAATGCGGTTTGCTCTCCGCAGCCGCTGCTTCCATCCATCAGCAATAAAAAAGGAGAAAAGTAAAGAAAATCTTTGAAAGAATCAAGGACGAGATACACACGGAAGCTTCTCTCTCGTTTCCCAGGGCACACAGCGTGCGACGCGGAGTTTTCGCCTGCGGAATAGCGTAAATAGAGTCGGACTTTATGTTGGCCGTAAATCTGGCGGATACCGATAAACTAAACGGTAAAAGTCATAAACGGCGGCTGTGTGTGTGTGTGTGTGTGTGTGTGTGTGTGTGTGTGTGTGTGTGTGTGTGTGTGTGCGGAGGGGCGGTCGCGCGCGTGTGCCCCCTTTATCGCGGCCTTTCCGCGTCCGCGGAGTCAAGAACGCGCCGGCGGTGGCCGGGATGCGGCTGCGGAGCACACGCCGCGCGCCCAGGATAGACGGCGGCAAATAAGTTGGCTATATGTATATAACCGGCGAATAAAGAGGAACTGCTCGGGCGACCTAGCGAGTAAATATACCCGCGCTTCAAAGTGAGAGAGACACTGCGGAGGACAAATAGTTCGTGTAAATTTGAAAATTAGCCCATATAACGCAGTGATATTATTCTTTCTTCTCTCCTATGGATAAAAAGCATAGCTGCTGCGCCCAGTCCAGAGAGAGAGAGAGAGAGAGAGAGAGAGAGAGAGAGAGAGAGAGCTATAAATCTTTCGCGGCGGCGTCTCTTTCTCTTTGCCACTACTCGCGCGAGCGCACGTATATATAGGCGAGGAGGGGGATAAATCAGTCGCGAGATATTGTCCTATGCAAATCCCCCTATATACACCTACATATATATATATATATATATATATATATATATATATATATATATATATAGCGCAGCTCGCGCGTTCTACATCTATTACAGCGCGTTACACATACACACACACACACACACACACATATATATATATATATATCACGCACGCGATTATTTTTCTTCTCTATATACCGATGCTTGGACGGTTTCCTCCTCGGGTGCGCGCGAAGCTCTGAAAACGACTTTCGTCGCGTCAGCGTTCCTCTAGAAAATTGAACGCGCGCGTGAGAGAGAGAGGGTGGGAGAGGAAATCGCTGGAAACACCGGAGGAGCCGTTGTAATTACCGGCAGCGCACCGGGGCAATTTTCCCGCGCTCGCGCGCGCCAGCGCAAATCGAGTGACAGCCGGAGAGAGCGAGCGGTAATCGCTTGGCGCAGCGCGCGGGGCAACCTACACGCGGATCTCTCAATTTCTGCCCTGTTTTGAATGACGTGTAATTAGGTCGCTTTAACGCCCGCCTACTACTGCAGTACTGCACTGCACCCGCCGCCACCTTCGCGAACCTCTCGCTCTCCGACCCGCGAGCTTTTCGTGGCCAACTATGGCTTTGTGCAACTCTCTCTCTCTCTCCTTCCCTCACTTCCGTATATATACCTTAACCGCATTTTATGCCATTCTCGAAGCCGTGAATCGCGCCGCGAGAGGAGGACCGCCGCCATAGATAAGCCCTGATTAACCCTGATTATATTGATTCTACTATACCACCGGATGACTACTTGGCCAAACTGCGCAAATCGCTCTTAATTATACTTGAACTGCTGCTATACCAGAGAGCGCTGAGATTATCGCACAGAGGTACTTAAGTGTAATCTGGTTTTTCTCGAATCCTTATACTGACCGCGGTATATATACAGCAGTCATATATATGTGTATATATTGAAGAAATTCAATTTTTTCTGTAATGCGTTCGAAAAAAGTAAAAAACTTTCTGTGCTTTATATATTTGAATACTGGAAAACGTCCGAATGATGCGTGAACATTTTATTCGCACGTTTTGTTAAAACCCATTATGGTTGAAATAATCATATTTATTGTATATGAGATGCATTGTAAAATTGCGTTCGCTTTTACTTTCAACACACAAGCTTATTACTACACACCTAAATATATGTTTTAACGAATTCCACTTCCCGAAATTGCGCATTCACTCTTCCTGGATAATAGAATTAATTTGTTTTCTACCCTTGCTTATACTCGCTATGCATGTACACATGTAGGAAATAAAGTCGAATCCTGATACCCGATTTTTTTCACTATTTAAGTCCCTCATGAGTGAACGAACCAAGACTAAACTCCGCAATTGCTTCTTCTTTTGTTTCCCCGACAGTTGTTTACTTACATTCAAAAGATTAGCGGAAGATTGCTTCGGGGCTCCCAAGCCCTTTGTCAGGAGAATAACGTTAGGTACAATTCGCCGCAGGAAATATCCTAACTAATCTTCTTAGTCGCAAGATATTATGAATTCGCCTACCTCTATTATTTTAAAAACTACAACTACTAGTTGCTTGACTGAAACGACGAACGAGAGAAAAAGCTTATATATACACGAAAAATCAGAGAACAGTAGCTCACGCACAGTGTATAGCTCTCTGAGATTGACAGAATCTGAGGATATGCAAATGACAGCTGCTCTCAGCAGCAGCAGCGGCGGCATATAACAGTTAGATTGCACTGACTGGAACGAAGCCGACGTTTTTGTTTGATACATACCTATGCGTATTATATATCCGCGTGGAAATGTGCGGAGGCCACGGGGGCGGCACTAAGCGCGAGAAAAGGG
Source organism: Muscidifurax raptorellus (assembly GCA_020010945.3). Classification (NCBI taxonomy): domain Eukaryota; kingdom Metazoa; phylum Arthropoda; class Insecta; order Hymenoptera; family Pteromalidae; genus Muscidifurax; species Muscidifurax raptorellus. The sequence goes on along the minus strand of CM052078.1, from coordinate 37,796,763 downwards.
TAAATAGAGGAGAAAACCGGGGGAGAGCTTTTACAAAGTCGTGCGGAGAAATCGCGCGCTCACTGCTGCTGCACCAGCACAGGAAAAAAAGAGGCTATGAGAAAGAGTGAGGGAGCTTTTTACTCTGCTGGCCCAGACACCGAGATCCAGGCACAAAGGGGTCGTTACAGCTATAGTCGCGCGCGCGCGCGCGCTTTCTATTTATCTTCTTCGAAACTAAACTTTTCTGCAGGCGTTTTATTGCAGTCGCCGCCACTGCTGCTCTTCTCTCGCTCTATAGGAACAGCGTCAGCTGAGAGATAGAAGGACCGCACGGGAACGCACACTATGCAATTATCTCCCGCCGCGTATTGATATCTTTCAATTCCGGCGATATACATGTAGTCATCTGTAGCATTTCGCACCTCGCCGCGCGCATCTGCGTATATCATATTGTCGTAGCTCTCATTCCCTTGCAATTTCACATTCCATGAATAAAATATGCATGAAAGAATTTTTTACGCCGGACTTGAAAAGGCTTTTTCTCTGCGCGCGCGCGCGCGCAAGGATTATAGTGCGCCGCAGTTATGTACGGCTATAAAACGACTTTTTACGCGGATAAAAGCCTGCCAGCAGTAAAATTCTAAAGTTGAAAATGATGCCACTGCTGCTGCTGCTACTGCTGTTGCTGCTATAATATTCGCGTGTATCGAACTTCCATATCGATAGTGTAACAAGTACATGGCGTCTAGTGCAGTATTTCTCTTTAGAGACTATATATATATATTAGCTGGAAGTTTTACGCTCGGCGGTGGCTGATTTGTGGCTAATTGCCAAGATTCTAGTCCCGTTGCGGAGAGCTGGTATTTAACTTCTTTCAAAGGAAGAAGCAAGTCCCAAGAAGTGTTTGTCTATCTTCCGCAGCCCTGTAAATCTATATACACACACAGCTCTCCGAAAGCGCAGTTCAAAAACTCAAACAAAGAAAATAAAAATTATATATTATATAACAATAAGAAAAAAAGATCTTGCAGCGCGGGAAATTACAGGGAGAAGCACTTAGTCCGCCCTGCAGATTTACGTCTACGGGACACGGTATTATAGAGTTTATCCTTTGGGCTCGTTTCTCATCCGCGCGCGATTACATGCGCGTACGCAGCGCGAGGAGTCATAAAAAATGCTCGCACGCGATAATTCAGCTCGAGAGTAATCTGAAAGATCGGCAGTAAAAGAGGGAGAGATCGTCGTCGCCGTCGTCGTCGTCGTCGCATAAATGATGATGACGACGAGCGCAGTAGTAGGAGTAGCGCATATATATATAATAAGTGCGTGTAATGAGCGGGAGGCGCAATCGGTCGCGTGCAAAAGATATGCGCAGAGAGAGAGAGAGAGGGGGGGAGAGAGACGAGAGCTCGCTTCAAGGATTATACGCTTAAGCCGCGCGTCTACTCCTCGCCGCCCAGAACAGGACGTGCTCGCCGCGCACGCCGCGTTTATCAGTTCGGAGTTGCTGCAACGCGCGCCGACATCAGCCTATAATGAACGCGCAAAATCTCCTCTTTTATATTACATGTGTAGAACCTCAGCATCTCTAAGTAAGCATTAGCCGCGCACGAAAATGCTAATTGCCCCGGTATATTATAGACGATATATATAGAGCGCGCATCCTTGATACTTAAACTTATAGCTATATATGGATATATGTATTACGCGATGGTTTATATATGTACATTTTTCATTCGCGGTTAAAAGCTTCATTAAAAGTGGGCTTCGTACTGCGTGTATACGTGTATAACAGGCGCAATTTCGTAGATTTTATTTTATAAACGCGTGTATATATAACTTATCGCGCCAGCTGGAGATATATATATATATATATATATATATATATATATATATATATATGTATTTCCCCATTATATATACATATAGCGACGCGGCGCGAGAGTCGATTAACTTTAGGCAAGCTTCCAACTCGGCTGTATAAATACTTAAATGCATACGTATTTCTCTCTATTATTAAAACAATTTAATGGGGCATCTATCGGTCCACGGCTTCGTGCTATATATAGGTATACATATATATGTATATATTTATATATATATATATATATATATATATATATATATATATATATATATATATATATATATATATATATATATATATATATATATTATATGACAAATAGCACGCTAGCAATATCTCGCGTCGCCGCGCGGCTGCAATTCTACATATACACACGTATATGTATATATATGTATATCCGCGAATAACAGAAGCAGAAACTGTGTGACGTTTGGCCGGAATTTATTAGTGGTGCGTTGGTCGAGTCGGCGGCCGCCGCCGCATGCATCCCCCTTGGGAAACGTGTTCCGGCGCCAGCAGCAGCTATATGCAAGCCAGGAATCGAATCGAAAGTCAGATAGCTATAACGTTTGTTTATTGCGCTGCTGTATGCTGCTGCAGTTCTCTGCTCTCACTTTTCTCTATACTCCAGCCGATTCTCGGGGGAAAACGTAGGTATATATATACGTCGATGCGAAGATGATCTCGCGCGCGAAGAAAAGCTCGATCGAGAGAGAGAGAGAGAGAGAGAGGAAGCTATGGATTAGAGCTCGAGAGTAGATACGAATTGCAAAGTTTTGTCTATAACTGCGGGAGCTTCATGCGGAAAAGCTGGTTGCATATATACACACACACACGTATATATGTACATGTAACCAGCCGCAATACTCGCTGAGTTCGCAATTCACCTCTCGAGGAGGATCCAATAACTAAACTAATTATCCCGATGCCGATGAGAAAGTTTTAATCCTACCTCTGCTGCTTTTGCTACTATATACCTCTCCCCCCCCCCTGTATGCCCCGCCGCACTCCGGCTCAATATTCTCTCTCTCTTATTCTGCCCCCCTATATATACCTATCCCGCGAAAATATTCTTTCGAATATTCTAACAATGTTCGTTTTTATCGAAAAGTCGCGCGCGTCAGTTCGGCCAAGTTTAAAACCGAGCGTATCCTAGCTCTTCCCTGTCAGCGCGGCGGCGCCGAGTTTTTCCCTTCGCGCACCGCCGCCGCCGCCAACACTAGGTCATTCGGAATGCTGCTCCCTGCCACACTGCGCTGCAGGCTTTATATATATGGCCGCGAAGCAAGAACCAGTCTGCGATGCCACTCTCGAGGAACAGATAAAAAAGTTAAAGGCCTCTCTTTCTTCTATATATATACGCGCACAGCGCCGTATATATATATATATATATATATATATATGTATAGTCGGATAGAGAAAACCACGAGCTGACATCCACGTATAAGCTCTTTTACGATCGTTTAATTTTTTAACATACTAAAAGCCAAATGTTCGCTTCTTCCACGAGCGCGCACTATATAGCCTTCTTTTATAAATTGCTACAAACAGCTTTTGCTCTCTGTTTTTTTTTCATTAAAACTCAGTGTTCGAACATTCTTTCTCTCTCTCTCTCTCTCTCTCTCTCTCTCTCTCTCTCTCTCTCTCTCTCTCTCTGCGAATTCAATTATTTCCAGCAAGTTTGACTTACGCACGCGCATAAATCCGGGAGAGAACGAAAATATATAGATATATACATTTCGCGAAGAGACAGAGTACACAAAGCCTACTGCGCGTATTTGCAATATTTGCGGCAAAGTAGTACACACAACAACACCGTAAAAATCACGGCAGAGGGAATAAAATTTTTTATTATATGTATGCGTTTACTGACACGTGCCATGCACAGCGGAGGTAAACAACTCTTCGTAAAATAGATGTACATTTGCGAAGCAATATGCCCGTAAAAGTAAACAAGAGTGATATAGGTGTTTGCATTGTCGCGTTTTTAATTTACGCAAGTATAGCGAACATAATGTATTTGTTTACCAGATTGTTTAAACAGGTGGCGATAAATATTTTCCTAGTTATATCGTATTATCACGACCTTATCGCGCGAATTTCGATATCATTCGCACTGTATACGTACCTATATAACGATGTAATTAATTAAAAAAAAAGTACAAACGTTTCGAATCCGGCTCAATCTCGGAATCGAGTATTTGAGTCACACGCGCCACCGCCGAATCGTTGGAATAGTTGAAACAGAGAAAGCAAGAACGAAAAATGTATAAAGTTGAATGAAAAAAAAGAGATAGATATAAGTGGAACAGGAGCGAAATTCTACCAACGCGCGAGGGAGGACAGTATCGCGTGCAAGAGCGTATACATGAAGGTTGTTCATTAAGTAACTTCGGTGCTTGTGTTTTCTCTATATATGCAGCCATGGCATTTGCATAGTTGGATCTCTCGGCGATGTTGCAACGAGTTTGCGGGGAAAAAAATTTTTTTTTCCCCTAGAATTGGCCGGCTTCGCTTATAGGTGACAGAAGTTTAAAGAAGTTTGCAAAAAACACTAATTTACATAATAGCGCTAATTACTCGCCAACGAATTCTATTATTCGTAAATCATTAAGAGCAAAAGATTCTTTGGCTCGCAACTATATATATATATATATATGTGGATATATTCAATATTCACGTCGAAAGCTTAACGAGAATTTTCAGTTTTCTCGAAACGTCGATGTGAATCAATGATGCACTAATTGCAAAATTTAAAGTGGAAATAATAATTCATGCTGGCGCGTGTACATGCACCGGAGCGTGTTGCAGCGCGAAATCACGATCGAAAAGTTGATCAGAGTGAACGCGCGAGCGCCCGCTTCTGATGGCTGCTGCATATATAGCCTGCATACACATACACGCAGGAAATGAATAAAGTACACACAACGTATAACGTGGACGACAAATTCTTTTGGAAGCCAGTAGCCGTGCATTCGCGAGATGACGAGTTGTAAAATTTACAAAACATATATATATATATGCATATACGCGCGTGTGTCAGCGTTCGATTATACCTAGACAACGTATATAGCTTCGATGCGCACTGCATGTGTATAATCGGCGCGAGAGCTCATTTACCGAGAATCTGAACCAATTCGCTTGGAATACGGAATGAATCGCGCCAACTGGGAAATCCCTCCCCGAATCCTCGAGCGGCAAAACAACGAAATTTTAATACGAGTATCATTTTGCGCGCGTCTGCATTTTGGCGAGTTTCTCTGTCTATATTATAAACATAAACACACATACACACATACGTATTCCCCATTGGAGTTGCCAACTTGAAAGCTCATGGGCATATAAACAGTGCGGGATGATATGTATTACGAGCGATTCACTCGCGATGAAAATCTCCCCGCGCTATATATATATATATATATATATATATATATATATGCATCGTTTCCTCGCTCGATTGATTTATCGATTTTTTTTCAATCATACACACTGCCGTCATTCGCTAACCCGTGAATTTCCATAGTTATTCATTTTCTTCACGCAAAAAAGTCCGTGTTTATCGAATTTTATATATATATATATATATACAAAAAAGGAAGTCTGCATACGCTTCGTTTCATATTTTCACTGCAAACAAAACCGGCCATTTTCAGAAGCAATCCCGCGAAAAAAAAACATTTGGGACTATTTCAAAGTGTTACTGTGTATCTTAAATTTATATACGGGATATACCCAAATAAATTTGGAAATGTTATTAATCCATAGCTTCTCGTATCCACATGTGTACTAATACATAGCATGACGGGTATCAGGTGGTGCGCTTCGTATTTTTTTGTACCCAAGTTTAAATTTCATATCAAGACGGTGTCTAGGTGGTTAGGGTGTCCGATGACCAGGTCCAAATATTTCGCTCTGTAGTTTTCTTTTACCCTCGTCGGGATTGCTATATAGATAGCCACCTAAAAGCCGCCCTTTACGCTACGTATAGTGCACATGTGGCTACAAGAATCTATATGGATTAATTACATTTCCAAATTTATTCATTATTAAATTATGATAATTTGGGTATATCCCGAATAAATTTCGGATATACACTAGCGCTCTTGAGATAATTCCAGATAATTTTGTTTTGTGCATATTTCGGAAACGTAAAAAAGGTTCAAAAATTGATTTCAATATTATAAATCATATTGATTTCCTGAAATCCAATATATGTATATAAAGGCGAGGCAAGCTATACGCATTAGAGATTTATTTTTATCAAAACTTGTGACGAATGTGATAACTTACATACTTTTTCCCTCCTTAAACTTCGATCTCGCGCGCGCGCGTGTGTGTACACGTGCGTTATATAATACGCTGTTGGAATCGGGCTACGCTAAACTTTTCTACAGATCTAACGGAATCAAAATTTCAATCCGACAAACGTGTTATTTTTTACTTTTTTTGTTAGAAAAGGCATCAATATTCAAGCACGTTTTTTTTGTCGATATTCTAGGATTCACAGCGCGCGTGCTCTGTCGCCACAGCAGAGATATATGGTCGATTGTATACGAAAATCCGATACCGCGGAAGATATTATGCGCATAAATAGGACGTATATTTTTAAAAGATTTTACAAAGTGCTCTCTCTCTCTCCCTCTCTCTCTCTCTTACTGCTTTATTTATAAAAATAAACACCAGCCCTATGCATATATACGTATACGAGTCCAGTATAGCCTAAATCTCGTATTTACTCCAGCACACGCGTTTATAATGCCATCATAGGTATGTGTGTGTGTATGTGTGTATAACGACCGGTCAACTTTAGCTTCCTACCGAGCTATTTCTCGATTTTTGCGCGCGATCCGTAGCTTTCCAGGGGCCGTTTATAAAGTTTATCGAGTCGTTTTCCGAGACGTCGTGTCGTTTCGTCGATTATATACACGCTAGCTGCCGCGTATATAGAATTTCTATATATGTATATACCCATGTATATGGACTAGCGCATAGTACTCCTCCGACGTGTACCTACTAGTTGCGAGAGCGAGGAGGTCCGCGGGACGGCAATTATAAAGTGAATTCGATTTTGGCGCAGCATCAGCAGTGGAGACGGGGGTTATTGCTTTCGCAAAAGTCGACAATCTGATTTTCCCAAAGCAGGCCATTTTCCGCAGCGTGTATACACGCGTATACTTATGCTACTATGCCTATATACTTATATATAGCTGTCAGGATTTAGTTTTGCGCGGCAAACTTGACGGTGCTAGTAACGAGCTGTTACATTAATTGTTTTCCCGCACTTGTTATGGAATTCCAATTATTGTATATATAACGATATTAAGGAGAATGCTTGATGGGCTTTGTTGAGCGAAGCCTTGAGCAGCTATTGTTCTCAAGTTCTCGCGCGAGCTGCATTACGCGAAAATTTTAAACGTTTTCTCCCGGCATTATTGCAATAACTTTCGCTATTCTCCGTAGATACCATTGAAATTGTCGAACTCGGCCTTTTGTCTTTACAGCATATATATATAGCGCGAAATTCTAATACCGATTCTCCACTTCTTTCGGTGACTGTATGCATTATATACTTATACAGTTTAAAGTGTAGTAATACTAAAACAAGCAAAATATTTCAGCGAAATCTGAAGAGGCTAATTCTCTCTCTCTCTCTGTATTATATATCCAGGCAGAAAAGCGCTTAGCAAAGTTGAATGAAAATTTTCAAAGTTTCTCTTCGGCGCAGCTGAAAAATTGCAGTTTTGCCGTACCGAATCGCCGGCCGTAAATTAGTCTCGTTCGGGAGCAGATACGTATACACGCGCGGAAAAATTTCATCCATTCGGCGGAGATCACGCGCGCGCGTTATCGCGGCCACCCTCCCATCGCAACTACCTTCCGCGAGTTCCGACTGCTATGGGAATAGATGGATGGCTGACGGCAGCTCGACTATACTGTCCCTCGAACCGGTATCCGGATATGCTATTCGTTGTTTTGTGTATATAGCAGTCCATTTGTATATATATATGCACTTTTGACCGTTCGCGCATGCACATTTTTATTTTTCTGGCTTATTTTTTCCCCTCTTTTTGTCCATAGGTATATAATATAGAGACCCGAACAGCATACTCTTGTACGATACGTTCTGAGAACGTTTTAAACGTAAATAAGCTACTTACCTATAATTGGAAAGTTCCGAGGAACCGTATATGTCATGTTCGTAGAAAGTCGGCTCGGAAGAGGAAGAGTCGGGTTTCGGAAAACCGTTGAAAACTGCTCACGTTATTATGCAGCGACATACGACGATTCGATAAAAGTATACAATATAAAACAGGGCGATCAAGTTCGTAGGTCTGGAAGTTGGAGATACATAATTTTCCATTATACTCCAAGTATCTCTTGTTTCACCGCACTGTATATAGCTGTATACTTGGAACTGTTCGAGGATGCGTATAAGCCCCCATAATGAGAGGTAATAAATCGAAAGCACGAGAGATATATATACATAAGAAAGGAGAATTGGTCACTTACCCCCTCGTCAGACAGCCGCTGTGTAGACGTATCCTGCAGGCTAATAATCACAGTTTCGCGTGTTGCTCAGTTCTTGTACGGTTATATACACAGAAATACACTTGTCAGTTACACCTTCCCGCGCACATAACCTATACACATAAGGAACGAACTGCAGAGCAGCTATAAGTAAATAGCACGATGATTATCGGGAAGGTTAGATTAGGTCGTGTGTGAAACGAGAACGAGCGCGTACTCGCCGATGAGACTGCAGGTTATATCGATGAGAAGTGGGGGGGGGGGCCGAGGGCGCCAAGTAGGTATATAGCTATATCACACTGCACTACGCGCAAAAGCTTTCCTTTGACGCGTCGCCAAATAGATTGGAGGGGCGGGTCGCGGCACACCAGCAGCTACTGCACGCCGGCAACTCTCGCGCGCTCGACTACGACGGACTGACGTTAACAGCTCGCATCTCGCATCGAAAAAAAAATCTCCTCGTCACTGCAGCCAACAGCAGGCAATCCTGGCATCGCTTCTATAAATCTTTCGGCGGCGGCATTTCATTCGCGAGTATCCTGGCCGATAAATAAGTAAGTTGGACGCTTGCTCTGCCTGCAGCTGGGCAAAATTCTGAATAGAGAGCAGAGGACCGATTTTCCCCGAAAGCTCGCAGGGTTTCTCGGTCGGAGGACGCCGCTGTATATATATATAGATGGCGCGTGCATCGACTGCTGCGTCAAAGCAGCTGTGTGTGTGTGTGTGTGTGTGTGTTATCGGGAGAAACCGATCGGTGACTAAGCGGAACTCTTGATGTTTCGGCCTCTTGATCGACGAGGTGAACTAATATGCCTTGGATCCCCCGGGCTGCGAGCTATGCTCCGCGCACTAGCTATATGTAACCTATAGACATGTATATACGCGTATGTATAACGTCGCGCACGCGAACCGGATATATACGTCGGAGTAGAGATCGTGTGCGACAGAGCCGATGAGCTCGTTTCGTCCGCTCTGACGACTTGTGCCGCTCACGGCTTGCTGTTTTCTTTCATATAAAGAATCGCGCAGCGGCCCGAATTGCCCTTTGACCGCGCGAGCCGCATTTCGCTCTATACTATACACCAAGAGTGAAAGAGCTAGAGCGAGAGAGCCGTTACGCGCGAGCGTATTTAACACTGCTGCAAATGTCTAATATTTTGCCGGAATAATAAATAGCACCTGCGGCGAGACCGGCCGCGCGAGTTATGGTATTATATATGAGAATTGAGATATGTATATATGCTCGGCGCAGTTGACGATATGCGATCATTGCTATGCAAGCATTATTCATATGTGCCCGAGACCAGCTGTGCGCATATGCATCAAATGCGCCAAATTGAAAAAGTAGCCTCTGTTATATATACCTACATAGCGCGATGGCGCAGAGCTTGCTTTTTTCTCCGCGTCGAGATTATTAATCATTCGTTGTATATATGTATATAATATATATATATATATATATATAATCAATCCGTGTCTGATGTGAACCCACATAACCAGCTCTCTCCTAAAATAATCATCATCCTTTCGAGACTGAAATATATATCGACAGCTACATACAGGTATAACGTGTACATGCATACGCTATCACGAGATAGAGCCAGTTGAAAAGTGCTGACCCGAATGAAGAGTCTGACCTGCTGTTGTTTGAGTGATACTTTATAAATATAGGTAGCCCCCCGCGCTCGCCTATATATATACGTAAGGGCCGAACTGGTTTCATTTCACTCAACTGTCAAACGCGAACTGCACCGGCAGTAAGCCATTTCGATATTATTGCGTTGATGGCCTTACCCTGTGCTACATATATATATATATATATATATATATATATATGTGTGTGTGTGTGTGTGTGTGTGTGTGTGTGTGTGTGTGTGTGTGTGTGTGTGTGTGTACAAATTACACACGAAAATAATGACTCCGTTTATTTTGCTTTTTTTCACAGGTGAGCATCCCGCGGCTATGCAGCACGGAAACTCGAGCAACAGCGGCGCGACAACGCGCACCCTGGCTCTTTTGTTGCTGCTCTTGCACGCCGGCTCGTTCGCGAGGTGACTGCTAAACTGCGAGCTCCACTAAGAGGAACCCGAAGCCAAAGACACCCACACACACACACACACACATAGTAAACATCCGGACAAAACAAAAAGTGGCGAGAGGAGCGCAAACACACGTGGGCTCACCAAAACTCTCGCGCCTTATATTATATTATATTGCTCTCTCTTTATCTCTCTTCTATACGTGTATATATATATATATATACACATACACAGTTTATCCGCAGTTGCCGAGAGAGCGCGATCGATCAAGAAATGAAAATATACGAATGCGAGAGAAAGAGAGAGAAAGAGAGAGTATTATATAGAAATAAGAGAGAGACTTGGCGAGTCTCGATTCACAAGCACTCGATCAAAGTCCCTGCAACAGCAGCAGCAGCAGCAGCAGCAGCAGCAGTTACCCCCTTAACCTATCGTGTACATTGCGGAAAGCTTCGGAAACTGTGAGAAGCCAGCTGCTATAGCACTCGATATATAATACCTATATTATATATATATATATAGCGAGAGAAAGAGCGCGTGCGAAGAGGAGAAAAAAAGGTATGCCTGTGCGTGCGACTGAAATGATACATAGATTGATATATATATATATATATATAATGCGCGCCGCATCAGATACTCGACTGAAACTTTATTACTGCTATATATATATATATATATACCTAATAAGTGATGCGTGGGCCACGTGCAATTTCTTCGACTTTATAGTACGCAGGTGTAATACACGCCGAGAGGATCATAATAATATCCGTTGTATAGAATCCTATAGCGTATGTGTGCGCGCGCGGCACTTGCCTACACAGCGGAGGCCATGATACATATATAATATAATACACACGAAATAGATCAACATGATAAGAAACAAGGAATAAAAAAAAACGAGAGCTGTCCGAAGAAAGAAAGTATATAAGCAAAAAAAAAAAAATTAGAAACTCGTTATAGGATATAATGTGTATATAATATAACAACGTAGCTCGAATTCTCGATGCGCTATATACGTGTATATAGCCGTCGCGCGAGAGAAAGAGAGGACTATATAATAACGGTCTCGCGGTGCTTGAGCGCGAAAGAGAAAAGTTGTGCTGCGAGCGCCCGTTATTTTTTAACGAACGATTTCTCTTTTGTTATAGACCTTGCGTTCAGCGCGAAATTGACGTAGCTTGATATACCACACTACTGCAGACACGCATACACGCACACACGTGCTACATATATACGGAGGAGGAAATTCGATATTTTATTGTGCGCGCGCAAGCTCCTGGATTGTTGTTTGTCTTGCCGCCTAAGAGAAACGAAAGAGAGAGAGAGAGAGAGAGAGAGAGAGAGGGAATAAAATTTCATATTATTTCCAACGGTTTACCTTTATTTTTCTCTTTCCCCATAACAGAGGATGAGAAAATCATAGTATATACACATATATATATATATATATATAAGCCGGAAAGAGAGAGAGAGAGACGCTTGTCAACGAAAACGCCTCACTCGAGTGACTCTTACTTTTATTCGTGCAAATTATCATGCAAGGATTTTCTCCCGTGCTTTTTTCTCTCTCAAATTGGTCGACTCTCTTCTTCCTTTTCGTTTTCATGGCTATTCATGAGCAATTGAATAACAAAGTCTTTCGCGCGCATTTGCATAGGTATATATATAGTGTGTTACACAGGAGCGGGGTGTATACGCGCTGTCCCTCCCACGCGTTCTTTTGTTTCGGAAATTGAAATTATTTTTGCCGATTAACTTTATCCGGACGACTGCGAAAGTGCTTTGAATATTTATCAGCTCCGCGGATTTCGCTAATATGCGTTCTTTATACCTACAACGAATTTTCTTCCCGTCGACATATCTTGTGTAGGATGTTTCGCGAGCTGCATCAGGTGCTCTGTTATACAAGGAAAAAGAAACAATTCAATGTATAGAAGTACACGAAAAAAATATTATAGTTCGTATAATAAAACCGAATGCAGGAATTTATAAATAAACGTACGGTTATTATATAGATATAAAAGACAAAAAAAATGAAGATATCAATGAATGTAACATATATATATTGGTTGGGAACGATGATTGTTTTTATCGACGCTTTTATTTTGTACAAACGTTATTATGTATTATTACGAGCTTTTTAACGATATTTAGCTTTAAAATGTGGATTAGCTTTTACAATCACTACGAGATTGCATTGTTTTTCGAGGAAGAAGGCGATGCGTATGTTATATATACACACACACCTAAATTATGAGTTTGAATTATATTATATATGATCCTATTCGCGGCTGTCTTATATATACATATAAATATACGACGATGTAAATATTGAGATACTATAAATATGTATTCCATTGTAGATTTTTGTTTTTGTACAACATTAGCGCGATATATTGCGTTATCGTGTAGAGTATGATAGATCCACAAAACTATGAAAACTAAGCCGTCATCCCACACACACACACACACACCCACACACACAAACACACACAGCTTATGTACGAACACGCGCGTCAAAGGAAAAAAAATAAGATTACAAAACTTGTGTTTAAATCATCAACCCTACTGTACTCCTCGCACAGCAAGTGTTTACATCGCAACATATATTATACATTTGTGCAAAGCATCGATCGTGCTCGTAGGACTGATTTTAATTAGCGAGGATACCAGCCCGTTTGTATATTATTTCACTCGCTCGACGTTATACATATATACATTTAAAATTATCCGATTTACGTTTTCCGACTGTATTGTAAATTTCACTGATAATGAGAAGTAACGAATAAAATATAACATATGCAATGAATCAATGCTGTTGTCTGTATTATTGTAGAATAAAGGGAAAGTACATAACTGGCGGAATAATCGAGCGGGCGCTTGTGTTGCGTATAGTAAGCGCATCGCGCAATATACAACTGAGAGCCGGACGTAAACGTCGACGTTCGAAGCTGACCTAAGTAGCCTAAACTCAAGCTCGCGCGGAGAAAGGCTTTGCTCGGTCTTGCCACCGCCGAGCCGAGTTTAATGGGGGAGATTAGAGAAGGGAAGAGTAGAGAGGACGAGTTTATCCGGGTGTGCGCGGACGTTAAATCCTTTCTAGAACCAACACACACATAGGAAGCTCTCAACAACACAAGCTGCATCGAAGAGAGAGAGAGAGCGAGCACAAGTCGTGTATATATATATACACGCGTTCTTTTTGCGCGCAACGCAGCTATATACAGCTCTCCCTGCTATATGTAAGTATTTTCGCGGGCGGAAAAAAGCTCCTGCAGCACAGCCCGGATCGGCCAATAAAACTGACCTACTTTATACAGCGATTCGACGTTTCCCATTCGACTTTGCGCTTCGACAATGACGACTGCTTCCTTCTTCGGCGAATCTTCGCTCCTCCCTGCGCGATGCTCGAGGAGACCCAGAGCTGACGCGAACTTTGGCCGCTGCAGCGCTCACGTCCTCGCTGTCCGGCGAAAAAATTCAATCCGACGTGTTTTCCTCCTCTGCTTCCGCGACCTTTTGACAAAGCCGCGCACATGTGTGTGTATGTACGCCGGAATTCCGTGACACGAGCCAATATGCAGCCCGGCGGGGAACGTCCTCGTGTCTTAAATTTATTCGAAAGATATTCATTTTGTAATTCCGAGCGAATGCGTATGTAATATATATCGCAGGAATATAAAGGCTCCCTTTTTTAATAGTTGACAAATTGAAAAATTTTTAGCTCATAAAATTGCGGCCCTTTCTCTCACTCTGCCTCCGTTGGTGCGCGTTTTTTACGCTTTTCCGATAAAATATTCGCATAGTTTGAGAAAGGAAAGCGACGTCTCACTCGCCATTTCAGGTTTTAAAGATTATCGGGAGAAAGAGAGAGCGCGAGTTTATTGAAGCATCAAGAGGCAGTTTCTCAAGGAAGCACAATGGCCGCTACCTACGACGACGACGACGACGACGAGGACGAGGACGACGACGAGAGATCATAAAAGCACCTCAGGAGATTGGAAAAATGTAACAGCATTATGGATGCGACCGCATAAAATAAAATTCCAACTTATTCGAGCTGCTATATATACTGCACGAGGGAATAAAGAAGAGCCCACTCGATGCATCGATATATATGTATAATCATATTATAATTCTGCAAACATATACATTTCAATTATTTTTCAAGCTCGATATTTATCGGGACACTCAACTAGCACATATATATATCGAAACTGCCATTAATCAGCCATCCCAGCTGTTATTATTGCTCTTGTTGTTACTTGTCCCCCCGCGCATGATACTTTTAGTTCGCAGTGTATGTATATGTATATAGTGTGCGCAGCTGTTAAAAGCGCATTTTGCGATCGCAGCCAAGCTGACAGACTGCGAGAGCTTGCGCGCACATTCGTTGCTCATTAAGTCGCTCCGTGCACGTGTGTACCTACATATAGAAGCGAGAGACTCGATGTATATACGCGTATGTGCAAGTAGTATACATAGCAGCCAGTTCCCCCCTACACTCGTTAAGTTGGCATTACGCTGCTATATACTGCAAATTATCTTTGAAACCTATATATATATATATATATATATATATATATATATATGATACGCGTATTATCCTTAAAATTCGTAAAGCGGCCCGGCTCTCTATCGATATAAAAGCTCGCGACTTTAGCGATGCTTATTATTAATAAAGCGTTGCGATGCTTTGCAATTTTTTAAATTAAAAACGAGCCGCTGATGAAATTCTTTTGTGTACATTAAGCATCCGCCTCGCTGCAGCTGGATGAGGAAATTTAATATTAGCTCAGCTGCATTAATCAAGCTGCAGCAGTAGCAGCGTATAGTATAGTATAGTAATAGTATAGTATAGCATACTACACTCGATCGATCGGCTGGAACATTCGAAAATTATCACGAGGAAAGGAAAAAATAACGTTTTCACTTTTGATTAATTAGCTGGAGGAGAACACTATCGACGGTTCTATTATGCTTTGAAAACTTGATCGTTATATATATATATATATATATATATTATACACTCGCTGTGATATTGTATATATTGGCATACTATAGGCGAGAAATAAAAATCGAGCGGGTGAGAGCCGGCGAAACGTAATTACAATCGAGTTGCGAAATAACAATCGGCCGCGCGTATATATATGTATATATATATACGTTAAAGCTGCCGAGAAAGAGAGTAGGAGTGTCAACAGCAGCCGCGAAAGCAATTAAACGTACTAACTTCTCATCAGCATCGCAGTAGGGGCGGCACTGGCACGTACTTCCGGCGTAAACAAGTTTCAACGTCGCCGGGAATTTCAAGTCTAGTCTCGTTGCAAGCTCTGACTAGTCTATATCTATATATATATATACAGACGGAGGTGTGTATGTGTGTATATATCGAGAGAGAGGACGATTTCTCGCGATTTGCATCTCTTCGCACGTATATACGTATATATATATAGGATAATGTTTGCCTTGCCGCTTTCGCTGATTTTCCCGCTGCAATGATTTTCTAAAATAAGCGCGAGACAGGACACTGCGTCGAGTTTAGCGAGTAGTGTAAGTAAACGTTGGCCGCGACCCATCGATGCTCTACCCGCTACAGAATATTTACAAAGAAAGCAGAGAGAAAATCCGATGGATTTCCAGCTCTCTAATGCTTATCTCTTCTAATCAATACAAGTATCCATATATATATATATATATATATATATATATATATATATATATATATATATATATATACGCGTCGTCGTTTTTCATTTGAACTCGGGAGCGTATATATGCATATGCGCGCGATATAATATAAAAAAGAAGCCGGAGGAAAGAAAAAGCGAGAGACATTTTTCAGCTACTGGTATGAAATAAAATTTTTGTTGCGCAGCCGGATTTACGGGCCGCGCTCTCGAAAGAGAGGAAGAGGGACGAACGAACTCCCGATGTATATATGTATGTGTGCGCATCGGGTTCTCTCTTTTGCGGCGAGTTGGTTTCGCGGTGTACTGCAGTGCTGTGACGACGCGTCAACTTTCTCTTTTCATCCGCG
The DNA here is from genome assembly GCA_020010945.3 of Muscidifurax raptorellus. NCBI lineage: Eukaryota > Metazoa > Arthropoda > Insecta > Hymenoptera > Pteromalidae > Muscidifurax > Muscidifurax raptorellus. The sequence goes on along the minus strand of CM052078.1, from coordinate 37,780,307 downwards.
CGAACGCGCGTATGTCAAAAAATATTACTTACCCCGCGCGCGCGCGTGCGCGGCTTATTTTTATACGTATAAAAATGTGATATTTCCGGGAAAAATTGAAAGCCATCGTTCTTCTATATAAACTGCATATACGAAAAGTTATTCGCGCGCGGGTTTCAATATATATATAGCTGCGTGTATACGTATATAGAGTGTCCGAAGCGCGTCGCTATAAAGATTTGCTTTATACATCTTTGTCTGCTTCTACAAGCTTTCATTCGCACACACACACACATATATATATATATATATATATATATATATATATTTATATATGTAGGTTCACGTACAGTTTGTCGTTCGCGCCTCGCGTGTGGAGCGACAATGTAAACGCGCGGGGGCGCCGTGTCGATTAATCGTCGCGCGCCGAAAACACGATAATTTTTCCCAGCCGCGCTTTTTTTCTTGTTTCTTCGTTTTTTTTTCGTTGTTTTCCCGCAAGCCCCTATTACAATCATTTTTCCATTCCGCGGCTTTTCTCTGTTTGTATACTCGTTTTATTTCTATTTGTTCGCGAATACCCGCACACACTCCCTTGAAAAACCGAGCAAAAAAAAAACGCCGCTGGCTTTTCATATTTGCGCCCGGCTAAGGGCGTTAATTTGAATTTTTTCCTCCTTATTATTCTCTTCGTCGTCATTTCGTGTATTATAATATACATCATCGGGGTCATCGTTCCCTTCTCCCTAATCGGACTTTAATTACGTTTCTGTAAAATTTTTAGATGTACATGGCATCGAAGAGGCGACTTTAATATATATTTTTTCCCTACTTTCACGGGCTCTTTGTCAGCTGCGCCCAGCGGGATTCTCTTCATAGCTACACTGCGCCTGTACTCGTAAACTAAATTGTCCGCGTTCATTCTCAGCTCTCTCGCAGCGTGTCCTGTTTAACGCACTTTCTTTCGCCACTTTCTCGCTAAATTTATACCTGCAGGTGCATATATATATATATAGGTATAATAGGAGAGAAAAAATTTGACAATTTTACTGGACTCGCACTGCGCGGGCAAAAAGAATTCCAGCGAGAGAATTAAGTAAACCTCTTTATTAATACTGCTGCAGTAGCGCAGAGCGAGCGCTCGGCTATAAAAGAGAAGTAAAACTTGCTGCCGCCGTTCTGTGACGCTGCCATTATATTGCGCTAATTCAATATAGCAGCATCGAATTCAGCAGAGTCGCGCGCGTATACCATAATTGGAATATATATATGATAGACTGGCTCGAGAAACGCACTGCATAATATATAATACAATGCTTCTCGATTTAAATCCGATGAAGCGCCGCGCGCATAAATGACGCGCGAGAGATGAAGAACAAACGGATACGGCTCTTCGACGAGTTTGCGTCTGCGCGCGGAAGCCGCTCGATGAATTTGCGATGAATTTGCAGCAGCAACGCGGTTTCGCGCAACTTTACTCGTTCGCGGAGCTGCCGGCCCCCGGAGTAGTAAGGTATGCGGCAAGCTCAACTCGTCACAGCTACTCCGTGTGGTGTATCGCTATACCGACGGAATATCGATCGACTATATACCTCCCCCTCGTTTCGAAACTGCTACGTCGATTAGCATACCGCGCTAGCTCTCGGTATATACACATATATATATCAATCACCGACAAGTATATATATATATATATATACATATGTATATACATGCTTGCTGCCGCCGAGTATGCGAACGCATTTTTTTTCTCGTTTCGGCTTAATCGAGATCGATATCAAACTTTTCATTATGCACATATACGCGATTAGAGCTGGAACTTGCTGCAGCCTCGCGCGGCTGAATTTGCATGTGTAAGCACGTGTCTTGAAGTGCGCAGCCGAGGATTCGATTAATATTTCATTGCACCTGCAGTCGCACGAGTATATATATATATATATATATATATATATATATATATATATATAGAGAGAGAGAGAGAGAGAGAGAGAGAGAGAGAGTATGTGCACGGAGAGCTGCCTAATAACCGTATTACACGCGTCCTAACTGATCCTAAAAACAAGCGAGTGTAATACGACCTGCTTTAAAGCTTTATATATATATATGCATATACGGGGATGAGAGAAGCTATAGTCCTGCAGATGCTGCAGTGGTGCGCAAGCTCGCGAGCTTTAATGAGAAATTCAAATGACATAATTTGAAAGAGCGCGTTTTTCGCCAACTTTGCTGTTTATACTCTCAGGCACGGGTGATTTGCAAGCAAACCGTCTCCCATCCGCGCGCATATAGAGAGACACACACATACATATATATATATAGGAGAGGAGCAACGGGCGCACGTGTATACCATAGCGTTCCTCTCTCGACTGATTAATTCCGCCTCTTTTCTCCTTTCCCATACACACTCGCGCATTTTAATTGGCTCGCTGCCAATTTATCAACAGCTAATGACTGCTCTTTCGGGGCCACTCCGAAATTAAACTTTCGAGAGCGCGCCGGGCTTTTTCCTATCAAAGCCCGGCCCGCGTGTATGTATAATACAAAAGAAAGTTTTTTTTTCGCGATACTCTCAAAATTTCATGCTGCCGAGCGCATTGTTTCACAGCATTGCGCGATTGATGCGCGCGCCAGAAATACTATACCCGCGTGCGCTTTTGTTGTGAAAATCATGTACACACACACACACACACACACACACACACACACACACACACACATACGTGTATTAGCATTTAGACACGCGCAAAGTCATATTCAAGAGACGTTCCGCGTCGCAATCACGGAGCAGCGCACAATTGCGGCGGAGACACGTGTCACGTGTGTGCGTGTGTGTACAAACTATGTCGCGTATATACACAAGTGGTGTAAGCGCGCTTTAGTCAGGCGCGATAAATCGAGCGTTTCTTATCCCGGGGATTATATTTTCGGTGCGAAAGCAGGATCCGCAACTCCCTCGGCAAATAACCCGGGGATTATATTATCCGTTGAAAATTTATGATTCACGCTCGAGTTGAAGTTTCGAATACTCTCTTGTCCCGGCCGCCTATAGTAATATACACAGACTCCCAGCGCGCGGGCAATCGAAGAAAGCGATAGATTTCCAATGGGCATTGCGCGAGAGTCCGAGACATGCTTTGCCATTTACGGAAGAGCCATTCGGTCATGGCTTGACGCTTCCAATTAACGCTAAATCCGTTAAAAACGTGTGCGTGCGCGCGCTGCCCGCGGCAGCGGCGCAGAGTCTTTAATTAATCACGCTCTTCTAATTTGTCCTCGTTACACCCTTTCGACATTCGCCGGGGAATTTTCAATTACACGTAGACGCCTGTAATCATCTGCTTTGCCTGCGCATCACGCGCGAGATTTCATGGGACTCTGTCGTTTACTCGCGCAAGCCACTTATCTCGCTGCTCTCTTTCTCTCGTCTCTTTATTTCCTATATATATGTGTGTGTGTGTGTGTGTGTGTGTGTGTGTGTGTGTACGCGCGTTGTCCGTGGGAATTTCGGTCTTTTTGAATTACGAGCAAACTCGCGATGTTTGTGCGATTGATTGTCAATCATATATACAGGTATACACTCTATATACAATACGTATATATACATATTCGGATAGCGATAGAATTATAGTCGGACGTAATCGATTATTGCAGAGTATATAACAAACGGCCGAGGTATAGACAAGCGAACATCAGCAAACAATGCTAATTGGCGCGTTTATATAATGCGCAGTGATGATGCACATATCAGCGTCGATGTTGATTTTACACACCTTTTATCGCCATTACATATATATCTACATATATATATTGCATTGTATTGTATACACCGATGTACTATGGGTTGGTAGATTAATTAGCGCAAGAGACCCGCGATATGCTATTCTCGACTCGCTATATATACGCATCAGGGCTACATTACAGCAACGCGCGTATATTCCTGCTTCCAACAGAAATTGGTCATCCGTAACGTATACAGCACTACAGGCTAGATATTACGCGTGTACATAGCTATATATAGAAAGTGTCAGGCGTAAACGAGAGCGGAATTTTAAAAATCTCAGATGATTTTTCCGGCGTTATAAAGTGACGTTTTTCGTCCTCTATTCCCAATGAAATTGTTAACTTTTCACGTTTAGCCGCATCTACTGCAGCGTACGTATATTATTATACGCGTTTCTGCGCTAATGAAAAGCGCTATACACACATATATATATATATACAGAAGCGGATATTTCCGAGGGTCGCACGCGTGCACTTGCCACTTCACGTCCGCGCGTATTATTATATATATATATATATATATATATATATATATATATATATATATGTATATGAAAGCCCAGCCAAAAAAAAAACAAATTTCACGTGAAATAACGCGCGCGTCACACAAAGTTATATGCGACGCGATGATTGAAAGGAAATCGCTTGGATGAAAATTATATAAGAAGTTTGTATGTATAATAATTATACAGGTGAGCAGGGACGAGTTGAAATAAAAACGCAATATACACAGCATTTAGCTTGAATCCGCGTCTGATTTGATGCTGCGCATGTATATAATTTGCATATTATACGCGCAGGTGCGAACGTACACGTGTAGACCGCGTCCGCAACAGCAGCAGCAGCAGCAGCAGTAGCAGTACAGCAACAAAAAGCAACTGGAGCTTTGTAATGCAACAGCAGCGCAGCAGTGCGACGCCTCGTTTCTTGCGTCCGTCAGCTAGCATAGGATATATAGCGCGTCGGGGGAATGCAGTTGTTCTCTCTCTCTCTCTCTCTCTCTCTCTCTTTCTCGCGAAAGAACAAGCTCTTTACTTAGCCGCTCGTAATCTTTTAGTATCTCAAGTGATGCTGCTGCTGCTGCTTCTTTTTTCCACTCTCCGGCTCTTGCTACTCTCTTTGTTTACCGCTATATCTCGTTTCTTTTGCATCGCGAGCTACTATGTATGTATATATATAGCGCTGCTGCTCGACGTGCATTATCATCGTCACAGTCCTATTTCCTAATGAGCAATCGGCTGTCTTTTAGCTTCTCCTCTATCTCTCTCTCTCTCTCTCTCTTGCGTTTCTCGAGTAAAAGAAAGGAAAAAAGAGAACCTACCGCTAATTGCGCGCAGGATATTTCTTTTAGCCGCGCAAAAGCGATCGTTAACGAGCGCTCATCGCAAAATCGATCCCGCGCGCTAGAGTATTAGTATGGTAGAACTAGTTACTTATATAAAGATATATATATACGAAGTGATTTTTTGGTGTGTATGATACATCTCTTCTTACAAATTGAGTTTTTAAAATTTTCCTAGTCGAGCTCTCTCTCTCTCTCTCTCTCTCTCTCTCTCTCTCTCTCTCACGCTGAATTACAAAAATATATCCGCAATTTTTTAGCGGGTAAAACTGTGTTATGATTTTCAGATTTATAGCGCGTAAAAAGTTTGCCCCGCGCGCGCGCGCGCCGCCGCGATGAAATCGGCTTCGGGAGCTCAACTTTTAGCATAAATTCAGCAACTTTTCAAGTGTATATAACATAATATTTTAGCCCGAGCTACGCACTCGCTCTTCGCTTATAATTCATTCCTTTTCTAAGACTTTATTAATTTCATTGACGCGCATTATATGCTATGCGCGATTATATCGGTTCTGGCTCGTCGCACACGAAACTTTGCGAATAATCAGTACATATATATATATATACATATATACAATACGAGACATGGATTTTCGAACGGCGGCCGATAATTTCGAGACGGAAGAAAAATCACGAGCTGCAAATTACGAACGAGAGGTGTGTTTACAAACGAGCGGACTGCGCTATATATACAAACATATACAGTATAAATGTAGATATGAGGCTTGCTGCGCGAGTACATCAATACAAAGTCAGAGCCGGTGGCAGCAGCAGCAGCAGCAGCAGCAGCAGCAGCAGCAGCCCATTTCACTGATTGCGTAGGCGAGATTGCAAATCTATATCGCAACAGCAGCAGCAGCCGACGAGGCTCTGTCGTGCACGCGATCAAGCTGCGTGCGCGGGGCGACCAACTAGACTAGCTTATATATATATATATATATATATATATGTGTGTAGCTACAGACAGCTGCAATGTATGTATGTATATATATATATATATATATATATATATATATATATATATATATATATGTATACACACACGGTACAGAAGTGATGAGCAGAAACTCCTGAGAATTGTGCAGAAAAAAAAATCGATCGTCGCACTCTCTGCAGCCTAGTTAACAATAAGCTGCCGCCCTCTTTAACCTCGAGTACGTAGTGCACTCTGATAAAAGCTATAGTTATAATAGATGGTTTAAGTGCATCGGCGCAATATGTGGGTCAAGCAGTAATCGCACTCGACTAATTCGTCACAGCTCTCTCTCTCTCTCTCTCTCTCTCTCTCTCTCTCTCTCTCTCTCTCTCTCTCTCTCTCTCTCTCCTGTCTGACATACAGGTGTGTAGCGTATATATATATACATACATACGTATAGTCGCAAAACGAAAAAGCACGGGAGAAAAATGCTATGCATTTGATTTCGCAAAATGTTTGAGCGTTCATTAAACTATATATATCTATACGTAGTGTATATACAGGTATATATACGCACGCAGCGGAGAGGGTCCAAAGTGCTAGCCGCCGCCAGCGCAGCTACAACGACAACGACTCACAGCTGTGCGCGCGCTCATTAACAGTTCTCGTTATACGCGTCGCCTGTTTTCCGTACAGAGCGCGCGCGGTCCCCGGCGGCGCCGCGAGCGAATTTCCTTTTTCAAACAAATTACTTTGCTCTCGGAAATCCCCGCGACTATAAAATCTCTCGATAATTACACGCGCGCTAAGAGTATATTCGTAAATAAAAGAGGAGAACGAAAAATGGAATTATATCGGAAGGAATAGCTTTTTGAGCTTGCAAGCACGATGTTTATGCATATACATATATATATATATATATATATATATATATATATATACGCAACTCTGCTACTCGCGTATGTATATACATATGCATGATTCGCGCAGCCGCAGGGTAAACAGAAGCTTCAGGAGCTAGAACCACGTCCCTCTCTCTCTCTCTCTCTCTCTCTCTGGTCGTCATTAACGCCTGATGCTGCTTTGCAGCTAGTGTGAGATGAGCCAATGACACTGCAGATATATATCCACGCGTCCCTCTCTCGTATAATCTAGATCAGCTGTATTATACTGACCACAGCTGCTGCTGCTGCTGCTGCTGCTTGTAACGCGTCGTCCTCACCACCATCATCATCATCATCATCGTCATCATCGTTACGGCTTTCAATTACGCTGATTTCCCATGTCGCGCGCGTCTGTAAAAATATGAAAAGGAGCGCGGTTTCTTTTGATCTATCATTGCGAGAGAGTATAAGAGACGCCTCTCTCCGCGGTCCGCTGGGGGCTACTGACTTATTGTCCCGAATTTCTTTGAGACAGGCTTTGTTCTATGTGTTATCTATATATAAAAGCGTCGGTGTGTGAAATTGAAAATAAGTTATTTTGATGAAGCTTATTGTGCGGACTATATAAGATCGGTTATAGTGTGGGGGATAATCGTATGCGATGAGTAAACAACGATACAGAAGTTATATAGAGAATACCCATCAGACGAAAATTACATTCGCAGGCGCCTCTCTCATCTTTAGGTATATATATATATAACGCACGTGCAGTGTATAGTTGCAGCAGAGCAGCCGAATATCTCTCGGCAAAGTTCGCTGTACACCTATATACATGTATATGTAGGATATTGTACGAAAGGGCAAGCGTTATATATGTATATATATATAGAGAGAGAGAGAGAGATTGAGCAAACAGCTGCAGTGTCTAGAGATCGATCTGCTACTAAGTATATGTGCACGAGTGAGAGAGACGCGCTATTTGTCTTACACGTTTCTTCCATTAGAGAAAATCAATTAGCGCACGAGCATGTATATATATATATCTGCTCTCGATCATATAATCATCTTACGGAATTTCTCGTCGAAACTTTGCAACTAAAACTGCAGCTCCGTCGTTGATTTAAGACTCGGAGAAATTTCAATTCCAGCGCAAAGATTTACACCACCCGCATATGAAGCCTCATGATCTTTCATCTCTTTTTGTATACATACATATTATGGTATACACATAGGACGAGTCAGTGCAGGTGACTTTTTTTGCGACCAGCTCTCATGCACTCTCTCTCTCTCTCTCTCGAGGGTCCTCCACTTTCTTTTACGTAACTTATGTGGCCTCTTAAGGGACTTTCTTTTACTCCAAGATAGCTCTAGAAAAAACAGGAGAGCCGAAGCCGGCGTGCTTCTCTCTCACGAATGATTCAATTTCCAGTTGAGAATCGACCAAATTTACTTTCACGCCAGATAAACTTTCAAAGCGATTGATCTGTCACTCGGGTGATTTTTAATCCTATCGTACACACACACACACACATACATACATACATACAGGTATAGAACTAGCTCGAGAGAGCTGCACGTGAACGTTTAATCGCTATAAGCGACGTAAACCGCTTACTTTGCCCCCCCCCCCCCGCTCGCATGACACCAGCAGCGTCTATATATATATATATATCCTCTGCACTTAAACTTACCAAACGAATTAACGTCGAGTTGGTCAAAGCTTAAGAAAATTACGCGTAAACGCGCTTCTCTTTCCTTTTTTTCTCTCGTACTACCGCGAGTTAATTGCTTCGCGCGCACTAGTCGTCGTCGTCGTCCTCATTGTTACAGGGAGATCTGAATTTGAAAGCCAAATCAGCAGTTATATATATATATACATATATATACGCGGAGAAGCTTAATTGATGCTCAACAAAAGCTGCGCTGGTCCGCCGAGAATCGCGCGCGCGGCGTCCCCTGAGAATATATCCCGCGACTTAAGACGATGAAATTCTAAACCATGACTATATATATATATATATATATGTATATATACAGGGGAGATAGCCGAGGCGCGGGGGATAAAGCTATTGTCGCGCGCATAAAAGCTTATGCGTCGCCGGCCAGTGCGTCTACCTATACATATATATATATATATATATATATACATATCTCCTACTGCGATGCAGCTAGCGGCTATAGGACAGCAGCGGCAGCAGCAGCAGCAGCAGCAGCGTCGACATTGTTTGACCAAGCTGTTTGTTTGTGTGTCAGCGATCGTTAGCGTGTTTGGCCCGATGATATAATTGTGTACTTAGTCTACTCTTGCGTTACGCGGCGGCCAAGGCGGACGCGAGACTGCCATCGGGCCGCTGCGCGTCGACGCCCTTTCATCATAAAGCTCGCTCGTGCGGCCCGGCCTATCTCTGTTTGTACAACAAGGATCTCTCGCGAGGCTTTGTTCTCCGCATATATATATATGTATATATGTATATAGAGACGTAGACATAGTACGTCGCGACCTCGGATTTCTTTTCTCAAGCGCGATGTGGCGATATATATATATATATAGTCCGATAGCCGCAAGAAAAGCCGTTCCCTCGTCGAATATAAGAGTATTAATCTCGAGTATAAAGATAAGTGAGAGCAGCTGAGAGCTGTGGGTATATATATATATATATACGCGGCCGACAACGAGGTCAAATATCTGCGCGGCCCCCCCGCGTAGAAACTAATTCCAACCTCTAATGGCTCTGCCAATAGCAATTTCTGCAGGACCGCCTTGCGCGAATAGTACTGATTTCGGAGATCTCTTGAGGCTGCTGCGCGCGCGCTACACCGCTGCGGAAGAAAGTTTCCGGCTTCCTCGTGTGTGTGTGTGTGTATAGCTGGCGTAGCGAACGCGGCGGCTTTTTTCACAGATTAATTTGTAAGAGGAACGCAACTCGCTAGAAAAAAATAACGAGCTCCAAATGGGCCCCGGCGTCATTATACCATCCTCGTCTCGCGGATATATATATATATATATATTTGTACCTACATGTATATACTTCGCGCACATATATTCGCGCTTCGAGAGTTTTTAATAAGGCTATATAATATAAGCGCGCGGAGCTTTAAACAAGCCGGATCGAGAAGAGACGGAGATTTTTTCGTGAAAAATTCCTTATACGTATATATATATATATATATATATATTTTTTTTATCCATCGTAATGTGTGTGTCAGTCTTATTATATATGTACAGTCATGTATATACAGCGCGTTGCGTTATACGCATATATAAATATATATATTTAGATATCTCGTCAGAGAGCCTTTTGAATCTGCAAAAGGTTCTTGCCTTTGGTCTCCGGAGTCATGTAGAGCAGGAGCCCGGTCACGGCCCAAACGACGATGGCGAAGCAGAAAAAGGGCGGCGAGTGCCCGTAGTGCCAGGTGTCGACGACCATGAGGTAGAGCTTCGTGCCCAGGGTGTAGAGGAGACCTCCGTTCATCGTGACCACGCAGATGCCCAGAGCCTTGACCTCCGGAGCGAAGAGCTCCGAGATGAGGATACCCTGGACGACGAGGAGTCCACAGTTGAAGGCGAAGACGAGGAGCAGCAGGGCGACGAACGCCAGCAGGGAGTACGCCGCGAACGTCTCGGGGGCGTAAAAGTAAGCCGCGACGAAGAGGTTGCAGAGGCCCGAGAGCAGTCCGGAGATCGCGACCAGGGGTTTGCGTCCCCATCGCTCGACGAGGAAGCTCGTCAGGACGACCGAGACCAGCTGGACCAAGCCGTTTATCACGCTGGCCGAGTGGTCGGACATGACCGAGGAGATCCCCAGGTCCCGGAAGATCCTCTGGCCGTACATGATGACGGCCATGTAGCCGCCGAAGTGATGGCTCACGCTGAACAGGCCGATTATCGCGATGGCCTTGAGAGCCGCTCTACTCCGGAGCAGCAGCATCAGCTTCAGCCTCTTCTCCCCGTCCTCGTCGTTGCTCTCCTGCTGCTTCCTCAGGCTCCTGAGCGAGTGCTCGATCAGCTCCAGCTCCTCGGACACGTCGGCCCGGCCTCGAATCCTCTCGAGCACGGCCTCGGCCTCCTCGTGCCGATCTCTCATGAGGAGGTAATACGGCGACTCGGGCATGAAGGAGAAAGCCCCGAGGAAAGCCGTGCTCAGGGCCAGGTTCAACCAGGCGTTCGAGGCGATGCTCATCAGCGGCCCGACGGCGAACGCCATCAGCATCCCGAGGTTCAGCATTATCATCATCAGGACGTTCGCCACACCCCTGCTCCCCGTTGAGGCTACCTCACCCACGTACATGTAGCAGACGCAGTAGCCGATACCCTGGGACAGGCCGGCCAGGAAGCGGGCGACGTACAGCACCTGCGTTAAGGTGTCGCATATGATGTGTATAAAGGAAAAGCCGAGGAGATTGAAGAAACTTATATATACCGGAACGCCGCTGTCGGCCAAAGCGATGAGGCACCAGCCCAGAGCCAAGGGTAGTCCACCGAAGAGTATCGTGTTCTTCCTTCCGATGCGGTCGACGATGAGCGAGTTGAGCGGCGGAGCGAGCATCTGTCCTATCGCTATGAGCGACATGAGGCTTGAAAGCTCCGCCGAGGACATCACCCTCCCCGGCGCGTCCTCGGCCGTCAGCTTGACGCTACTCGGCGAATTCCAACCGATCGACGATCCGATGCAGAACATCAGTACGGAGCCTGATACGCGTACGGTCTATTATTATTATTATTATTATCATTATTAATATTATTATTATTACGGACGAGTTTAACTTACAGGTACCCGTAGCCAAGTACTCCCAACTTTTGCTTCCATCCGGACTGGCGTACTTTCCCCTTTCGTCGGCCATTTCCCACAATTTTTCCTTTTTTCCTTCCCCAAAGACGCGCGCGCGCCGCGACAGGTGGAAAAGTGCGTACAAGGCGCGAACGAGTCGAATCGCCGCGCTTATAGACTACTGCGGCCGAGCGAGTTTTTCAACGAATTCGCGGAGCCTCGCGCTACAATGTGTAAAGTAGCATTAGCCGAAGCTCCGCGGCTGAAATTTATTGCGGGCCGCTATCGTCATTGCAACTCCACACTCGTGTATACCTATGTATATATGGCTATATACAGCTTGACTGCGCGTTGTGTTATATACGTATATACGATACACACAGGCCTCAGAGCCGAAAAAATCTGCATTGGATCTAAAATTGGAAGGAATAAAATCAATATAATACGTATACGTGTTTGTTGTGTATTCGTGTTGAGGGCAAATATTGATTCAACTGCAGATTATATATCCTTCTGATAAATGCTTGATACCGCGGAAGACTCGCTTTATTATATAAAACGCCTCGGCGTCAGATTGCCGGAAAGTTTTCCGCGGCATCGGAATTCATCCGTCTCGTGACGCATAGATTCGTCTTCATTCAAGTATACCCGCTGTAATCGATCGTTAAATTAAAATTCATTGCTATTTCGTACTGCTTATATAATGCGACGACGCGTCTGCTTTGATAAGCGATCCTATACTCTTGTATATAAAAAAAAAAAAAACGCGTTTTGTCAGAGAGCTCGCGCGCGTTTCGGAGCTACTGAATTGCTGAGTAGACAGAGGAAACTATTTCCACGAGTAATGAGAGACAGCGGCGGCGTCAAAGCGGAGCAGCCGTGTATACATATATACCTATCCAAAGATCAGTCTCACTGATACATCTCGCGCGTGCACTTGTCGTCGTCGCTATATATGTATGTATGCATTAGACAGCAGCAGCCACTAGAGAGAGAACTGGGAGCCTCAGAGAGGCTGAGATTCTTTAAGAAGTCGCGCAAAGTTTGCCCTAGAAAAAACACTGCGCGTCGTCTATTATATGTATCTCTGCAGCGGAGCGGCAGCAGTCGGGTCGACGTCCCTGTTGACCCTGCAGTTGGCTGCGCAGCTGATGTTAAGACCTTTCGTACACCCCCTCCACCCCCCCCCCTGCTCACTCTCTGTGTTTGCCACTGCGTACGTGTGCAGTCAACGCGAATCTCTGTATGTACACACGAGACAACGGCGACAACGTCGACGAGGGGTCGAGATAAGGACGAATGATATTTGACTTAGGACCGTCGAGTATAATGAGCAACGCGCCTCTCTCTCTCTCTCTCTCTTTCTCTCTGATTGTCAACTATAATACTCCATTCTTTTCTGCACGTTCTAATTTTTCACTGTGCATTATCCTAATAGAAGCCCCGCATAATTTCCCATATTTATATGGTTTTATGATTTTTTCTTCTTCTTTTCGAATTTTAATAAATTAAGCGCACGCGTGCGCTCTGTGCGGACGAGACCAATTTAAATGACGCAACGCTCGCATACCAAGTGCAGAGAAGCTGCCGAGTGTGTGAGTATGTATATAGTCGTCATGACTAACGCCTGAAACAAGTGAAACAACCCTCATGCCAAACTGTCGTCTACACGCACGCAATCTTAATATCATTGTATAGTCGCGTATAATCGTCTTCTCTCAAGTTTCACCTATCTCATACAAACGCATCTGCTGCCAGCCGCATGATTAATATCGCTCGTGCAATCTTGACATCATCTTTCTGGCTATGCAGCCATGTGAGTGTGTGATATCGGCTTCTTTTTTTTATTTTCTCTTAAACATCGTTATTCAACTATATAATATACTAGCGGATACTAATCGTACGCCAAATGAGATTTCCGCAAGTCTCCGCGGCGGCACATTGCGCAGAGCATCGGTAATTTAACGCAATTACCACTAATTCCAATTTGTCACCAAGTAATCTATGAGTGCGCGCAACTTCCAAGAAGAATACGGAATCGAAGCATTCAAACTGGGTCAACTAGAGAACTTGACTCTCTGGGGAGAGGAGAGAAGATATTGGATCGGCATTGTTATCAATCTGAATGCCTGACAAATTACGATGGCAAAACCGCTTGAATTGCCACGGTAACACACACGCGCGCGCGCACCAGCTGTATCCACATGTAATACTTATAATAACGATAAACTTTCCTCGACCAGTTTCATCGACACAATGAGCAAATCGACTTAACATTATCGTTTATTGCAAATTATCTCTATGTACAATATTTACAAGACGGGGAAACAAGTGACATCTCTATATAGACGCTTTTCAAAAATCCGACACGCGGCCTTTTCTTTCCCAATCTCCGTAGCGAGTTGGCTCAGGACCCCTGGGTCCATTGCTCTCTCCTGTTACTGGATTTATGTTATCAGGAAATGGCTCTAATGGCTCTTTCTCTTGATACGGGTGCTTGCCCTCCTCAAGTTCCTCCAATTTATCTACAATAAACGTAAATAAATAAATTAATTATTTCAATTGGTTTTCCTCGTCGAACATTAGACGAATCAAATAACACAAACCAAAAGGAGCTTTGGCTCGCAGCTTCTGCGAACCTGGCATTTCTTCCACTGTTGATTCTTTCTTTAAACCCATGCTTCCTAAAAAATGCAAGACAGCCTTTCGGTATAAATTGCAATGAAAATGGTTAAATTAAAAATCCATGACACTATTCTAAACTACAAACCCAACGGAGCCTTTTGTTGGAGCTTCTTTCGAAATTCTTTTAATCGAGCACTTTCCTCTGACTTATCACCCTTATTTGTCGAGGAACTGAATTTTGCACTGCCTGAAATTATTATATACATGTTATAAGTCATGCAATCACTATACTTAGCATTTTTATATGATTTGTTGACCAACCTTTATAAAAACTGCCTGAACCTTGGCACAAACATCGAGCTACTCTTATCATGTTTATATGACCACAAAAGCAATGACAAAATTTCACAACTGCTCTAGAAACCTGCAAAATCAAGTAAATGCAAGTAGATTTTATTTTCTTAAAAACTATAACAGAACTATATAATTGAACTATAATCGTATACCATAGGTTAAAATAAAAAAAATAGAATTATGAAACGGTTCTAAAATAAGTACACGACTGAAAACATTTCAAACAAATGACTAATACCTTGAATCGGTTTGTTTCACCATTGAACACTCAAAAGTTCATCAAACATTTCCTTAAATTATACTATTTGGCTACATAAATCTTCAGTTGCAGACTGCTACACCTTGCAATATCACGGCGCTGTTGCACGTGTCCAAATACTGAACTAAGAAAAGTGGCGCTTTGAACAGTTAAACTTTAAACTTTGAATCTTGATTTTCTTTTCTTTTTTCAATGTATATACACATTTATGTCGGAATTTATCAGATTCACTAAAAGTAAAACTAACTAGCAATAAAAATGTTAGGATTCTTAGCAGTTACTAATCGAGTGAAGAATCAAATAAGACATTTTGTATCAGGTAAGATGCACCCCCTTAGCTGTACTTATAATGTAGGGTAAAAGTCCCGTTAGTTTTTTAAACATAAAAATTGTTTCACTATTTTCTAATCAGGTGTACCAAATAATACTCCAAAGTCGTCTAAAATTAATCAATCCGAGCGGATGAAACGGTTTCATGAGCAACTTGCTCTAGAAAAAGCACCGCGTAAGTAAGAATTTTCAGGATAAATCGCTGTAAAGAATTTATTACAGCCTTTATAAATGTATCCATGCTATGACGTAGGTCTCAAACCAGGAATGCGATTTGTCGATCTTGTATTAGTTGAGACTGATCCAAAAAATGGAGAAATTATTTCAAACAGCGAACAAAATCCAACAAAGTGGGGAGATTGGCAACACGGTGGACGAGTTACAGACTTCTAACTTAAGAGATAAAGCTACCAGGTAAGCTGCATCCCATTATTTATTATTATATATTATTATTTGTCTGTAGAGTAAAAATTCGAGTTAGTTTTATATAAAAAAAATATCTTTTTACTCTTTTCCAATTAGGTATGTCGAAAAATATTCCGAGATCGGATAAAGATAATAAATCCGAGCACAGCAAACATTTTTATGAAGAAACAATTATACTAAAATTAATAAACAACCATTTATATGGATAATAAAAATGTATTTGCAAAGTATTAAAGAAAGTTATCTACATAATCCATAACTTATATACTATTATCTTTTGAATTATGTGTAAGACTAACAGTAGCACTTTCAATTGCCTATATGTTCTTTTTTGTTCTTGACAATGAAAATCAAATTCATTCAGTTATCAGCGCATGGCCGATAAACCCTGAGAGATGCATATATTCAATACCACTTATAGTAAACTATAGACAGATCCACAATATATCCACATATCGCGATACAATAACTTAAAAATCTTACACAAGAATATATAGTCATGTATAAATTTCATTTCTTCATACTACAAAGTCACACTTGTTCACTTTTATGCATATTCACACGATGGGAAAGATGAACGCAATTTACATGTATACAATGATCGAATATACACTTTCCTTACATTATATAATATAAAATAATAGATGTCACTCAATATAAGATTGTATGGTTAACGAGAAATGAGATTTGTCTATAAAAATGTAGTCTAATTTGTTTAAGCCAAAAAATAGAAAAACACTAAAGTTTAGTTACGTCAGTCTTTCTTTGCCATCTGAACTCAACAGCCTGTGATGGATTTCCATACAACAAGCGGCGATTTTTAGAATCCTTTAATTCAAACAAAAATATTAATTTAAAAACTACAGAGTCTTATTAATGGCTAAAACATCACGCATCATCATGTTTCTCAAAGTCCATAAGGCATTCACTACATTTCCATGATTGCCCACGCCGTTTCCCAACCAATCGGCAGGTAACTTTGTAACTTCAGGAATTTGCGTGTTTTCAGGAGAGGCGCTCATTTGCTTGTCCCAGTTGGATATGTACCGGTTTTCTGCAGTCAAACCTTCAATATACCTGAATAAAAAAATTGTAAAAATTTAGTTATTACAACTATTGTGCATAAAATTAAACTTTTTAATTGGAAAAGGAAATATTTGAAATTTTAATAATTGTACGCAAATCTAAATAAAATGGTTTATGCATACCTTACGTAGGCATCTGAATGCAATACCCTACTTGGACGGGGCGGAACTGCAACAAATAATGGCTCTGGTTGCTTGGCGGGAGGTGCGTTATTCGTTTGCGTGGCAGCTGCTGACGTTTCTAAAAATCATACATAAACAAATAGGATTTCTCGAGTTTGTATAAAGTACGGAATCCAAGTGGTTTTGTAATTTAAAAACATACGTAATCGTAGTCTTTTCTCAAACAAACCTGTCTCCATTGGGGCTAATGCTGTAGATCCTTTCGAAGGTACAAAGTTTCTAAAAAATATTAATGTGGTATAAATGAAAAGAATTTATAAAACATCTATTATGAATAATATAACTTTACACTTTTAAATACATACTTGCTTCTTTCGGCTGGTGGAACATTGCGCCCATTTGATTTAAGTATATGTACTTCTTTAACATGCCTTGCAAGTCTCTGAACACTTGGAAATGGAGGTACAGATTTTTTCATTCGACCACAACCACGCCATTGGCACTGATATTCCAAATCTATGAACCAAATTAAAATCATTTTAAAAATATTTTTTACTTTCCAATAAACTAATGTCGATTGATTATTCAACTGTTAAGAAAATCGTTACCATTATTGCCATTGGCAAAAAATGTCTGAACATGACCAGTTTGCTCTGCCACGCTGTGATCAATACAGTCGGTCATATCTTCAAACTGCCAATCACAGTTTTCCCAACAACATTCATAAACTAAATCTTGCATTGATCCAGCTTGTAATCTATTTTGGCATTCTTCATTTAGCTTATTTGCTCTTTCTTCCCACATGGATTTTTCCAGAGGAGCTAATTTTCGCCACTAAAACATTTATTTGAATAAACGGCGATAAATATTTGACGTGGAAAGAAATAATAATATATAATTAAATGAAAAGTTCAATAAAGTACCTCGTTCCCCACCATTCTGCTGATCTCTCCAAAAGTTGAATCAGGATTACTTTGCGTAACGGTTGTTCGCATTTTACTCGCATACAAAATATATCCCGTAACCAATTTCCTACCCGGCGCTTTCTAAAAAGAAGAAAAAATAAATAATAAAATTGCAATGCTTCTGTGTGCAGTAAGCAATAATGCCGACAGCACACATCCTTACGAGGTTTTTAACAAAAATTATGTTTGCTTTTAATGGTGCAAAACGAATAAAAAAAATAGTAGTATGCTGGCATATTTCTGAAAAAATTACATAAAAAAAAAAAAAATTCCGAAAGTTTATAAAATGTACGCTCAGTGGGTTGTGATTGCTGAATGATTTTGAAAAAAGTAAAAAAATAAGCAGAATGAAAATGGTCACGACAAGGCCTACCTTTTTAGAAGATACGGGTGTTTGGGAGACGGAGAGCTCCGGTTGAGCTTCCATGGAACCGACCGATGGTGGAGCATCCAAGCTGTCCTCACCCACTCCTACTCCCACTCCTAATCCCACTCCAATGCCTAGCACATCAGGGTTTAGCGCATCCAGCTTCGAAAAGTATGGCGATGCCTCCTAATACGATTTATGCTTTGTTACGTTATCTTATGTGACCGGCAAATTTTAATTTCAAAATGTTCGATTTTCTCTTACATTTTATTTTTATTTTGAAACTGGTACAAAAAAGCTCAGAACTTACTGACCTATTCATACGTCAAGTTTACGAAAAACATACGTTTAATAAACAATATTCAGTATAGGCATATAAAAGAAAATAATAATCATTAGGGGTCCACCATACTTTATATATATATATAATAACAACGGTCATTTCCCCGGCTCCTTGCTACCTACTTCTAGATACCGGCTACTTCTTTTACTCAAGAAATTACAAATTATATAATTCGCGTCACTGCGTTTTTGCGGCTGCGCGCATGGTAGCATTCATCAACGAGATCCTGTCAAAAATCTTAAAGAAAAGATATTGAATACGCTTTTCGAGAGCGTACTTTTAAATAGTTGTTTTCTAGAATCCTGTCGATGAGCGCTATCTCACTTCCGTGCAAAAGTATTGGAACAAAAATTATAGTTTGTAATTTTTTGAAAGTCAGAAAATGGGCCAATTTTCTGGAAGTTGGAAGTAAAGAGAAGATAAACATTAGATTATACCTAAATAAAAAGTATGGTGGATTTATAGACTTTAAAGTATACATATGTTTTATAAACTTGATATATTTTAATTTAACAAAAAAAGATTTGGGCTTTTTTGAAAACCGATGTTATCTATAGTAAATTTTATGTAAATAGCATTACAAACACAGCATTCATTTATTTTAAACGAAGCTTATCATATTATACTGCGACATAGGAGCGAGTTGTTTTGGGAGTTACATTTTCATATCACGCTCACTTACTTTCACGATATTTTTCTTCATATTTGTAATGAACCCAACAGGTGCTCTGAACGATTAAATTCTTTATGATACTTACTATCTAAGGTTATGATAACTTAATATTGAAATAAAATTTGAATATTGTCAATCAAATAATAACAAAATGTAATTAACAAAACGTGAATATGCCGGCATAAAGTACGATTCATGCACTATCCAAACTAATACAGCTATTTTTTATCTGGTACTTCTAATCATCAGTCATATGTTCACAACAAAATCAAAATATTTCATTATAACTGCTTAATTAACCAATTTGTTATAAACAAAATGTTTGCTGCATTAGTGTGAATATTTACATAATAAAAAGCATGCAATAGCAATGTGTTAGTTACATGTGATGAGAATACACAAGCTCATTTTATAATTACCATTTCAAATTGGCTTGGAGAAGCACCAACAGATTTACTCTGATTTTGTATTTGAGGCACATCACTAGGCACCTATAAAAATATTTCCAATATGAAAATGAATTCTATGGTCTGAACATATGTTCAAGAATAAAAATTAAAATTATGAAGAATGAATAAAAGTTTCCTTAATTTGATTTTCGGATTTACCTTGGCGGGATTGATTGGCTTGCGGAAAAAGTAAATTTCATCTTCTGTTACTTGATAAGAATGATTAAACTTTTTCAGACCTTCTGCGCCAAGTTTTCGTATCATATTTTTATTTTCATCAAATGCAGATTCACAGATAAACACATCATCTTCCGGAATTTCCGTTGGACGACCTGAAAAATTTCGTTTCATTATCTGAATTAAGGCGTTTACTTGATAAGCTGTACAGCTGTTATGCAACTTACTACATATATATTCCCCATAATCAAGAACAGCACACTTTCCAACTATTGCAACAATAGGATGCGTAGCATCAACCGTAGACAAAAATAATTCTTGCTTATAAAATAATTTTGTAGGTGCATGAGTAATTTCAGTTGGACCTAACAGCCATGGTCCTCTAAAGTAACATTTTTCACTGTAAAAAATATTGAGAAAGTAAATTTAATAGTTCTATTATATTGTGAAAGATCTATTTATTTCAAAACTTACTCTTTAGTTGACCATATAGAGTCAATCTGGGTAATTTGTTGTCTACCGCCATCAGTTGCTGTGTAAACAAAGTCTCCCAACTTTACTGGTCCCACACAGGTATTATACTGTTCATAATAAGTATTCTCTGGATCATCAGCATTAAAAAGTATGACATTCTGAAAATTTATAATTTTTACTAATGTAAATAAATTACTATTCAAGCTATCTTTTTACAGTTAATTCTGAATCCAAGAAATCTATTTTTTGTACTAAAATTAATGGCAAAGATATTAAACAATTAATGATATTAACTCACTGGCTTTTCTTTTTCTATCAGCTTTTCCCCTTCTTCAAGTTCTGCGATTTCTTCTT
Source organism: Muscidifurax raptorellus (assembly GCA_020010945.3). Taxonomy (NCBI): domain Eukaryota; kingdom Metazoa; phylum Arthropoda; class Insecta; order Hymenoptera; family Pteromalidae; genus Muscidifurax; species Muscidifurax raptorellus. Next base: position 37,759,630 of record CM052078.1, on the reverse strand, counting down.
TATGTTTTTCCAACCTCTCTTTATATACAGAAATCACGCGTTTTGGCTCTAAGGGCTTCTCTCTTGGTGTCAATTTCAGATGGTCTGGATCAAAATTCCAAACTTTGATCTTTTTGAAAGCTCTTGCTTTTGTTGAGTACCTTGATTCACATACATAAACGTCTTTCTCAGAAAAGCCTTCTGGCACCATTCTAAAGTAGTCCTTTACACTCAAAACACAGCATCTGCCAGCAACTTTAGATAATGGTACTGCTACATGAGCATCACTTTTGAATAACTCCTTGTCAAGAAATTTTCTTGAGGCTACATGATAAGTTTCACTTGGACGATAAAAAAGATTGCCATAGAGCATTTGTTGTCCTTCTGCATTCGTCCATAACCTTTCGATAAGAACAATGCTAGTCTCCATGCCACGCTCTGTTGGCTCAATATATGCAAAATCTCCTGCTCTATATATTTCCTGATTGAAGCTCATAGAGCCTCCATTATCACTATTTGTTGCGCTATTACTTGTATCGGCCTCCTAGAAGAACATGAAGTTATATATTCAATATTCCAACTAATACTTTTAAGTAATATTTTAGCCGTTATACTTACTTTATCATTGCCATCGCAACTTTCATCTTCATTTGACGAAGAAGGTTCCTGTTGAACTTTTATTCTTTTCAACTCAGCTACCTGATTTGCCAAATCATGAAGAGTATAATTGAGAGCAGATGAATGTAGTAAATCACCGTTCCTAGTGACCTCGTCTCTTGTGCGTAGGAAAAAAGCTTGAAGTTCAACGCTGTCCTCAAATGGCTGAGAATCAGTACGAGATAATTTTCTTGCCCTTTCTAAACAACTGAAAACATCTTCTTGAAATCTATCAAGCCTTTTATAGACCCCTTTGTCCAAACGGCGTTTAATTAAATCAAGCGACAACCCCCGGACCCTGTTTGATAATATCGATTATTAAATATTGATAATAATTCATTAAAATTTCAATTAACAAGTTAACCTATTAACATTTATTTTACAAAACTAAATTAATAAGTTTCATAAATTGATTGTTAAATTATATTATTTATAGGAGACTTACTTTTTGCCATCGACTATGTCATGTTCAGGTAATTCAGCCATTGAATCCGAATAACAGCGCCCTTCTTCATCTTGATGATTATATAGAGCAGTAAATATTGTTGCCAATATTTCTTGTACTGCGGCTGCAACGTCAGGAACGCTTTCTTCATCTTCACTTAGTTGCAGCTTAGTTTGAAGGACTAATCTTTGCAATATCAGTGCATCCTGCAAGAAAAGCATTATTGAGATAAATGTCCAAAAAGTCGAATATTTATCTATACTTCAAGATTAATCAAGAATCATTAAAAATGGCTGCAATGAAGTTGTATTTTTAGAATATATGACTAATGAAGTCATGTTGGGTACTAAAAAAGATAAAAAAGCCTGCCTCATTTTTTTTGCATTTTTTCCTCAGACGTTGATCTATATCTCTGTCCCTTAACAATCGAATAGTACAAGGTTTAACTGGTTCTTTCTTTACTGAATTGACGGCTTTGTCGACACAAACCATTTCTGAATCTGAACTCAACATCTTTACCAATGTAAGCTATATGGCATACAGTGGGTGGACAATGCAAACGCAACAATTAGTCCGTCAATCATGCATTTTAAGATCAATAACAAGATTACTTTATCAACGGCACTTAATTTTTAGCATAAAAACACCACGCAATAAATTGTAACATTATCAAACATTAAACGCGGGGATTAATTACACACGAACACGATGTGTGAAACTAGGTATCTCAAACAAGCATCTTGTTAAGAACTAACCGACGTAACCTCAAAATGACGGATCATAACAGTAGCCATTTTCTATCACCGGCGGCAAATTTAAATATCAATCAATACTTGGTAAATTTGATATTTTTTAATATATTATAGATGGATATACCAATATAATTCAGACTTGGTTAAATACATGAAAATATAAAAATATTGCGAGGATCCATCCGTTTATCCCGCTTGTATACATTTTATACATATACATAGAAGGTCCATTACAGTTCAAATATCGAAATGGGACTAATAATTATTTTATTATTATCGTTAATAATTTATTTTATTATTATCGTTAAAAAGTCGTTTTTGTCTCAATTCAGTTACAACCTCGCAACTGAAAAAATTTCACTTGAGTACTTGCTCGCAGTCAATCAGTCTTTATAGAATACGCAAGTACATACATATGTACATATTTTGAAATTATGTATGTACATACATATATATTTTTTGCAAAGATACGAAACGTTCCCTTACACTAACGATTTCTTGAATACTTGGTTAGGAATTGAGCGCGTCATTTCTTCTTCCCGACAAAAATATGAAAAACTTTGTTTTATCAAAAAAGAAAAGAAAAAATCGAAACGACTGAGACTCATTAAAATTAAAATATTAATAAAAAAAACAAACTCGATTATTGTATACATCATTCTTCATATGCATCACGGTTTCAAGTGAAATAAATAGTTTCTTTTCGATATGCATTTATACAAATTTACATAAGTGAAATTTTTACAGATAAAACAAAGATTAATACATCTTACCTTTATCAGAAAAAAGTGTTTTATTTAATATTTGTAGAAATCTGACTAGGTACTTACCTGTCTATTTGTAAACATTTGCAAAGAATATTAAAATATACAAACTTGCAGTTTTTATCAAAAATGATTTTCAATTCACTTTGACAAATAAATTTTAGACACCTTTATAAAAATTAACGAAACTTTTTACAAACCTTATAAATCTGTGAGTCTGGTTCATTGTACTTGCAGGCATTATCAAACATGAGTAGTAAATCCGATACTAATTCGTCAAGTGTCTCATAACCATTATTCTTTAATATAGATGCGATTCTTTCCATATGGATAGGATTTTTAATAACTTCATAATAATCAGGGTATTCTTTAACATTTGGCAATTTCATAAAAATTGAAGACAATTGCCGACCTTTGGCATCATGATAATCCTTGATTGTATCATACATGGTACGCATTTTTTGTAAATGTAAAGGCACCACTTTTCTCGGTCTCCTATAATTACACAAACTGATAGTAATACATTTAAAAAAAAGTAATAGCAAAACAAAAAAAAAATTAAGCATTAATTAAGTAACATGTTTACTAACCCGACATTTCTAGTCGGAGTAGTTAACTTATTTGGCTTAACAGGTTCTGGAAGAGGGCCTAATTCTTTTATTTTGTCCATTAATACCTTTTCTAAGGTTTTTGCATCTTCATAAATTGAAGATCCTACTTTATTATATTGGCGACAATTCCTGAACATTAGCTATAAGTATAAAAAAAATGTGTATTCTTGTATGATTGAAAATTCATATTAGTTAACATTGATTATCTTATATTTACTTTAAAATCTTGAATTAATTCGTTTTCAGTGTGATACTTTTCAGCTTTGATATTAGCTTCTATAGTTAACATATCAATTGGTTCAGCTATTACTTGATAATAATCTGGATATAATTTTTTTGAAGGCTTTTCCATAAACATTAATATAGGTTGTTGACCATCATCAGTCTATAAAGAGAACAAATATGCATATTTTTGTTTACTATCCATAACAGAAAATTATGAAATAATAATAGAAAACTTACAACGTATTCTATTACGCATTTAACAAGTTTATGTAATCTCTTTTTCAGTGGAATATTATCTTTATACTTTCCACGTGTCAGAATATTAGAAGCTCTTTTTATTAGTTTTGGATGAACATTGTCTACCTCATCTTCAGATTCGGATTCCTGAATAATAATAATTCAATGATAGTTATACCATTATAATACTATTTACTACAATTCTTATTACAGTTTGTATAATTTAATTACCTGATCAAACTCCAATAATTCTTGAACTTTTTCCTGCATTACCTTTTGTAATTTTACAGCAAACTAGAAAATTAATGTTTTAATATACCAAAAAAATATAAAATCATATTTTGAACTAGAAATTGTTTTATTGTCTTACCTTATATAGACGAGAATTATGTAAATTATACTTTTTGGCATTTTCAAAGACAAGATTCATATCTGCAGCAACTTCACTGACAGTTCCATATTCTCCTCTCTATTATAAAGTTTAAAAACAGGTATAATAAAGAGATTATCATAAAATAAAATTATGCAATAAATACCTTAATTTTTTTACGAATTTGCAACAAAGATATTGGATTTTTAATTGTTTTATAATAATCAGCGTATAATTGCCTCGATGGTAAAGTCCAGAAAAATTCACTCATTCTTAAACCTGTAATAATAAAGAAATTCTAAGAAACAGCAATCAAAGAAGTGTAAATGTATTCAAACTCGCAAATAGATTTATTAAAAGATATGATATATGGTATATCTTTTAACACTATTAACATTATTATTTCAAGTAGTATCGTGAAATTAATACCTGTACTGTTTGGAGCTGTTCTTATAGTTTGAAATAACTGCCACTGAGGGTTATCACTTTCCTCAGTATCCAGAGGATCTTCTTCTTCATCATCACTTTCTTCATCTACATCTCGAAGGGCAGCTGATTGGGCTATCAGTGCGTGTGCTGATCGATTACCTCTTTTGCTTCTAGTCGATAACGCAGCGGACATTGATTTTAAAACTGGACCAGTAACATCATTTGTCTGTTTTTTAGCTGCAGTAGAGATAATTTTTTTCAATAATTTAGCATCCTTATAGATCCACGAGCCTGGTTCATTGAAGTGACATGCATTTCGACACATAAGCATTAAATCCCTTTCCATGTCTGCAATATTGTTATAGACATTTTCTTGAACTTTTATAGCTATTGTTTTAAGATCAATGGGTTGATCAATAACTTCATAATATTCTGGATAGAGCTGAAAGTAAAATGTCATTTAATAAATCAAATCTAGTTAATGCTAGTTTTTTTTGCAAGCTTACCTTTTTTGAAGGCTTAAGAAGAAATGGTAGATGAAGTGGTCTGTCACTATCTGAAGGATCGGTTGCTAACATAACGGCTGCAAACAAATCTTCATAAGCTTGTATATCGTCATCTGGGTTTGTTGAGCTTTCTGAGGTGTCTTCTGCATCATCTTGTTTAGCTATATTTCTCTTATTCTGTAAAGAATAAAACAATAATGATGATGATGATGTTGATGGAATAAGAAAATAAACATCATAACACAAAATTTTACACAGCTTATCTAACCTTCAAAACTAGCTTTCCTTTGGATGGTTCATCTTCATACTCGTCCATTATCCGATTTTTCGTGCTAACACAAAGCTCCCAAAGTTCAGTTGCATCTTTATATTCTTGCGAGGTTCGCTATAACCAATAGTTTAATTGATTGAGCATAAAAATATATGATTTGTATGATTGTTAATGTTAAGTTAGATAGCTAAACATACATTATAAAAGGCTTTTGCATTCTTGACCATTAGTAGAATATCAGAAGACATTTCATCCATATCCCGGTATTCGTCTGTTTTTAATTTTTGTTGAACCTTCAAAAGGTCCATGGGATTTGAAACAACTTCATAATATCCTGGTTCTTGTCGTCTCTTAGGCACACGGATAAAAGAGTCGCACAGCAACGAACCATCTTCTTTCTTGTGATTCCTGAGCATATCATATAGCTGATGGCACAAATCGCTCTAGGTAGAGAGAACGAGCTATTAGTTAATATTTGGTAGTAATATTATTTGGGTAGTCAAAGTACAATATCTCACCGGATCTAATTTTTTTCTTCTTTTAGTAGGTTCTGGTATTATATCATCGGGGTCATCCTCTGTTCCTCGACTAGCCACAGAAGAAGTTCTCCTTCGCTTATTCATCTCGCTGAATCTAGAGGTGCAAAAAAGAAGTATATGCAACAGATGAGAAGAAGAAGGATACAAAGCAAGTGGAAGCCAATGGAAATGTGAGTTAGGTAGGAATAAAGCGAGCAACAGAAGAATAAATAACAAATACACTGGAGAATGCACCAATCCGAATAAAGTATATGATTCAAGAGGGGCAGTGTAGAAGCAAAACTGAAAGCCGCGGCGACTGAGTAGCTGCAGCAGAGAGCGGGAGCCGCGTTGTTGTCCCTTGGCTCGTAAGGATCACTCTTCGGAACTGTCGGCGAATTCTCAACGAAGGCACAACTGAATTTCCTCGCGAGTCGGGGCAATACTTCCGAGAAGACCGTGCCAGCAAAATAACATCGCGGCCGCCGCCATCATAAAATGCTATATACACACAAACAGGCTTGCCGCGAGCCGCCACCGCCGCCGCGAGTGACTTAGCGAGCCGAGCCGAGGAGGCAAAGACGAGTTGAGTCGCGCGTATGTATAGATATATATGTAAGTATGTGCAGCGTGCGCTGCGCGTCTGCTGTGCTGTGCTGAGCTACTAATACCTACTCTAGACTGGCGGCTGCTGCTGCAGACTGACTGCTACTGCTGCAGCTCTATATACAGTATATAATATATATATTTATATATATATAACTATACAGTTCTAGTTTCCAGTGCGTATAGGATACATGTGCCGAGAGCAACTGTACTAATCCCAAAAAGTGACCCTCTGATTCATACAAGAGCTGGGACAAAAGCATTATTTATATACTGTGGCTTTCTAATTTTTCGACAATTGAAAGCCGAAACTCTTGCGGTAATTGTTGATAAAATCAAAGCTTAGAAATTCGTCAGTAGCCTTATAACCTTAACTTTATACCTATACGTATATGTACAGATATATGTATCTATAAGCTTTTTTAATTAAAAACGCGCCATATTTCAAAGTGGATATTACAGAGGGATCTCACCGATCGAGTGCGATCTTCGCGGTTATATTGTTTGTTTACATACGCATTTGGTAGCAGAGAAGCTTTAGGGAATACCTATAGGACGTATAGGTACTTGGGGCGTAACCTCTTGGCTATGAATAAATGTATGCATTTACGTACACGAAACGTACATTAGCCAGAGGCCGTAGCGAAACGTTTCTCACCGCGGGAGTAGAAGTATATTATTCTGGTCGAGAGAGAAATGCGTAGGACTAAGTGAATCATTGATTTTCCAAATAGAAAATTGCCCCCGTATCGCGCAGTAGGCGAGTGCATTTAAAAACATCCTCATCTTTTCACCCCCCAAGAATATACATAGCCACTTCGCGCATAAACAATAACCTGAGCAAGCTCCGGTTGGTATCGAATTCCGAATAAGTAATATGCTAACTGCAGCACAATTGTACGTGCGTCTATATAAGTAAATCTTGCTCTTTGGCGCGCGTATCGCGTATTTAGATATATAGGTATTCACGTTAAGCCCGGTCACGTGCGAAATTGCGGCGGCGACAGCGGCGATGTTGGCGGCAGCTTCTGCAGGCAGGCATTATCTGCAACCACAGCTTGTGCTTATCTGGCTCACCTTTGTCAATTAAGTTCGTCTTATTTCTCGTCTTCGCAGTAACAATCCGTTCACTCGGCACACCAACGACTGGCTTCTGACGAATACGTCGACTCGATATGTTCCTTCGTCTTTTTTCTTCATTTAAGATCCAACAACGGCATCGACGATGATACGATATATATATATAGGTATCTATCCAGCAGCTGAGCGGCTGAGCTGAGCAGCAAAACTCGTACGCTATGCCATGCTGCAATGCTCAGCGAATTCTAAATTCATTCGGTTGGCGGCCATGATGGCATAGTTTGCCGAAATACCGATTGCGTAGCATATGTATGTGGCAATAATCGCTTCATGTTTGCCTCTCTTTCTCGTACTCGTGACTCCGTGACTCGTCGACCCGTAACTCTGACCGTCTAATACGCGTATATAAACGAATAATGACGGTCTCGTATACCGCGCGCCATTACTTTTTTATACACATTTTATTATTTATTACTTACCTGCTTTTGATAATAAATACAGTTTTGGGTAAAAATATGTATTTTATTTTATAAAATTTAAGTATACACAATGATGAATGTCGCATGTAGTATGTACAATACATACTACATGCGACATTCATCTAAATTCATGTAAAGCAGTCATAAGCTCTATGCGTTTAAATTTCGTCGTCAAAGTTGTCAGAAGCTTTATCCGTTTAAATTGTAGATAAATAAAGTTTCGTTTATATTTTAATTTAAAAATAACCACTAAATTAAGGATTTTTTACTCTATACTCTAGCTCTTTACTCTTTCTCTATATATGGTTCATAAAAACATTCAACTTTCCTTGGCGATATACTTTTAGGAAAATATGCTTGCAAGCTCGATGCAAACATTGCAAGCTCGATCGAAATGATGGCGGCAAAGACCCTGATGTGCCTGTAGCCTGTGGAAGTTGCATCTCTAATACGCTAATTCGTGGATGTGCTAATGGACAAGTAGTGTTGTAAATAGTTGCAATAATAGAAATCGAATCGGATTATTACTGAGTGTGAAACATTTGGAGTTATATATATGTATGTATATATATTAACTAAAAATTAGCGCTTTTGGAGTAAGAATTAAATTTTAAAATAAAACTCTAGGTACAGTACTTTTTAAAAGTGCAAGAAAACGAGGTTATTTTTACATTCAAGTACTTCAGCTCCAATGTCAACCGGTTTTATTTTATAAATCGAGAACACTGCTCAAGTAAGTAAAACACGTTCGGTTCAGTAAATACCTACAAGTCACGAATTACTTGTAGGTTATAAAGTAATTTAAATGATGAAATAATCAAACAAAACGTATCTATCCCTAATAGTAGTAAAATGTCTACAACAAAAATACTGCGATGCTGGACATCATTAACGGGGCGTAGATTTATTAATCAATCTGCTAAAAGACTTGAATCGAAAGCATCGGATGGTATCAATAAAGCATCATCCTCAACAGGATCCTCTCAGTCAGAATCTGTACCCGGTAACAATTATGAATATTTTAAAGACCTTGCATTTTATTGTGAATTTTATTGAAATTTTTTTTGTCAGGTCCTAGAATGATGTCTCCATCCAATTTTGATAAGTGGGTGCTTGTTTGGATGAAAAAGTTTCCTAAAGGAGAAGTGCCTAGCCAAATCAAGTAATTTATCATTTAACTTATGAAAAAGAAATAACAAACGTATCATGCATACATAGAGTTCACAACTATAATAATGAATTTAATTTTCAAAAAATTCTGAAAATATTGGCTATTTATTCTGCAATGTTTTGTGGTGATTCATAGTTATGAAATTATTTTTTTTAGAGAAGACCTCATGTATCAAACTAAAAGCAGAGCTCGTGTCAAAGCTGCAAATTATATGACTGCATTTGCTATTTTGGGTTGTATTATTGCTGCTATTAGCGGTAAAAAAGCTGCAAAAAGTGGTGATACAATTCAGAAAAGAAATTTAGATTGGCACCAAAAAGTGAAAGAAGAACATGATGCCCACATGCAGGAAAGGAAGTCTTAAAAATTGTAAATATTGCTTGTTCAAGAGTTAGAGAGTATATAATTTAAAAATCTTACAATAATGTAAATTTTATTGAAATCATTTGAATAATATGTAAATAATATATAAATAAAACTAAATAAATTTCTTTAATATATTTTTTTTAATAAATCAAATATATATATATATATACATTGTGCATCAATACTATCTTTTCACTTGAGAAAAGGAGATGCATCCAAATCATTGCCTATACATGTCTCTATATATTTTGTATAAAGTTTGATATCATATTTACAATGTATTCTATTATATGAAAGGCATCTAGTGAGTAATATTTATCATTTTTCAATTTCATAATTTTATATAATCAATTATTAAAAAAAATAGAAATAAATGCAGTAATTTATAAGTGTTTATCATGATAAATATTACTAGCTTGATTATCAATTTTATTGTTATAGAGGCATACTATGTTTTGCTGTGTTGTTTTGGCAACGCAGTTTTTCCACAAACTGCTGAGTAAATCCTCAACCATCAAAAGTTTATTTCATGATGATGATGATTCACTTTCTGGTTTGTAAAATCCTCTGCACCTTTCATAATAAACTTGAGTTGTTCTGTTCTTTATAACTTCTTCAACATTCAGTTCAGATTGCAGAAGACGTAATGTACTTTGCTCTTTTCTTAGATTTTTAATTAGCGTAGCATCCTCTTTTCCAGCATCTCTTTGTTCTTTCAGTGCTTTAACTCTATCATGGACAGTGTTCAAACACTTTTTAATTGCAATTTCACGTTTTGCATGACCAGATTGAATTTGTTTAAACAAATCTTTACACTTTGTGCTTGGATCAACTTGCCCTTTGAATGATTCTGTTGGAATAGTAGTATTGAGCAAGTAAATGATCTTGTCATCTATTTGTCTCATTTTCTGTAACGAATCCTGTAAAAAGTACATAAATACAAAAAACAAATTATTGCGCTCTATTGTTACGAGAAAGAATATCCATTTAAATATAAAAAGTCATCGAAAACTTGCATAACTTAATGCAAATAAACGAATTTTTGATAGAAAGATATTCATATATAGGTATATTTCAACGCATTACCGGTTCTGATATTGCAAAATGAGGTTATGACAACCTTCAACAAATACAAAGATCATATTCGTAAAAGAAAATCGAATACTTTTCATTGTACCTTACAAAATGAATTTAAAAAATATTAATATAAAAATTTGTTTCATAAAATTTTCTAAAAAAATACCTGAAATTCTAAAAAGTCGACACACTCCATGCTCGTGGCCGCCATTTTTCGCAAGGCAGAGAATAACCAACGAAAATAGGGTGGCAAGACCAAGAGTGCAGACGACAATATTATCAATAATCTGTTGATAAAATTTATTGTTACAAAAATATTAAAGTGACGCTTGACGATTATCAAGTAGGAAAAAAGAAACTACTTGTCAATTTTGATCGAAAAATAAAAATCAGAAAATACATCATACGCAATCAAGAGTACAAAATATATATCAATAGAAAATAAACGTAACTGTATGTGCAGTATTCTAGAAAATACGATAAAATGATGGCCATTCTGTTACTTTTCAATTTCTATCATTTTATAAGCCAGTCTTTTACAATTAAGCGATAGCATTTCGTGATTTTAAAAGTGGCGCGCTAATTTTTCGGACTTCTAATACGGCGCGCGCAGCATCGATAGCAACGGCCAATCAGAATCCACGACAATATACTGGACAAACTATAGACAAAACATAGATACATCGGTAGTCTAGACTAGAGCGACGTATCAGTATATATATATATATATATATATATACGGCAGAAAAAATGAGCAGAAATTCAGAAGAGGTGGTCGGGACGTGAAGAGGGGGGCAAGTGAGCGCTGCTGTGGCATGGGGATCGGAGAACGAGTCGAACTCAACGACGGTGCTCTGGAAGATTTTTCAGTGCTCGATTGTCCGCCGTCGGATTTCGAGGAGTCATTGCCACGCAGTTTATATATACTTGTAATGCGGTTCGGTCAACGCGTTGGCCTTACGAAATTCGGAATCGATTGTCGAAGACATCTCCGTCGTGTGTAAACCTAGTATAGGTCAGACCTTACTGCTCAGCTGATACGTCATGCTGATGCTTGCAACTGCAGAGTGTTGTTGTACGCAGTAGATTTCTCGGAAACGGCTTTTAAACTCTAGCTACTGTCACTGGAGCGCATCGCACTGCGTCAAGACAACAGGCGCACGGACGCACTGCTTCGATAATTTTAAAGGTACGTTTTTGTCGTAAACTTATTATTTTTTTTTCTTCGATATTTCTATAAGATCAGCGTGGGCGCGGAATTAATTATACATTTACCACTCATTACTACGGCGTCAAGGTTTCGGACGCTATATTCGCGCTGTTTACTTCGATAAAAGTAACAAGTAGAACAATGAAGCAAACTCAACAACTAACGGGTACAGAAAATTTCACATCGAATTGAGAAATAAATTTACTAAATATACTTGTATTGTATGCATTCGTTGATAACACGAACACACACACACACACATACACAATGATCATTTGACATAAATATAATGTAAACATATTATGTTTTATACATCTGTATTGCACTTTCACGAAAGCGCACGGTCAAGTTGAACGACTTGCCAAACCGTGTCTTTCTCTTTCCCTCTGCAGGTTTACCGATGCAGGTATTACAGAGAAAATTCAGTCAAGATCTCGGCCGAGACACGTAACGTGCACTCGTACCTTTATATACCTACCTATACCTATCTACCGTGCTTTATGTACACACATTACCGCTGCACGCTGCGAAATCGTCGACGTTTTTTTCTTGCTTCAGGATTGTTGCGAAATCACTTATTTGGCATACTACGTAATTTTTATTCACGGAATAATGTTCTACGTTAACGTCAAGCGAGCTTTAAACTTAATTGTCTCATTTCCAGTTTATGCATTATGCATATAGTTTTAAAAAGAACTATACCCGCAGATACCCGGATTCTTGGTATATCCAGTTTTTATAGATATGCCTTTTAAGGCTTACCGTTTTATCACATCTCCTATAAAGCTGACTTTTGATTCTTAACATGAGCTGGTTTATCGAACGAGTTATTTAACTTCTATACTATAATATAAGTTATAGGCTATAATATTTGTGTATGTGTGAATTCGTTAAACTAAACGAAAAAAAAATGCAGTGTAAAATATTTTGTCAGGAAGTCGACAAACCCATCATGTACGCGCATATACTTATGTATAAGATTGAAGTAATCGTGCGTATTGGAGAGCTTTTGAGAGGAGTTTTGCGGGTATCTGTCGTCTTAATCACTCGATAACAATTTATCATTAAGTACGCAGTTCAAGGACGACGATCTGGTATCTTTGACGCAAGTATATATGGTTTTTCCGAGGTCCGAAACATGTCATTAAAATAATAATTTTTTATTATATGAAGTATTGAATAGTATACATTTCGATACAAATGCAGCGAAAGTATTTATTCTAGCACGTTTTTGATAAAGTTTGCGTATAAAAGCCATTTTGAAAATGCGCAGAATGCATTTTACGCAAAATGTATTTTTATACTGACAAAATATAAAAAACAAATCTTATCAACTTAAAAATGTCCCGCATTCCTATAACGTCTCAATAATAATCATTGTAATATGTTTTCCTTCTTAATTGATAAATATATAATATACGCGCCTACGTCTATCCCCGTCCGCGATTTTGCCGTATTTCTCTATTATATATTGGTCTTATTAAACTGAATCTTATGATGACTTGTGATTTATTGTTGCAGATTAATGGTGGTTTGTTAATCGAAAAGTTCTTTTAACTGGCACAAGATGGTTCAACAAGAGAACCGTTTATCGAACGGGCAAGTAGCCCTAATCGGGAACGGGTATGTTTGAATTCGAAATTACTATCTACTTTAAGATTTCAAGTAATCCTTGATTAGTCAAAAATTTAGTTGTCATATCAATCATAGCAAATTTATCAGTATAAAGTCAATATTTGCTGATGTCTTATTGTTTGTATTAGAGAGACAAAAAGGGTGTAAAACAGTAAAATCAGCATGAATTTATTTCCTACTGCGATTTACATGATACTGTTTGCTAATGATATATGCATGCTATTTTTATATTAAAAATAAATAAGAACGAACTTCAAGCTCTATCAGGTAATCCTATATTTGTTTAGCTGTTAGATACACTATATGTTACTATTAACTTACAAATGAAGAACTGTTGAAGCACAGCATGAATTCTGTCAGCAGCTATATTTCAGCATAATTCTGTCTTTTTCCCTCCTTTATAAATATAAATAGTTAGCTTGCTTACGTCTGCTAACAGCTTTATGCGAAAGTTTGTATCTTAAATCACATTGTTTTGATGAAAGCATAAGAAATTGGAAGGTCTCGGTCTGCTCGGCCATCTCGGTCTACAAGCGAAATAAATTTAATTCATTTACATAGAAATTTCGTAAGTATAGAATTAACGAGTATAACAGCCCACTAATACTGCTCCGCACGTACATTTATTTAATTTTCGGCGTATAGTATTTTTCGAATAAAAACAAAATTTAATACACATTTATATACAAATGTTTAAAGCCCTTTATATTCAATAATAACATATGAATATTCAAAAATAATATATGAATATCTATAGTTATTATATATAACTCAAAAAATTGAGGTGCAAATTGATAGAAGCAACATGAATCTACTTGAGGATTTGTATATTTATACTTTATAAACAAATACTTATATTACAATGACGTCTTACATTTTTGAAATCAGCAAATTGTGCAGTCAATTTCATACTGAAAGTTTAAATAGGAAATACTTAAATCGTGTCATTTCTTTATATCTGTTGGCAAAAAATAATAATAAAAAAAGAACTGATTGTGGTGGACGTGACAGCAAGGATGCGTGCAATGGTCGCAGGATTCTCATGGACGTCATCACACGTCAAACGGGAGCTCGTTATTACGAATTCCATAACGGCCCCATTGTTTTTTTTTCTGAAACGCGTCCGAACTACTAGTTGACTCTAAGTAGCATCTCAAAATGTTTTCGAGTGCTATTATTCTGTAACTCAATAATAATTTATTATTGGATAATTATCCACATTATTGAAACGCTATATTGTTGAAAATAATTTGTTCAAAATTATATTTCATATAGATAACATCTTGATTCTTAAAACACTGGTCATACTTACCATTCTTTGCGAAATTCCTGATAATTGCGCAGAAAGTTTTCTCACCTGTTGCATAAGTATAGTGTAACAGTATCTACAATCTACAACAATGTGAAATGCATATTTTTTTAGTAATTCACAATAATAAAAATTAATTAATTAAACGATTCGGCTAAAAACCTCTAGACATCAAAAAATTAGTACATTGCACACATATTAGTTCTAAAGTGCAGCGGTGAATGCATTAGGGGGAATTGTGGGACCCGCGTATACCCGCGTTTATTTAGGTGAAGAACATTCGCGAGAGATTGGAAAAATACTTTCACTGAGTTTACCGATCACGAATGTCCCATAGCAGCTCTCCGCGAATTTAATGTTATACTGCTTTAAATTTTATTTCTCAAGATCATACAAATTTAAATTATATATAGTTCGCATGTTAAATACAAAAGTAATTATAACCAAGTAAACTTGATACCAAAGGAAATGCGTTAAACGTGCTCCTCCTCATAGATATAATAATTCTTACATTCCTCGCTTCTCGAAAAAAATATACCTTTCATTTTTCCGCACATATCCCCGAGATCAGCAAAAGCAACTGGTTTCCCCAGTTTGCTTCTAGAAGCTTAGTCGAAGTTGCTGTGTCCCGCACATAACCACTTTTGCAACTTTCCTCGCGCACGTCAAGCAGGGCCGCGCATGCTTCTTTATATATGCGCTCGTTCGGTTTATCCTGCAGTTGCTTCGTGCGGATGCTGCGACGTGATCACTAACTTGTACGTGTATGCTTATCGCTTATATATATATACGTACACACACGTGCCAGGCGCGCAAAACAGGCGGGTTTTTCTTCGTTCTCAAAATGTTTGACTTCATATCTGTTTGGTTAGGTAATGCGCTAATTGGAATTGAAAGATTAATTAATTTTTATAATAAATTTTATGCGGATATACCTATATCGCCTACGTATGAGTGACCGTATCTGATAACGACACAATGACGGTAACAAGTCCAAAGTCCAATGAGAAATGGATGGGATTCCGGAACAGTTTTTATGCGTGAACCGTAATCACCTTGAGTCTTGAGAAAAAGTTGACAAGAGCGTCTGGTTGGACCAGTTGCTTCATGTTTTGACTGCGATACTTATGATGCCCGCATATCGACTTCAGCCAATGATGCATAAGAAGACATATCATTGCTCTTTGTTTGATCTCTAATTTATATGCGATGCAAACAAAGCATCTACCGTTCACGTGAAATCTCATGTTGTAATGTTGGTGGTACTTTTTTCCCCGCATTTTTTCGCTTATTGAGGGAGACTCTTCAGACGATCTTTGGTGCTTGTGAAATTTGGTTAAGAAATCTCCCGATAAAACAAAATGCTCGTCAATATTATTATACATTATATGGAAGCAAGTTATTTCCTTAACGCGTGGCAAATCATAATAATTACTTATGTAAAATGAAGATGTCTTTTAAGAGAGTCTTATGAAATAGAGTTTCAATACAAAATAACGAAAACATCTAGATCGTGATACATATATTTTTGATAGTAATTATTTTCGTCATTCTTGAATTAGACAATTTCAACAGAATTTCAATATAGATATTCTATCAGTTATATATCAAAACACAAATTCTTTTTAAGAAGATTAGATAAGTGGAAAGAGAATAGGGTGCGTTATCCAGCTTAATCTAGAAGAGAGCTAAACATTAATTTTTATATTATTTACAAAAGAAATTTCATCGGTCTAATAGCATCAGAGTATCCATTCATTTTCATTACTGTGTAGTGTGTTTAGAATCTTCGGAAGTTCTATATCCATTATAATACATGTAAAAAACTTTTTGGTATAACTTATACTCGAATAAAATCACTATTAGCAGTATATATAGCGGTAAACCACAACCACACTGGCGACAAACTTTACGCTTAAACGTATCATGAATAATTTAAAATCTTATTAAATGAAAATTTTCATTCTTTAATGATAAGTAAGAAAAAACTTGGTCATTAGTGGCGGGATCGGCGTGTAGGCTAAAAAACCAAATCTGTCAAGCCTTGTTCACGTGCATAAGTATTCGTGCCGATATTCGTGCAGGCCGTGGAGAGTGGGAAAAGAGCATCAAGACGAGAGACAATAGCCTGACGGATCCCCACCAGAAGCGTCGAGCGTGTGCATGAGTCGCGTATGCGCAGGAACACTGCAAAAGAGTCACCACTGTCGACGGTCAACGATGACGGTCGTCATCTCCATCGTCGACGTCGTCGTTGTCGCGGAGCAGTTGCAGTCGCTGCATTAGTCGTTAGTCTGACTCGAATCGCGAAGCCGCGAGTACTTCCGAGGCTGAGGCACTGATCGGCCAACCCGTTTACACATCACGGCACACTTACATTCGACTGCGGCCATTGTCTGGGTAGATTTACATTGTGCAGGAAACGGAAATTGCTAGCCGATCGCGATGTCTCTGAAGTATCCGCTACACTAAAATTTATTACTACATTAGTATCAGTGCAAACTCCCGACGACGACGATGTAAGGATTATTATATTTACATTTCTTTATACAATCTTCGAACAAAGAATGTATTCATTATTTCGTCGACACGTCAAGTCACTGTCAGGTTAATCTCTATTTTTTACAGAGGAAATGGTAGAATATTCACATTTCCCTTGAAAATCAACAAGTTTTCTTCTCTTCGTGACAAAGAAAGGTAGCGCGATCTATTATTTGCGAATGAATAATTAATAGTAGAGATTGCTGCTGACACATTGTTGCTTTATTAAACGGAAAAAACAGTCATTTTTACGATATCCATTTCTGCATATGTTTCTGTTTTTTTATCACTCTATTATGCTTACATTGTGCACGTGTAATCATTTGACGTAGCATAGTGAATACATTTTTATTGCGCACTATTAATGTCCGTCTAGTTTTATTACACTACTATCAATTTTAAGATTCATTCTACTGATCGAATAACGATAATTAATAAAACTTTTGTTGCAAAATTTCTCAAGAGTGTACGAATGTTATTCATAGAAAGTTAAGACAAAGCACAGTTGAACAGAGTACATCTCACGTTTCTTTAATCTTATCACTTTTTGGGCAACGTTTATCTACAATTCGCGTATCAAGTAAGAAATTTACTGAAAAGTCATTTTCAAACATTTGACGTGTTATCTTTAAAGTAAAATTAAAGAAAGTATTTTCGAGACCAAATTTTGATTCAATACTATGACTAAGCAGATCGAAAAATTTCCAAGTTATAAATGAATTTGTGGAAACTCTGTTTTATTTTGCAATAAAAACGTAATGACGCGTTTTCAAAATCAACAGCCAAAGACAGAATTCATGCGATTTTTCCAGGCAAAAAGTGTGACCTGTGGGAGATGTAATAAGTCTGACAAAGGCAACTTATTCACTTTAAACTTCGACTCGTATAAAAAAGAGAACAAATTATAGAATTGAGCGTTTAAAAAACATCAGGATTAACGATGAAGCTTGAAGGTAACAGTTCCCATGAAAATGATGGCAATGGAATCTTATTGCAATCTAGGAGAAGTTCAGAGGTTCGCGTGCAAATCATCCAGGCAAAACCAAAGACGATTACACACTTGCCAAAGAGACCGCCGGTTGATCTTGCATTCTCCGACTTGACTTATAAAGTGCGAGAGGGAAGAAAAAGCAGTGAGTATATGGCTTAATATTTATATTATCCATATATTATTCCTTGTCGACTGGATATACATTTTTTTCTACTATCAACACTAATCTCATAACCATTTACCTGTTCCGTCTTTTAAAAATCATTATTGGCATAAATAATTTAAATTTTCACTGCCTAACTCGGATTTTTTGAGTTCTTATGATTGCATCTTCATTATTCTGAAGCTTCTTTTTTATCCATTAGTTGATTGCCAGTCAACTAATACATTTGAGTACCTAGTACTATACCTTTGTTATGTATTTTAATAACAATAACAATTATATTATACAAGGAAGATCTTATTTTCAAAATCTAAACACTCATTCATAAAGTTTGATAGCACTTGTCAAGAAAAGGCTTGGAAGAATTCTTACTTCACCTTAGTTATAATCAAGACGTTCAATTATATGAGTTTGCAACGGAAACACCACAATTACAACTTGCACTCACGCGGTTTAGAAAAATTTGTGATTTCATAACACCACGTCGGCCTGTGTACAAATAACGGAGTCATCTGGATGTCTACACAAAAAATGTTGATCAACAGAATATACTGTTATATTTATTGAATCGGCTAGGCAATTATTCAATTTTTTTTCCTTTGAATGTGACCGTTCACACATTTTTCAATCCCAAATTACAGTTACATTATTGGTACCCCTTGAAAATAGCTGCTGCTAATTCTCGGAGAAGGGGACAAGTATCAGGAATTCGCGCAACTTTCTGCACAACCTTGTATATACGCCGTAGACTTATGAGTCCCGGTGCGTGTTTTCAGTTTAGAAATGTATTTTTTATAACTCCGGTTTCGACGGTGACATTATTATATATATTATTTTGTGTATATACCTTTCATAATAAGTAATAGATATACGTTCCCACAAATTTAACATAATATTCAAGTGCATAATATATATTTTTAATTATGCAATCATTATAAATATAAATTATTTGTTTTGTCGATTTAAAAAAAGCCTTGCACAACCGACAAGCAACGATAATCGCCCGAGACATTCACTTTGCATCTACCATCAAACCGTAGTATCATCTCCTGCTATTTTTCATCTTTTTTCTTGGCTGAGAAAAAGACTCGAAAAAACTCGTAAAGCAATATATACTTGCAGCGCTGCTTGATAAGTACGTGCTGCAAAATATATGCAAATAACGGTTGGATTCGCGCGTGTGTGAGTATTTCGATAGCGAGACAAAAATTAACGAATTTAATAATAATTGTCGTAAGAGGGTAGAGCTTGTCATCGACCCCCATCTTTCTTGGCTGCTCTTTTCTATCATTAATGTTGTCTCATACCAATCAGCAAAACAACTATCGCGCGCGTGCTGCATGCCAATCGTTCGTAATTTACCCTTTAAAAATGATAAGCTGGTTTGGTTACGTCTTTTTTGTTCCTTGTTTTTCTTCGCGCTAAGCATCGCGTTTGTCTTTATTTTTTTGTTCTTTTCTGATTTTCCGGCTTCTTATAAATACACAGCTTACAAACAGTGACGAATAGCGCATGAAATTAGCGATTTTCAGTACATGATTTTGCATCGATATTTTTTTTAAATGCGCATTATATGCAGTACTGCAAATGATTTTTAACTTCATTTCTGTGCTTTGGCGCAGGTACAAGTTGAAGCTTGGTTTAAAAACTGATATGTGGTGTGCACGTTTCGTATCTCGATAATTTAGATGTCATACGAATAAATCCATCTACTCATTAATTAGAAAATGTGTGTATTATACTATTATAAAAGTAAAACTTTCTTTGATATACTAAATGCCTATTTCTTTTATGATTGACAACTTTAAAACTTATTTTATAATTAAATTTAAACGATTGATAAAACGTATTTGATGAGCAATGTTGTTTTTTTTTTTATTTTATACGTTTCTTTGCCCGATCTCGATTTTATCATTGGATTCACGGGAAAGAATAAGCACCTAAGTGAGGGCAAATTCTACATTGATCCAAAGGCCCTGCGATAAGACAATGTGTGTCAATTGAACATAAGATAATAATCAAGATTGTCATTCTCTGCATTTTTGGTAAAAAATATATAGTTACTGTTATAAAAATACGAATTGTAAATAATAAACGTATAAACAATGGTTAATCTATCTAGTCTCCGCGAAACAGTTTTCTAACGTATTAAAGTCGAAGTTCAATATTTCGTCATCATGTTAGATAATGACAAGTCGTGTTGAAAATTGCCGTTAATTATTCTTGCGTAATTCTTTTAGTTACCTATATACGTACTGGATGTATTCTCAATCTTGCAATTTACATCTAGAACTACAGAAAATCGTACTATTTTTTGGTCCACGTTAGTTGTCGGTACAACGATTCCGAAAAAATGAGGTTATAAATATATTTTTTTCACAATATTCCATTTAAATGTTAGAGTATACAATTAATGAATGAGTTAAAAACTTGATATCTAAAATATGTAATTAATCAGCTTGAAAAATCTTCGTTTGACCAAGTCAAGATAAGAAAATTTTATATCAAAGCGCAGAAGGCCGTGACTAAATATTTTTTTAATAAACAAGTAAAATTTCTTCCTCGGTACAAAGGTCTCATAGTTAATGCGGTGGATTCATGCATCACGCTCTGCATATATATTTGTGCATCCGTAGAATGAATCATATGAGCTCATTTATCAACACATTTTACGCATATGTTTTTTCATTGCTTCTCCCCCCACCACTCCGTTCCTTTTCCCTCAGTCCTCATTTTCTCTTGTTACGTTTTGTATTTATACTTTGTGCTTTCACGTATATGTGAGATAAATTTCTCAAGTCTTTGTTATAAGATGCCAGCGAAATTCCGTTCCATTTTTTTTTCACTTCATTCAGCTTAATTTTTTGTCTACTAAATTTTACGCAAACAATGTATGTTTCATATTATTATTATTATGTATTATTTATTGGAGATATTATAACATGTCCTTGCTACTTCCATTGCAGATGTCAAAACTATTCTCAAGTCTGTCAGCGGCAGGCTACGATCTGGAGAGTTGACAGCAATTATGGGTCCTTCCGGTGCCGGAAAATCGACCCTACTCAATATTCTTACAGGATACAAGTGAGTTACTCATAAATTTGCGTAAACTGAAGACTATACGATACATATATAGGTTTCATATTTGAAACGTTGAAATCATTCAAAAGTCTGTCTCCTCTACAAGTTCTCGCAGTGAAGCTAGTTCGAATAACATGAGAGAAGACCTAGTTAGAGCGTATGTGTAGGCTATATGTATACGAGTCTGATATACTTATATACTTATATACTTCGATGTCTAAAATCATCGAGTGCATTTTCCTGAAATGTAGACGACTCGCACTCATACACAGGTATATTTTTACATCGGCCGGACGAAAGCAGCAAATACATGTATAGCACCGAGTCGCTCATTTCGAAAGTTAAGCTAAACAAAGGCTGCTATATACCGGCTATATGCGCAAACGCGCGTAATATCATTGAAAGAGAGAGAGAGAGAGAGAGAGAGAGAGAGAGAGAGAGAGCCGCGATCGCGTAATACACGCAACCCGTGTGTAAATGTACTTTCCTCCGGAAGACAGAGACTCGTTTAACGAAATTTTCGTGCCTGTCGCCGTTTCTTGGAAGTGAGAGTCATTTCACTTTCTTCGGCCTATTCTCGCTGACAAAGATCTGTTGAACGTACAAATATCACGCGGTGTATTTCGACTTTTCGTTATCGAAGTAATTTCCTTTTAACAAAGCATATTTTGAAGTCAATAATGCTCATCCTCCGATGCGTGTCTGTTTACCGCTCGTCAGAAAGTTCCACGTATACACACAAACACACTGCAGACATATACAACAACGAGAAAGACTTTGTTCTATTTGAGTTCGATAGTCCAGATTTCGTCATACGAGAGATTAGCATAGAGTATTATACGTTGGGCAGGGGTCAGTTTGGTGTCAAGGCGATTCCCGCGCGTCTTTCTCGCGAATTCGTCGTCTAAATAATATAATAATAATAACAATGAGCACATATATAAATGTGTAGACAGCAAACCTGATCAAAAGAGAAAGAGCAATGTCCAGCGAAATACTTTTTTCTCTCGATGCCAACGCTCTTCGCAATGATTTTTCCTCGTTCTTCTCTCCGTGCGCCGCAGAGAAAGACAGTATGACGATCAGAGGCGAAAGCAAAAAGTCCTCTCGGTATCTTTCCTCTCTTGAGGTCGCGATGCAGCTATCGTGTAAACCGGTTTCCCTCGGCCTCGCTCTTTGGCTTTTATATGACTATACGAAGAAAAAAAGGAGCCGATTTTTTTTTAAACTCGCATCATGACATTGAAATATATCGCGGAAAAATTGTGGAAGCTTTCGTCACTCATTTTGCGATAGTCGCCTAAAACGTTTATATATATATATATATATATATATATATATATATATATATATATGCTCGTGTTATAGCTTTATTTTCTAGATAGTCTAATCGCAGCTGCGACGTTACGTTTATTCATTTATTTATAAATATGTATACACTTGTCGCATTTCAGGACGACCGGCATGCAAGGCAGCATCACTATGAACGGACGCGAGAGGAATTTAAGTGCCTTCCGTAAACTCTCTTGCTATATAATGCAAGACAACCAACTTCACGGCAATTTGACCGTTCAGGAAGCAATGAAAGTTGCCGCAAATCTCAAGCTGGGCAGGAACGTTAAGAAAGCCGAGAAGGAGGAAGTGGTACGATCGAATTCTCGTCTTCTGTTGAATGTTTGATTTACTCGATGTTATTGTCACCTGGGTATTGAAATCTTGCTCGTAATATTTTTGTTAAAAAAAATGTTATTTATTCTTTTAAAAATATATTGCATTACCCAGAGACTTGCACGGCCAACATCGTCCTCACATCCGTGTTTTGCTTGGTCATTTCTTGTTTCGTTTTTGTGCGTCCTGACTTGAGTTGTTATTGCCGACATTAAAAGTAAGCTTATGTGTAGATTCAAGAGATCCTCGAGACACTTGGCCTCGCCGAGCACCGGAAAACCATGACCTCGAACCTCAGTGGCGGCCAGAAGAAGCGACTTTCCATCGCCCTCGAACTCGTCAATAACCCGCCCATAATGTTCTTTGACGAGCCTACCAGGTAATTTATCGCTAAGCTTCATAAACAAATCACTGCGACCTGCGCTTGTCGATCACCCCCCCCCCCCCTATATTACTCGCCAAAGGAATCAGGGAGAAAGAATTAATTGCGACTTCAAAACTCCGAGTGTATACTTAATAAACGAAAATCGAGGAAAAATTTCCGTCGGCCATGTATTCGTTCGCTTCGTTGCATGTGTTGATGTCCGGACATGACTCGAATACACAAGCAGTCGACAAACTGGACAGCTAATACCGGGGAGTTTCTCTTTCGTTGTGCAGTATCTGCACGAGCGAGAACCGACTGCGGGAACCACGAATATCGCTGAAAGAAAAAAAGCCGCGTCGCTTGGTGTATGTACGAAGAATTTGTAATTATAAGCATCGTGCGACGTCGCTGTATAGGTACGTACGTGTGTACGGGCTGCGTGCGTTAGAAGTCAATGAAGAATCGGATGAAGGACGTTTTCCGCGACCCGTACTTTATACTCACGCTGCTACTACTTATTCGGTCTCCTCGACTTTTCCAACACAGAGCCGTTCGCAGTTGTCATTACAAGTTGTTTTTTTAACTCAAAAAAAAGAAAAAAGAAATCACTTAGTGACCCTGTCTAAACCACGTGAATCATTACGCACATTGATATATAAATCACATGAAAGAATATTTATGTCATCAGAATATCCCTGAAATAAAGCCAAGTATAGAAAAACTGATTATATACATTTATTTAGAGGAACATGATTGACGTTTTTATACAATGTAAGCATCGCTATATATTCGCGTTAAATTTGATTTTAATTGAATGCCTACGTTTTGATTTTAATTCTACGTTGAACAGTTACAAGGGCTTTTATTCACGATACCGTAATTATACTCATTGTTTTGATATATGTATCAATTTTGTAAATACGATGAAAAATGTGATAACGTATTCGCTTATACAGGCGAAAGCTTAAAACATTATTTAAGATCTAACTCTGGAAAAAATCGTTGCAATAATTCTAATCATAGACCGACTGTCAAGTCGTTCTTAGTTTCCTACAGAAGTTCTCATGTTGATGTCTGCGGTAATAATTTAAGTCACGCAAAAAGAGATAGGTAATAAAAAAACTACGTGGATTATTTATTTATTTCACTATTATACACGCCAATACAAAATTTCAAAACACAAAAGCAAGTTTTTCCCTATCTTATGTATGTATTGAAAACGATGTATATTTGCGTGATTGTTATTATAAAATATGTTTTAAACCCGTTTAATAATGTTCTGTACAATGAAAGAAAGAGTTTGTAGCCGGTACTAAAACAAACATCTATTAGTTTTTTTTTGGTATAGTCTCTCTTTTTTCGAACTTTCTCTTAATTTTCTCCGTCAAGTTTGTTACGTAAAGATAATTTAACACGAAATCATATATCGGATTTTCGATTTGAATAGTAAGTATTTCGATACACGCACGAGTGCTTATCAATTGTTCACCTTCCATTAAAATGAAATTTAACAAAAGTTCACGAACTCTACGATTGCAGTATGAATACCGACTCTCTTACTTGCGTCATAGCAAGTTCTTAATTTTTTCTCCCTGATTCACTGCTGAGTTTAGCACAAGACCGGTTTGCTTGGCGTATCCTTGTGAAGCATTAATTGAAATAAAAAATATTCAACGTTTTGAGAATTGGAAAAATAAAATAAAATAACTTTTTCAGTGGCCTCGACTCGTCGTCCTGCTTCCAGTGCATCTCTCTTCTGAAGACGTTAGCTCGCGGTGGCCGCACGATAATTTGCACCATTCATCAGCCCAGCGCGCGTCTCTTTGAGATGTTCGACGCCCTGTACACCCTCGCCGAAGGCCAATGCGTCTATCAGGGATCAACGTCCCAACTTGTGCCCTTCCTCAGCTCACTGGGTCTCAACTGTCCTAGTTATCACAATCCTGCTTCTTTCAGTAAGTACCTGAACTCGAGTGTCCTATTATTATCTTCACTCGCAGCGAGTGGTTTGGCGGTATACTATATGCAATTTCTTACTTGCAGTAATCGAGGTGTCGTGCGGAGAGTATGGAGACAACATCAAGAATTTGGTTAACGCTATTAGGAACGGCAAACACGATATACGCGAAGGTCATGCTTTTCCGGAAAAGGAGGTCCTCAACAACTCCAGCGTCAAAGATATCGCTGCACCATCAGACAGCACCAACGCCAAGGACAAGAATGACGTTAACAACATCGAGGACAAGTTCTGCGAGAGCAAGCTCAACGACAAGAGTAACGGTGGCATGATACCCAGCTATGCCAAAAATGACATCGTCAAACAAAGTACAGGATTTTAGTTACCTTGATTCTTCAATCTGGACAAGGAATTGTAATAATTTAAATTTCTGACGCAGGTGAAATCGCGCTTTTGATGGATGACAAAAAAGACAACGTTACTACTTCTCTGCTTGATAGTACTCTCGTGACGACTCCTGAAAGATATCCCACATCGGAACTTGTGCAATTTTGGATTGTTTTGAAACGTACCTTGCTCTTTAGCAGAAGAGACTGGGTAACCTTAATGAAGATTATTTGCATTTTAAAACGTACAAATTAACAATGTTTACAATAAATGCTTTGTTTCTATTTTTTCAGACTCTCATGTATCTCCGATTGTTTGCTCATATCTTGGTAGGATTTTTAATCGGCGCACTCTACTATGACATTGGTAACGACGCCACAAAAGTTCTTAGTAATCTTGGTTTCTTATTCTTCAATATGTTGTTCCTCATGTATACGTCTATGACAATCACGATTTTATCATGTAAGTTTCCTCACATCACCTCTCCTAAGTCTTTAAAATATGAGCTTTGACTATTAGAACATTCAATTTTTTTTTCTAGTCCCACTCGAGATGCCAGTTTTGTTAAAGGAAAGTTTTAATAGATGGTATTCTTTGAAGTCTTACTATTTGGCCATAACTGTCTCGGACATTCCATTCCAGGTATTTATAAAAAAAACTAATATACGATAAAAAAAGTGTAACGTACAGTCGTCAATTTACTAAACATATTATTTTTGCAGGCAATTTTCTGTATCATTTACGTGACAATCGTTTATTTCTTGACGAGTCAACCACCCGAGGTTTTCCGATTCAGTATGTTTTTGGGAACGTGTCTACTCATATCCTTCGTAGCGCAGTCCGTAGGATTGGTTGTAGGTGCGGCAATGAATGTGCAAAATGGTGTATTCTTGGCTCCAGTTATGTCAGTTCCTTTCCTCCTATTCTCTGGCTTCTTCGTTAGCTTCGATGCTATACCCGTTTACCTCCGATGGATTACTTATTTAAGTTATATCCGTTATGGATTCGAAGGAACTGCCTTGGCTACTTACTCATTTGGCCGCCTCAAGCTAAGCTGCAAACAGGTAAGGATATATTTCACGCATATTAATTACATTTAGGTACTTATTGAGTAATTTCTAAGTATATTGTATTTACATTTGAATTCGTTACTGTTGCAGGAATACTGCCACTTCAAGAGACCAGACCAAACGCTTGAAGAGCTTGACATGAAGAATGCTGATTTCAAGCTCGACGTTCTCGCTCTTCTGCTTATCTTCCTTGTACTCCGAATTGCCGCGTATCTGTTCCTTCGTTGGAAGCTTAAGTCTTCGCGATAAATCTCTAAAAAGGAACTTATATTGAATTTTTGCGATATTACGAACAAAACAAAAAACCACATACATTCTAATGCTCTCTAGTTTTTTACTTCTTATTTTGGATAATTACAGCAAAAGAGCAATAATGTGTTTAACCAGACAGAAACTTGAATAGAAAAATTGACTTTAAAGCGCGTTTGATGGTGATTTAGGGTACAACTTTACTTTTTACAGTAAAGCTTAAAAGATTACACTTCGAAAGAAGGATCTTTTATCAATGAACTTAAGCTAATGTGGCTAAAATTATTTATTAATAAACCTGTCTTAGAATAGTATATTTCGATACTAGTGCGCGAATGTGAAGCGAGTCACACAAGGCTGAAATTTCGTTCTCGCACATGTATCGAATGTTATTTTTTGACACGACGTGCGCAAAGCTCAATTCAGCATGCGCTTTTTTGGTGCAGCGTGTGCGTAACTGAGATATGCGTACGAAAGGTCTAAAAATAATTTTTAGCGTATAATCATTATTCAGGGTACTTTTTTCGCTCTTCTTTTTATGCAATGCACAGAATATTTTATAAAATCGACTAACTGTTTATAAGAACGCTCATCGAACGATTATACAATGATAATGCGATACGCTATAGTTATGGTAACAAAATTTTCTACGTTTTTGTTCTCTTCTTATGACAAAGTGATATTACAATTGTAATTCAAATTTTTTTATACACGTTTTCAGTACACCTTTGTTTACGTCAAACAAACGAAATAAAATGTTGCAATTCTCTGTCCTTAAATGGCTGTGAGCACATAAAAAATCAATATGAGCGGAAAATGGTTACGGAAGATGATTTATATCATGACGATACGATGGACAAAAAACGGCATTTGCCACAGCACGAGACTCTCTTGCCAGAATTAATAGTAGAAACATCGGAAAACCAAATATTTACTAATGTTACTTTTAGTAAAAATGTTATAGTAGATTCGTATGCTATATAGTGTGCCTTAATTTTAAATAATATGTACATGAATTAAGTCTATGAAGGAGATTAAATTTTCATCGTTTAAAACTCGCGTGCTTTGCGAATTTGAGAATTGAACAAGCGTAAAATGAGTCTTTATGACTGTACTGAGGCCTTTAATATTTTATCCAATCACTGCGTACGGGTATATTATTTTGAGCCAGCAGAACATCGGAGCGTATTTTGTAATAGATTTGTAAACATATATTTGTTACATGAATAAAATACAATTTTCATAAATTTTAACATGTGCCTTTTACTGCGTAAGTCTACCATATCTAAGAAGATCTCCGCATTAAAAAAATGTATTTTATGTCCCTGATTTCATTTCTAATTAGTACATCTATTTACAACTCAAAATTGATTATACGTAATTACTCTCATTCAGAAATCTCGTTGACTGTAGAAAAGGCCACTCCCTTGAGTGGAAATTAGTATATTGTGTATCATCGGTAGAAGGAGGCGATTATAGGCCAGTATATATAGGAAAGTCATAATTACGTGAGTCAGGATCATCTTTTCGCCAATGATGCACACAATACTTTTTCTCCAATGCATCGGAAGTTTTTCATAGTAGGCACATATGTAAGGGAGCGAAAAGTATGCAGTGGCTATATATTTTCCGCTCAAAAGTGGCGAGTAGGTCCTAGGCGGGAACGTTTTCGCCCTAGAGCGGTTTGTTATAAGTATAGGTATACGCGCGTTTACGCAAGAATTTCCTGGTTCAACGAGTCAGTATTGCATCGTGTCGCAAAACGAGAAAAAATAACGAAATGTAAAAACCAGAAATAATGTAAGTCTATTATAAATAAAATAGTACATGTATATATATTATACTATATGGGAGACAGGCCTTCTGTACTGTCACGTTATTGTAGAAGTTGAACAAAATGACTCTTTCTCACCCCTGGTGTATAAATATATATTTTTAGATTACTGGAACAATGAGAAACCGAGAAAAAATCGTACTTTCATGATTCTTGCATAAAATCTAGTTGTCCATAATATAGGATCGAAATATCCAGCTCTGCGTGAAAAGTTTCGTGATTTTAAATGTAATGTTTATAAATAACAACAAAAAATCACGGATATACTATATAATGTTCTACATATATACGTGATCAGAAAAAGAACATTAATAATTTTCACGTAATATCTCGAAGGTCAAATAACTACGTATTGTGCATAAAGCTTACATACGAAAGAGTAATTAACAATTTTTGCTACCTGATAGCAACATCGTCTTCGATGTTTATGCATATGTTATTGCTCACCCGCTATATTGTATCGGAGGTTTGTTAGCAAAGGAGATATTCAATGATCAGTGGGTCATGCTTCCTTTTTTTTGCTTTAATTTATGTGCGTTGCGTCGTAACAAGACGAAAATAAAGTTCGATAGAGTGTCCTTAATTAAAACGGGATTTTTTATTTTGCATATAAATATTCTCACTGCAACGTTGTTCAACGTAGACGGTATAGATAGACGTCATATTATGGTGATGTACGTAAGCATTTTTTGAATATCAGTGTATCGTGTGTATCAATGGCCAAATATTTGAAAAAAAAGAAGAGCTAACAGATTTTCAAAAATCCTCAGCGCAATAAAACGAGCTTTTTCAGCAGTGATCAGTAAAGATACTCGCATATTTTTTCCTCAATTAAAAACGCGCAGCGCAATTAATGTAATCGCATTGAACTTGCGAACATTACCTATATATCTTTTCAGATATAAGAAAACATTGTAATTTATGGCGCTGACACTATACTACTAATATACATGTAGTAGCTTTTTTACTGGAATTTTATGAATTTTTTTTCTTTCTTTTTGTCAAGTAGACAACATGATTATCTGCACCATACTTTAATTTTTCTTCATTAAGTACTTGACGTTACGTGTCCTCGTTTTGTTAGTTCAGACAGAAAAGAAGCTTCTGCAGTACGAGTCTATACTTAATTACGATTAGTTTATTAAAAATAATTGCTTTTGTTATATATAATTGGACTTTATAATACGTGTTCGTATAAATCGTGAAAAATTAATCACAACTAATTTTTCTCGGATGCGTCACATTGCGCTTGAATTTTGCTGTTACAGCCTTTATTAAAGTTCACCGATACAGCGATGGTGATGGTGGTCTTATCTCCGTCGTTTCAGTTCCATATCGCGCATGCTCGCTAGAACGTACGAGCTTTCGTATACATGTGTGTGTGGGTGTGTGTGTGTGGGTGTGTGTGTGTGTGTAATAGTCGCGATAATTTTTTTCCGATACAATTTGCGAATGATTATTTACTCGTTGCAGCTGAAAAGTGATAAAAATTTGTGATTTTTTCATTTACAGCGATTGACAAATAAACTTTAGCTATTACACTCACAAGCATTTAATTCTATTATACGATCGTTCTATATCGCTCGTGTGTAATAACCGGATATATATATATATAAAATTGAATCACAATTTATCTTTGAATAATGCACGATAGC
Source organism: Muscidifurax raptorellus (assembly GCA_020010945.3). NCBI lineage: Eukaryota > Metazoa > Arthropoda > Insecta > Hymenoptera > Pteromalidae > Muscidifurax > Muscidifurax raptorellus. The sequence continues at coordinate 37,728,970 of CM052078.1, read as the reverse complement.
AGCGATGATGAATCAATCATTTAATTCTCGAAATAATGATCGCACGGAAAACCGGTTGGCGGAAAAACTACATCTGCCGATGATCGACGCAACAACTACAAAAAATTCGATGATCATATACACGCTTATACACCTATGTTATATATATATAACAAAGCGATACCTTCGATTTCCTTTAACGTTCAAACAACGGCGTGCAATCAAAGGGCCGCACAGCTGATACAACATATAACGCGCATCAAAGATACGCAAACCGAGAGAACAAGACCGAGGCAGGGGCTGCACATACGAATATAGCAGTACTGGTCGAGTGCGGGCATTAAAAGCTGCGGCTGATCCGCGCGCGGGCTCTAAGCGAGCGACTAGCGCGAGTCGAGGGACTTCAGTTAGCCGCCACAGTTGGCCGTGCGCAGACATATATACACGCATCGCGCGCGCGCGGGCGGCCGAGCGACTCTCGTTTTCTCCTCTATATACTCGGCTTCTCGTCTATATCACCATCACGCGGGTATTATACGTTTTTAATTCTTTCCTCGCCGTCGAGTATGATCCCGATAACTCTCCCCGCCGACAGCTCTGCCGCATCGTTTTGACACCGAGCTCCTGAATAGCCGACAACGAGGTAATCGATCATTCTTACATGCGTATACGTTTGTGCGTCTCCCGGGGAACAATCGGTGCGGTTTTGTTGTATATATACTTTTAAAGAATGCACTCAGTCCGATCGGAGTAGGCGTCGTCTAATAATGTCCAACGCGCGTGGCTGTGTGTGTCCGTGTAGTCTCTCAGCTTCCGGCTGATGGAGCAGTGGTATAGTACGATAAACGCGCCGGGTGTATTATAATATCATTATTTTCGTAACTATATACATTATACTTGCTCGATACGCCGAGTCTAAAAGTAATAAGGACAAGTCGCAGTGCGCGTCGTTATCGCGTGACTCCCAATCGACCCGAAAAATCAGCCGAAGTGTCTCCATCGCAATCTCGTACGGTAATAGTTATACGTACATTGTATACGAGAGAAAGAGATACTCCGCCGTTGCGAACAATGTTCAAGGCAGTGCTTTTTCCGCCGCAGCCGATGCGTAAGCTTTTCGCGCGCGCGCGAGCCGTATATACTCTTTATCAGCGCCGTCTTTCTCCATACCCAATTGAATGTCAACGAATGCATCTCTATATGCATACAATAAGATGCGAGTTTTATCGGGCAGCTGTGCTGATACTGCGTTCGGTCCTCATTTTTTGCCTAATAATTCACGGTTTTATCGCGCGCTCAATATAAGCTCAATGTATAGACGCACGAATAGAGGCAAAAGTCATCGCGATATTGACTCGACCGTCTTCGCCGAATAGAAGTAATAATAAATTCTTCCCCGGAGAGTCTCGCAATTGAATATCGGTCCTCTTATCGGCGCCGAATTAAAGTATGTGTAAGAAAAAGGTCGCGATCAATTACTGAGCGTCGCTATATTAATGTTATTGCATGAGAACAACAATTGCGCGTACGCGGGAGTTCAATAAAATTGGAAAGATTAATCATATGGTTATACACTTTTTTCTTCGACAGGGGCAACGAAAAACGAAGAGAGCGGGCGATGCGAGTCATCAAAGTGTGTACATATATATACTAATATAGGCAAATCATGAGCAAAGACGCGATACATACGATGGCTGTTGCCGAGCCAAGGATGATCAAGGATCCTCATCGGGGCGGTCGCGATAGTCCGGCTCTCTCGCACGTCACCAAAATGTTCCCCGTCAATATCGAGTTCAATGACCTCACCTACACTGTGCCCACCGGCCGAAAGGGTGAGTAATAATACCGTTCGTCTTTTAATCCTTGAAATTCGATTGATCCCGCGATATATATATATAGCCTGTATTATCAATCAATACGACGCGCGACTATATATATATATATAGTCATATAGCGCATCTTTCTTGCAGCGATAATTATACGATTATCGTATATATATACGGCGAGGAGACGATTGTCCGTGGCACAAGCGCGTGTAATTTCGAATACTTTTTCCCGGACCGCTTGCGGATTATACCGGTGATTTAATTAAGATGCCCAAGATTAATTGCACCTGTCATTTATATGGCCGCAGCCGTACATAGCAACTACGCATAATCGATCATGTCTATTATACCATTTTTCAACGGTACCAGCTGTATATACATATATACATATAGCTGCGCCGTGTAATAATGCCAGAACGACTTCTAATAATTTATAAAGTAACAATTTGAATTTCAAAAGAGCTCGTCGCGCTCACGTATTATTTTCGTACATGGGTTAGCCCGAGGCGAGTAAGCGCCAGATTGCTAATGATCGAAAAATCGTGTAAAGATATTTCACGGCGTTCACTGCGCTGCAGATCGAAAGGTCAACTTCTCTCATGTATAAATATACATGATGCGTCTACTGCTCGATCGACATTGGAATTTTTAGATTCTCGCGTGTATGCACGTGTATTACAATTTCGGGAGAAAAAATCTATAGCTACAAACGAAACCAAAAAAACAACTGGATGTCTACTGTCAGTCTAGATCTGCATATATATATATATATATATATATATATATATATATATATATATATATATATATATATATATATATATATATATATATATATATATATATATAGATATGAAACTCTGCATCAACAATCCAACGTATTATACCTATAATAACACGCATTGTCGAATCACAGTAATATATAGTAGTGTACAAAAAAAAAAAAAATTACACGTGAACTACAATTGCAATTTTTTATCCCAAACGCATGTAACGATGCAGGAATTTCTGCGGCTTTATAAATGCAGATCGTAACATTCCGCGCACATCATCGTAATTTGACGAAACTGTATGTACAAGCACGCGCAAACACACGCACATATATCGCGCTAACGAGGTGCGTTCCATTACCATTGCTAATCTCAATTATTCAATCGTCTTGATTTCCATCGTGTTGTATATAAATCGATCGATCTATTGATATATAGCCGCGACTGTAGATATGCGAGGAAAAACGCTATGCGGAATACCCGGAAAAGAAATGCATAATATATATCGGAAAATCATTGTATCATATTGTTTTGACAGCTGCAACCGAGAGAAAGAGATCCCAGAAAACTTTATATACGAATAATTGAAAAACAAGTCAATGCCATCGTAGCGATAATAACAACAATGAGTAAACAGCTTTCGCAAGCCGACCGATGGTGTACACACACATATATATATACATACATTCTGGAAGAAATCAGTCAAAGTCGAGACCGCGGCGGGTGACGAAGATAGCGAAGAACAAAAAAGCTTAGACGATTGTTCATTGTACCGAGAGTTCGAGTGCAAAAAACTCGGAGCTCGCCGCAACACTGGAAATCACATAAGGATTTCAAGTGCAATGCTGCGTAACAGTGACGGCGACCTTGATCGGGCAGCAGACGCAACAAACATGTGCACAGACTCGCATATTTAATAGACGTATTTACGGTGTGTAATTAATTTCAAATCCCCGGATAAGTGCGTGTGAGTCGGAAGAAGATTTCGATTCATTGCAGATTCACTCTTGTAATCGTATGGATAAGAAGCAGCTTCCTCGATCCTTTTTTTCTCAATTCTACGCAACTGTCTACGCCCATGTAACTGCGCTATAATGACATCTGAATTTTTACCGCTCAAAAAAAAGAGAAAAAACCATAACCGCACACGCACGAATACATACTCCACTTATGTACGCAAAAACAATTTCGAGCTTTGTAATGAGAGCTTTTTTCTTAATTCCACGTGTTAATGCGCTATTTAATTACCCCGATCCAACCAGTTGCTTCTTCAAAATAAAAAAGAAAAAAAATGAATTCTCTCGTTTTTTTTAAAGCGCGTATTATGTATCGTCGACGGAGTAGGGGATAACGCGCTATGTTGCGGAGACGCTCCAAAATGTATATACGCTATACATCTCAAACGAGGCACCTCTATGCACAAGTACAGCGACTCTACGCCGAAACACGTTTTATGCATACATAAATGCCGTATACGGATAAAATTACCCAGTAACTGCCATTGTATACGTATACCATATATACAATAAATTCCAAAGCAAAAATTCTCCCGTCTGAGATATCGTGTTTTCGGAGCGCTGCGCCGAGATAGCGCGCGTATTTCGCGTCGTTTTTTTTTCCAAGCGCATATATCCGAGTTAGCGCGTTTTTCGGAGTATACATACGTCCACACGAGGAGACCGCAGCGAAGAGCCGGCGTGTATCGAGCAACGGCCTCTGGGTATATACGCGTGGAGAATTTCAAGTTTATATTTATATATACAGCACAGTTGGACTGAGCTATTGTCGCGTGCACTCGTCGAAGGCTTCTCTTTCGTGCGCGCGTGAGAAATACTTGTCGTGGGCGGTGAAGCCTCTTCGTTTGTCGTCTATATAGACGCATGTGTATATATATATATATATTCGCATGAGTCTCACGCACTTGCGCAGTTTTATATACGAGAAATCTCGTTGAGCAAAGCCGCGAGAAACTTTCTTATTTTCAATGAAAACGTCGTGCTGGCACGAACGAATTCATAATCGTCGAGTCTCCTATATATATATACATACATACACAAACACACATATATATATCACGCACACGTGCGAATTCACGCCTATAATAGCCGGAAATCGACGCGCTATTCGTTATTTAACATAATGACTCGAAAGCTTGTTTCTTCTTTTTTTTCTGACTCGTATATATCTATATAGTATATATATATATATATACGAGGTACCTGTTACATATAGCGCGGATTTTTCTGTTGCAGGTTCGAAGCTGATTTTAAGGGGAGTCAGCGGGCAATTTAGATCCGGTCAACTTACGGCCATACTCGGACCTTCCGGTGCCGGAAAGTCAACCCTTCTCAATGTTCTCGCGGGATACAAGTAAGCCTATTGTATACACGATTACACAAACAAACATATATATATATATATATATATATATATATATATATATATATATATATATATATATATACATAAAGTCAGCACACATCGATCGTGTGCTACATCTGACTTTTGATAAAACTGTATCAGCCGCAATATGTTACAATCGCTATACACATATAGCTATATACTCACTCGCGTGTTTACGCGAGCGCAGACACACACACAACTGTATCGCCTCGATCGAGTGGCCGCACGAGGAATATTAACAATCGCCGGGCCTATACTCCTATATGCATGTAGGCATACGTTACGAAACTATACGGCAGCCACTTCACCTCAAATTCTATACCGATGGTATACATATAAGTATACCCTTGGCCTAGTCGATTCGATGGGGTACATATGTAATATTATGTATAGATATACATATATAAACAAGCTTTATATATACCACATGTGTATAAATAAATTCGATGTATATTAATAGTAGTCGCAGAGTATAGGAAATAAAAATGCCAAGAATCCGACGGAATAATGGTAATAACCGATGTGTGTGACAGGAGACGGTCAATTCCAAGAAGCGCGCGAAAAAAAGTCGCCAGCTCATGCCCGCGATATATGTATGTAATACCGACTGGAGCATAGAGTGCGCGACTTATTTATTATGAAAATTTTCGCGTAGATCCGCACGAGCCGGCGCTATAATTTATAACGATGAACGCAGCGATTCGCTCGGATATGATTGATTTATATGATGAGTTTTTTTTTTCTTTAACATAGCGACGATCGTCGTTCAACTATCCGTATATTAGATTGCCTTGGATTTTTATATACGTCGTTAATCAATAAGAATTACTATACACCGACGGCGAAAAGTTGAGACGAATGAGATCAATGTCGCGCCGAAGAAATGATTAAAAGTCATCCGCGCTCGCGGTTGAGGATATTCGAAAAAAAACGGTAAAATTACTCCTCGATATATATGTTTATACGACGGATGACGTAGGTTGACACTTCGAAAGAGTTTATTCAAATGAGTATAACTTCATTGTTACGTTACAATGTTGAAACGAAAAAATCCAAGGCTTTGATGCTCGGTAATTATATATATATATATATATATATATATATATATATATATGTTTATCCAGCGCGTAGTACACAATGATTTTCCTCGAGCGAAAATGTGTGCAACGTTGTCGCAGTGGAATTATTTTTAACAATTTATACAACTTTAACGTAATTCAAGCGATATTGTCTATAATACATGATAGTAACGGAGACGCGACGACATCGCTTATTCGCTGAGAAAAAAATACGATGATTCTAGTATATAAACGCTCGAGGAGGACTGACCGTTCGACCTACGACACGGGAAGCAGCTCGTCGCAATGTGCACACGTGTATATAGTATTATATATATATATATATATATATATATATATGCACTATGCCGGTGGTATATATAAAAGCGCGAGATCATAATATTAAGGGAAAATTGTTCAGCCAATTGGAATCTGAAATTGCATAATTACAATGACTATTATTACGGCACGCGCGCCTAGAATTACAAAAATGGTTTTATATATATATATATATACGTATAACCAGCTCTATTACAAAGACGCACGTGCGCGCATTAGCCGCGCGATGCTATTCTATGTTTATCATAATATTGTTTTGAAATGTTCCAGATGCGAAGGAGCCGGCGGCCTGATTACCATAAATGGCCAACCTAGGGATCTCAAAGACTTCAAGCGGTCCTCCTGCTACATTATGCAGGAGGATCTTGTACAACCAAAACTCACCGTCCTCGAGGCGATGCGCTTCGCTGCCGATCTTAAACTCGGAAGTAAAGCTACGCCATCCGCCCGGTTTGCCATCGTAAGTCATCGTCATTTTTTATTTCCCCGAGTCTTGCTCGCGAGTTTTTAAGAAACTTACGTAAAATCGACCTTGGTCGCGCTTTTACATTATTCGTGTAACCCAATTGGATCATGATATAAGTATAGATATATGCCTGTCAGTCCGCGCATTAATTCGGCTTTTGACATATACCTCATTATTTTCGATGGAATTTTTCAATGTTCCGCTCTTTTATGACGCGTCTTATTCTTCCTGCGCTGATTTATTCGGCGATTGTTCGCTCTTACGTTTCATTGAAAGATCAAACATTTACATTTCACAATTTTTAAAAGCCTCGTACATCTATATAAAGGTATTATTCCTTTTCGCGCGACTATATATTACATTTATACTCTCGATACAAAATCAAATTCTCGGGCAAATTTTCCGATTAAATTATTTAACGTCTTGTAAACAATCCGAAGAAAATAAGAAACGATATAGTACATTTCTATATACTAGTGAAAAAAATTGCAATTCTTATACTCGTGTGAGGTTTGTCGCTCGAGGGAAGCGAGTGTAGAATCAACTTTCGCACGTGTATCGATCACATTATATTTTTCACCGCGATGGCCGTGACATGTGCGTAAAATCGCATTTTACGCACTACTGTTAAAAAAAGCTTTTCCCATTCACTTTTATCCACTCGTATTCTTTCATGCAGCCTGAGTTAGCTTCACTCTCAACTTCGCCTGAAATATATATAGAAACCTCGGGCGCGTTTCCAGAAAGCCCGGATGATAACGCCAAGCTCGAGCAGTCAAACGCGCACTTTGTTTCTTTCGCGTCACCGTATAAGTATAGGTACGATGACGATGAGCAGAAAAAGCGCGACGTCCTGCGAATTGCAATGACGCGCGCTTATAATACAATATAAGATCCCCCTCGAGCGCGCATATATATATATACATATATACATATACAATATACATACATGCGCGGAGCGCATCACAGTTGGAATTTTTTGCGAGGCCCTCTCGTAAACAGCACCGAGAATGTAAATCTCGCGGCAAATTTACGAAGGTCAGTAGGGTTAGATCTGTCGTGACTGATATTTTGATGGATTCGAGGCGAGTGTCTCTCGACGAGTTTCCTCAAAGTATATATCTTTTTATATACCTGGTCCATCTCGGTCTACGCCGCCGACAAAACAAGCCTTGAATGTATTTAGTATTATTGTGACTAGCTGTGTTTCACTTAATTCAAGCTTGTTACATCAGCACGTCTCGATAATGTTTATTCTATAAACGAGTGCGCGCGTCGGTGCGTCTATTATTAAACAATAACAACTACGTGCTCGACAGCAATCCGTCGATGAATCGACGCACACGGACGTATGAGAGGCGGTATAAATGACGCAAATATTGACATATAGATGTTGTATAGAGATGCGAAAATCTGCAAAGTGCGAGTATACATATACACGCATGTGTTTACCGCCGCGTCGAAATAATGCACGGGTTCGCTGGCACTGCGATCTGTATAAAGTACCCGTCGATTTCTCCCCTCCATATCGTAGGTGAATTAATTAAACCAGAGCACGCAAGTATAGATATGAGCCATTCGCGCATAGTTATTAGAACGAACGAAAAAAAAAACATTAAATGAGGAAAAAGAATACGAGTTAATCATCGAAGGCGTCAAAGTATCGTCTATATAACTGCGAGACATGCCTCGTTTTTCCACGCCGGTATCAATAATTATTGCACACACTTGACAACTTTTTCGTCGAGTGCAATTTTTTCCAGCCGCTTGTGTATCTTTTCCTTTATATTTCCACATGTATCGAAAAATGACGTTTGCAGGTGAGCGAAATTTTGGAAACTCTTAGGCTAAACGGTGCGAGAGACACCATTACGGAGAGACTTTCCGGAGGCGAGAGGAAAAGGCTCTCGATAGCTTTGGAACTGGTGAACAATCCACCGGTGATATTCTTAGACGAGCCGACAACGTGAGTATACAATTACATAATATACGCTGTTTGCTGAATCTAATGCTAAATTAAGCTTGGCACACTGTTTTTTGTCGGTGTGAGTTCGGATGAAAAAAATTTCTTGAATTATTGATTACACTCGCGCGCGGCTCCAGTTCGCCGACGAGTCAAAGGCGGAAGAGAGTTCGCGAGTGTTCATAAATTATTGAAATCGCTTCGAAACGTGTAAATAGCGTATAATGGAGTCAGGATGAATGAAAAAAAAATCTGCTTCGAAAAATTATCCTCGTTCGAACCCTCTCAACGCGATGATTTCAGAGGCCTCGACGAGATGTCCTCGATCCAGTGCATAGAGCTTCTGCAAAGGGTGGCACTGAACGGCCGCACAGTCGTCTGCTCGATCCACACGCCTAGCGCGAGTATATTCGCGAAATTTCACCACGTCTACGTAGTCGCCGCTGGTCAGTGCGCGTACCGGGGTCCGGTCAGCGATGTCGTTCCCTTTCTGCATCAGGTCGGAATCGAGTGTCCCAAGCACTACAATCCCGCCGACTTCAGTGAGTATATATCTGTATATTGCGTACATCTGTGATTTTTTTCTTTTCATTATTTTCCTCTTCCGTTGCGGGCATTAGTCGTCGAGGTGTCCTCGGGGGAATACGGCCACGAGCTGGTCGATAGAATGGTCGCGAAGATCGAGCATAGGTCGCCCATTCTGCCCAACAACCAGAATCAGGCAGCTAGCGAATGTTGCAAAATTTCCAAGGGGATGGACAAGATTCCGTGGCGGGAGCAGTTCTTTACGCTCTTCCGTAGGAAAATGCTTCAGTTCTACCGAGACAGGGTGAGCATCGTATACTTATATATATATACACGATATTCTTAGAGATATTATCTTCTAATTGCACGTACGATTGCAGAACTACATGTATCTGAAAATATCGCTACACGTATTCTTGGGCTTCATAATCGGCGGATTATTCCTCGACATCGGCAACGACGGCGCTAAGACTCTCTTCAACTTCGGCTTCTGCTTTACCTGCCTCATCGTCTTCCTCTACATCCCCATGCTGCCTGTCCTCTTGCACTGTGAGTCTCGCGTGTATAAGCTATTTACAATTCGCGTCGAGTCGATTATAATATTAAATCGACGTTTGAACGTTGCAGTTCCCCAGGAGGTGCAGTTGGTCAAGCGCGAACACTTCAATCGCTGGTACGATCTTGGTCCGTATTTCTGCGCGCTGACCGTATCGAATATTCCGGCGCAGCTGATGTTTTGCGTTCTGTATCTGTCGATGGTCTACCCGATCACTAGTCAACCAATGGAGTTCTACCGCTATGCGATGTTCATCAGCACCTGTATGGTCTGCGCTCTCATAGCCGAGAGTATGGGTCTTGCCATCGGCAGTACTTTGAGCATTGTGGTATGTGTATACTTTGATGGTTAACCACACACTCGCAGGAACGTTGTCTTTACAATAAGAGCAAAAAAAAGTAAAATTTTTCTTGGTCTTTTTTCGTCAAAAATTTCAGAATGGAATGTTTGTGGGGCCGGCGATGACCGTACCACTGATGCTCTTCGCCGTCCAAGGCATAGGCGACGAGACGCCCTTGCCGATATACCGGCAAATAATAATGTACGTCAGTTACATACGCTACGGCCTCGAGGGTCTCATTGTCGCGACCTACGGCTACGGTCGCGGAAAATTACCGTGTCCAGAAGACGAGATGTACTACTGTCACTATGGCATTCCACGTCAACTTCTTCGAGTCATGGGTACATAACCTTTTTTTACTACACTGTTCGTGACACTGTCGTATTCCTTCATTTCTCAAAACTTCAATGGCGATGTATTTTCCTTTTTCCAGGCATGGAACGGATCGTCTTCTGGGTCGATTTCGTAGCTCTGCTGCTGATACTGTTACTGCTCAGGGCACTCACTTATTACTTGCTAAGGCAGCGTTTGAGGCCGAACAGAACATTCCGAGCGCTTCACCTTATCGGACGACTCGTCAAGAGCCACATGAGCATGGAGTAGATTGATATAATGCATAATTATATATCTTTGCGCGGGCTGTAGACCTCGATGAACAATTTTTACCAACAACGGCTTGCAGATTTCTTTTTTTTTTTTTTTTTTTTAACTCATGCCTTCTTTATACCTAAAATGTATCGCCCTAGTGACTATTTCTATGTTATATTGTAAATATCGTAAAAAAATGTGTTTTGGATTTGACTTTATTGTTGTTATTTAAGCGTGAATTGAATAGCATCTATTTTTGATCTTTATTTGCTTGTTATACAAATATATATTAAATATAAAAATACTCTCCTTTATACTCATATCCCTCAGCTCTATATCCAAAAACTTGTTCTCTCATTTAAGTATCTAAATTACGCAATCAAGATAAGAATTGCAGTTATAACGAATAAAGTGGATACATTATGGAGTTTTTTCATATTCGTAATTGATTTTACGGATCATCAACTCGTTAATGGCGCGTGTATTATTATTTCACTATGGTCTGCAAATGCCTAGCTATTAAACATTTATTATGTATCGGGGACTTTTTCAAAGTCGAACGAAAATTACATGCGCACTGGTCAAGTAAAACATAAAGTCCGAGAAGATATACCGAGGCAAGTAAGTTGTGACACGATTCGCGATTTATAATTAACTACGTAATCATTAACACTCTTAAATGGTCGGCATCACGTTGTCCGCGTTGGCTATTAACCATTCAAAAAATAATTAGGTTCCATTATCATAACGTGACAAAATGAATAATTTTAGTTAACGATATTTACATAACAAATGCATAATTATTGTATACATTACTTAGCTTTGCTAAATACTAGTCCATTTCTTTACATTTCTCCTGATTTTTCGAAGCATTTTTTCGTCCAAATCACGAGTATTGTTATTCGTTAATTTTAATAAAAGTTTTTTAATTTGCTTTTGCAATATATTTAACTGCAACTTATCGAGTCCAGGAAAAGAATCGATTTTCAATAAACTAACCAAGTCTTCTTCTGATTCTATGCTCAGAAGATTTTTAACTTTTTTCAGATCCTTTTTCTTTTTTTTTACTTTTTTTGACTTTTTACTATTTTTGACCTTATTGGTTGCTTCAAAGGCAAGTCGACATAATGACTCTGTGAAATATCAATTTTTAGTCTGACAATTATAAATGTTCAAGTTATGTTTCTAATAGAAATATGATATCAATATGAGATCAACTTACGTCCAAGATCATCATTCGTTTGTACAGTAATATTTTCATTTTGGCAGGTCATATCTTTTGAGCTGTCTGTTGTATTTCTAAGGATTGTATCATTGACAATATTCAACTCTTCTTCATTGATATCATTTGTTTTCATCAAACTGAATATTGATTTTTCCCAATTTTCTTTTATTGGTAATCTAGAATAATAAATATCAGAAAAAATAAGGTATTTTTAAACTCTTCTTGCTATAGTATTATTTAAAGATTAATTAATTAGTACTTTTCCATATCTTCATTGAACCAAGGTACATCAAGCCATTCAGAGAGATTTTCTGGCAAAATATAATTATCTGGTAACCATGATATGCCAACAGTTTTAAACATTTTCATGTAATCAAATATACTGCTATACCAATCGCATGATTTTTTTATCACATGTCGAGATAGGATCCTAGAGATATAATCAACACGATTTATGGCAATAGATTTTAATCATGGAAAAATTGGGGTCTGTTAATATATTTACCATATCCTACTAATAGCCGCATAAGCTATTATAGCTACGCTCCAAGCTTGACCAATACACAATCTTGATTTAAGAAAATTTCCAGCGGTCAATGCAGTTGATTCTACTCTACACATAAGTTTTGCAAATCCTTGAGTTCTCACTAAAACATATTCAAGGGTTTGGCGTGGTGGTAAACTAATGATTCCATTATTAATTTCTACGTATTCCTTTAAAAGTTCATACTCTCTGTCCATTGTCATGTTTAAATAATTTAATAATGCTCTGTTCACTTTTTCCATATGCTTCAACCCTTTGTCGCTTCTAAATTTGCTCTTCATGCGATAAATTAATCGACTAAGAAGAGCTGCTTCAGCATGCAAAACTTGAAAGGTTTTAAAATCACTCAATATCTTGTCAATTGATTTAATGAACCTTTCTGAATCTGAATAACAAAATATTTATTAAGAAAAAAAAGTAATATTTATCATTAAACTTAACTAATAATAATACACAATAAATGAAATACAAGAGGTTATGTTCGTTTTAAATTACCAAATTCTGTTACAGAAATGTCCCATGATCGGTAAGGCGGACGCTGTAAATTAATCTGATTCCACAAAACTTCCATGTTAACTGATTCAAATTATTATGTTCAAATTTTAAACTGTTTAAAGATCATATATGCTGAAAATGCACTTCTATCCATACACAACATGTAAACAAAACTAAGCTAGTAACGCGGCATCGCACGTGCAACACTATGAGGAGTGGGGTGTATAATATATATATATATATATAGCAACATCTTGGTTGCGCGCAATTCGATATTGTTGTAAAAATATTTATTTCGATATTTTAAAAATGCGCCATAACAGTCATCAGAGATCTATTTTACAGCATATATATATTAACAATACTTTTGAGTACAATATAACATGATTATATTGTACTCAATATTGCATTAAAAATGGATATTTTTCATTCCTTAAAAAAATGTTATTGATTTCCCAAAAAATTATTGTAAATTTTGATTAAATCAGAATGATCTCTTGGTCTCACAATTGATAGAGCTATCTTAAAATGTTCTGCTGTAATTTGTGTAGCATTCAAATCTTCTTCTAGAGCTTTTATGCCTGCTTCATTGCAAATAGCCTGGATTTCGGCACCAGAATATCCTTCAGTTAATTTCACTAAATCATTTAAATTAACGTCTTTACAAAGAGGCATTTTACGCGATTTAATATTGAAAATTTCCAGTCTAGTCTCATCGTCTGGTAGTGGAACATATATCAATCTATCAAATCGCCCAGGTCTAAGTAGCGCCTGTAAAATTTGTGTACAACATTACATGAGAATATAAATTACATAGTGAAGTTGTTGAATTTAACACTGATAACTTACTCTATCAATTCTGTCAGGTCTATTTGTTGCTGCAACCAATGTGACGTTATTCAAAGCTGTTACTCCATCAAGTTCAGTCAAGAGTTGGGCTAAAACTCTTTCTTGTACGCTGCTACCCGCGCTACTAGAAGAATTACTTCTTTCTACACCTAATGCATCAATTTCATCAATAAAGATAATGGAGGGTGCTACTTGTCTTGCTTTTCTAAATAGGTCCCTTACAGCTTTCTCTGATTCTCCGACCCATTTAGAAAATAATTCTGGACCCTAAAATATTTCTTTATTTATGTATTAATTTCAACTTAAAATTGAAATCTTGAATATTAGAATGTTACCTTTATGTTGAGGAAATTCAATTTACTTTCTGTAGCTAAAGCTTTAGCTATCATGGTTTTAGAACAACCAGGTGGACCAAACATCAAAACTCCTCTTGGAGGCACAATCCCTAATCTAGGGAAGGTTCCAGGATGCTTTAGAGGCCATTCAACTGATTGAATAAGTTTTAGTTTCAAATCTTTTTGACCTCCAATATCAGACCACTTTACATTAGGAATATCTACAATAAGTTCTTTCATTGCTGATGGATTTACTACAGTTAGAGCATGATCAAAATTTTCTCTGGTTATTAAAATTTCATTAGGATCACAAATAGAACCAGCATGTAATTTCTTTTTAAAGGCATTCATTGCAGCTTCTGAACACAGACTATGAATATCTGCTCCCACAAAACCATGTGTTTCGTATGCAATTTGTTCAATATCTTCATCACTAAGAGAATGAGGCACATGTTCAATAATTTTTAGCAAAATTTCTTTTCGCATTTGCCCTGTAGGTACAGGCACTTCAAACTCTTTGTCAATTCTTCCCCTTTGCCTCAAAGAAGAATCAACTGCATCTGGTTTTGCAGTTGATAAAACCATTACATTTTTGTCATTGTCTTGCAAACTATCAAAAAGTTTTACTAAAGTTGACAGTACTTGTTTTTCATGAACTGCCATAGAGCTACTTTTCTTAGGACATAAATGATCAATGTCTTCAATAAATATAATTGAAGGAGCCTTTAAAAAAGCTTCGTTAAACATGCTGTGCAGAACCAATTCTGTTTCTTTGAAATTTTTACTGTATACATCTAATGCATTAATGTTAACTATGTGTGCTTCAACTTCTGATAATAGAGCTTTAGAGATCATAGACTTTCCAACTCCAGAAGGTCCATACAATAGTATACCTTTACTTTTTAAGTTTTCTATGTTACAAAATTTACCAGAAAGTCCAATATTGAAAACATCCTTTAAGTTCTCAATCAAGTTTGAGTAACCTCCAACACACCCTAATTTTTTTTGTTTCCCTGATTCACTTTTATCTTCAGAATTTTCAACTACTGTCCACTTTGTTGAATAAAGAGCTATAAATAGAGATGTAGTAGGACTTGGGCCATCAGACATATTTATCTTTGAGAACTTATCTACCAAACTTTCATCTGTCTTTGCATCCGTAATTTTATAAATGAGTTTTTTTCCATAGTATGGAATACTTATTCTATTGCCTACACAAAATATTTTTTCATGATTGTAATTTTTTATCAACACATTTAACTCTGTTGTCAATTTTTCTGTGCGATTTTTACCAATAGGTTCTATAATGATTTCTTGGGCTATACTTGGAGTCAATTGAAGTTTCTCTATTCTTACAGACCCTTCCAGTTTATCCAATTCAATTGCTAAAATAATATCAATCAACTCTTAATTTGTATCTAAAAATTTTAATATTATATTGTATAGTAATCTAAATTCCAAAAATTTAAGAGAGAAATTACCAGATTTTGTTAATAATACACTTGTTAAATTTTTATCATGTTGCCAAGCTGATTTAACCACCAAGTTATCTTTGCTTCTTATTAGTACTGGTTCTCCCATTGTAATTTCACATAATTGTAAAGTTGATTCAGACATGAAAACCATGTTATTTGCTGCTTGTACACTTACATGTTTTGGAAATTCTGAAATATTTAATTTATAAATAGCTGCCCGCATAGTTGTCAAATAATGGCTTTAAAAATACTTTATTTTGGCAAATACTTATTGCTCTCACAGCAATCACCTGAAGATTTATAAACATCTATTGTGCCATGGAAAATCTGATTTTTAATGAATCCATGGTTCCATGGTTCATTAGGTGGACAATTTTGCTCGTGTATAGCTGCATCCTTTTGTGCTATAGTAGCCTGACATTTGTTGCATGCTACCCATGGACATAAACTTTTTCTTGCTTTTGAAGACATTCTACAAATATACAAGTAGCTACCTACTTGTTTTCAATTAGAAATAATAAGTAATTCATTATTGTTAAATGTATTGATTTAAGACAAAATGAAAATAATTATTAGTGATACCAATTTGTATGCATATAATAATAACTGATTTAATTTGCGCAAATGTTCAACGTACAAACCACTAAAATTCACGTGGTATTATTGCGTGTATTAACCTCAAAACTAATGTAATTGTGTCAGAGAATATGGAATACTGCTGTATATATAAACAGAGTATAGGCATGATAAATTTAGTGAATCAAATCGTCAATGCTTTGTGCAAAAAGTTTCAGAAATCATCACTTTGATACCATCATCGGCGATCTGATGGACATAGCGGCAAATAGCGGTACTTTCGAGTATGTTATTATTCTATTTTTTTTATTTGTAAGTGATTGATAAGTGTAGTGAAGGTGATCAGAATTTTCAGTGCTCTTATATATGACTCGTATATACATACTTATATAGCACTATATCCATGTGATATAAACATGGGACGAATATATACCTATATATATATATATATATACGATATATTTGAAAAATATATAATATATATTTCAAATATATCCACCGCGCATATATCGCCCTGATTGAAAATTATACACGCATGCGCAAGTATTGTCGGCATAGTAGATTTCAATTTAGACTTCCGCTGCCGAGAGAGGGCTCTATTTCTCACTGATTTCATAGCGGCTTCGCGCATCAGTGGCAGCGGTACGGCGATATCTGACCGTACAAGTAATAAGTATATATATAAGCCATTTTTGAGACACGGAGTTTGGTTTCCTCCCCTCCTTCTCCGCATGCTTACAGATATGTATATATATATATATATATATATGTATATACTTTGAACGCACAAGCTGAGCTGCTGCTGCTACTGCCGCCGTAGCTCTATAAGTACCCCCTCCATCTTCTCTTTCTTAAAAAAATACTCCATACCCGCGAGAAAAGGAGAGAAAGAGGAAGAGCGCGTTCTTTCTGTTTCTCCTCTCTCTCTCCAAGTATGCAGGATCGAAGAGAGCAATACTTAGCTAGCATATCGCGAGAACAAGTAAATAAAATGCACGTCGACTCCTCTTTCGCGTGAAAAGAAAACTGGGTAAAAAGAATGAAAAAAGCGTCGAGAGATATGTATGTACATACATACATACGTTTTAGAGAGAGGTGCGAGCGAGCGAGACGGAGAGAGTAACGAGAGCGCAACGAACGACAGAGTGAGAGAGAGATCATCAGCTCACATTCTCCGCAGCTCCGAAAGATATTGCAGCTAAAAGACATGCGCGCGAGAGTGAGAGAGAGAGAGAGAGAATATAAGCCTAGCAGCGGCTGCACCTCGAGCTTTTTCATATGTACACACATAGTGCTCTGTCTCTGTCTTCGACGGTTTATTTATTCGGAAACGCATGCACGCGCTCGTCGTAGGTAGAGACTTAGAGAGCTATATAGAAAGGAGAGAGACGGAGAGAGAGAAGCGGCTCGGCAACGACGACGGGAGGAGAGCATTTCAGCATTCGAGGAAGACAGAGCGCGCGCGAGAAGGAAAGCAGCAGCAGTGCATACACACTCGCGGGAGTAGAGAGCGCAGCGAGCGACGTTGCTGCTGGAAAGAGAGAGAAAAAGAGAGAAGGAAACGGACACACGAAACGGTCGCGTATTATAATACACAGCGCAGCAGCAGGCCATCGGACCGAGTAGCAGCAGACGGACGGGAGAGAGAGAGAGAGAGAAACTGAAAACACGAACGACGAGGTGTGTGTGCATCGAGATTCGAGCGCCCGAGCGGGGAAAGATAGAGAGAGAGAGAGAGAGGGAGAGAGAGAGAGAAGAAAAAAGAAGGAAAACGCGCGGCGCCCACGTAAAGAACGGAAGCACCCGGATTACCCACACAGACGGCGGACCTGCACGGACAGTCTGCCGCCGCCGACTGGCCCGTCGTGTGTCTGTGTGTTATAATATATAAGTAGTGCCAGCAGTGCGTCGTCGCGCGCGCCAGAAAGTCCGGAGGCTCACTCTCGCGCGAAAAGCTGAGCTCCCGCAACGGCCGAAGAATTTCCCGTTTTTTTTCTCGCCCCGAAAGGGCGGCTGCAGCAGAGCACATACGAGCGAGAGAGCCAGAGAGTGTGTATATATCGTTGGCGGCAGCGGCAGCGCGCCGCAGTTGTGTATAATATACGTATATACTCGGAGCACACACCTACATGTATGTTGGTACGTGCAGTATACACACTCGCGACGGGGCTGTATGCGTATACGGACAGACGAGAGGATGATGATGCTGCCGCCGCCGTTGCTCTCTTCTCGTCGGGCGCATGAAGGTCATATAGCGAACGCTGCTGCTGCCGCTGCCGCCGCCGCTGACGAGCACTCTAGCTGCCGCTGCTGCAGCTGCTGCAGCAGCCTCCGAGTCTGCGAAGAAGCCGACAACTACTACTACTACTGCTGCTGCTGCTGCATCACGGGGACACATGTGTGCGCGGACCCTGCCTAGGACCGTCCTCCACCTGCGCTTTTAGACTCGTCGTGTGGGCCCACTGCTGCACGTGATACCTACGCTTCTAATTCGTCTTCTCTCTGCTTCCTTACATCCTTCCTTCGTTGCGGTGCTCCTGGCAGCACTTGTATACCGAAGAGAAGAGGATTCTCCGCGAGAGACCGAGAGAGAGAGAGAGAGAGAGAGAGAGAGAGAGAGAGAAAGATAGAGTCGGTGAGTGATTCGCGTGGGTGCAGCTGCTCGCTTTCCAGACGCCTTATCGAGAGAGAAAGAGACAGAAAAAGAGAAAGACGTGAGGTTCTGTGTCCTGGGTGCGACGACACGACGACGACTCTGAGGGGAGCACATGCCAGAGGTTATTACTGCTGAGGCAGGCTTTTTGGCTTCCTGTTCGAGGACTCACTCGTGGGACTGTGCAAAGTTAAAACTCACAGGCCGTGGACCTACGGCCAGGCATGGTCGGCTAAGGTATCTTTGGTTTTTCTTATTTTTATGGGAGTGTGATTGTTGCTGGAATTCAGGCTACCCAGACATATGTCAGTAGCAAATTTATGCTTAGACTTGATTCGAGGATAATCTGATTCTTGGATAGGTGTCAGTTTGACAGTTCCAGTTATTAGGTTGGATTCTATCGGCAAGTGGACTGAAAACTGTATAGTTTCTTAGTAGTTTTTTACCCTTCATTTAGTCTGATTGTATTGTTTGCTCATTCTGGGAGATGAGACATTGATATGCACGGTAAATAAGGAAACAGTAAGTGATAATACCAAGATGGAGCGTGTTTTTACTATACGTACAGAAAGTAGTTTGCCAAACAAATACATCCGTATTACTTTAGTAGTAGAAATAGCATTGCTAGTAGTTGGTGGTTTGTTGTTGTCCCTTTTTCCCCCCACGCTTACTCTTTGTATAAGAGTAGAGTGGTGTAAATTGAGCAACAATGATCTGTGTTTAAATGAGTATTGTTAAAAGATCCATATTCATCAAGAACAAGATGTTTTTTCATGGATTAATCCTATATTGCCTTGTAAAATTTAAATGATATCCCTTTACGATAACACATTTACTTGTAAACCTGAGCATAAATTTGCATAATTGTTCACTTTTTCTAATACTATTAAAAGTACGTTACAGTACACTGCTAAGTGCTCAATTATTATGCCTACGTATAAAGAGAAAGAAACAAGTGCTTATGTTTTCACAGATGTAATAAACAAGAGTGGATAGTAACCCATTCAATAATTATTTATAACACTTATTGTTCAAATTCCATAATGAATATGTACATTGCTGATTATAAAATCTTAATTAAAAAATGTAGGTGATTCCCGAGTGCCCAATTTTATCAGTAAAAAGTTATAAACAGCAGTGCAGCTAAACATATTATGATAAAGAGTTTAAAATTAGTTTCGTAACATTTATGACAATGTAGAGAATAGATTGTTTACTTATCAGTTTTGAAATTTTGAATTCACTGTCAAAGATATTTCATATCTCAAGTATATCATGAGCACTGATAAAATAAAATCGAAATAAAACGCGACGACTCTCAGTCAATCAAAATCACTGCCAATTAAGTACGATTCAAAACGATTTAATCTAATTCAGCAAAAAAAAATTTTCTTTCCAGGTTGAAAGGGCAGAGAATGGCGCACGAGCAGGTAACAGCAGCATGCGCGAGAAGTCCTCGGAATGTCATACCCAGGCGAGTCACGTGAGGGCGATGACAGAGATGTGCTCCCGCGAGCCGCCGCCGGCAGTGCTCCAGCATCATCGCCCGGCCCTCGGCAGCAGCAAGGCCAATGGAAAGAACCCGACCAGTTCACCCGTTCACCAACAACAGCATCATAATCACGCAGCGCATCACTCGCAGTCGTCACCGAGGCCCAGCAGCCTTGTGGCATCGCCTGCCTCGACGCCTGGCGGCCACGAGGACGACGCGAGCAACGGCCCGAGTAACGCAGCTCCTGGTAACTCGAACAACCATCTACCTACGCCTGGTGGTAGACTCAAGTTTTTCAAGGATGGCAAGTTCATTTTGGAGCTGTCGCATCGCAGGGACGGCGAGAGGACCACCTGGTTCCCCGTACCCAAGAAGACCTTTTGGCCGCCGGCCAATGTTACGCCCAGCAGACAGGAGAGCTCGGCCTCCCTCAGTGGTTAGATGAGGCTTTTTATTTTTAAATTATTTTTCATATATTTGACGAGATCAGTAGTAGAAGCTTCAAAAATCTGATAAGATTTTGCTTTTATATACGATATTAAGATAAGGTGTTAATACCGCAGCTGGGCAAAAATAATGTTATCTATCGAAAGAATCAATTATCTCTCAACCAGCTGCTGTAATTTTATTTTTATTTCGCGAAATTTTGCGCAACACGATAACAGATTCACTTCTGTATTTGGTTCATTATTGTAGAAGAACGTAAAGTTCTGTTCTCATTCGTCTTCAATAATAAGGATAGACTTTATTATTTAATTTAATTAAAAAAATATATATTTCAGTATCGGACGATAATTCGTCGATCCAATCGAGTCCGTGGCAGCGGGACCACTGCTGGAAGCAGAATAGCCCCCGGCGCAATATCTCGACTGAGTTCAACTTTTACTACAGGCGCAATCCTAAGACGCGACTGAGCGCCCATCCGAGACTGATAGCCCGCAAAAGGCGGCAACCGCTCGATACATGTTCCTCGCTGACGCAACTGCAGGAATCGCTCGTGAATTACCAGCAGCAAAAGCAGCCTCAGCCCCAGTTGTCGACGACAATAT
The DNA here is from genome assembly GCA_020010945.3 of Muscidifurax raptorellus. Classification (NCBI taxonomy): domain Eukaryota; kingdom Metazoa; phylum Arthropoda; class Insecta; order Hymenoptera; family Pteromalidae; genus Muscidifurax; species Muscidifurax raptorellus. The sequence continues at coordinate 37,707,464 of CM052078.1, read as the reverse complement.
CGACAAACGTACGGAAGCTCAACGGTGCCGCGGCCGTCGCTGCGCCGCCTAACAAGAGCCTTAGTATCATCATCGATAAGCTCGCGCGACTCCTCGACCCGAACGTCGTCTCGCCTCGCAAGCGCATACTACGCGAGCTCGAACGAGTAAGCCTCGAGGACCAAGCTTCCAAGCGGAGAGCCACGCCACCGCAGCCCGCCAACAACACACTGGTGACTATTGCAAATTACTTTTAATTGTTTTAGAATCATTAACGATCTATGATTGTCTTAACAAATTATGAAAATTAATTATACAAGCAAGTTGAGCGTTAGAAACCAAGCGAATCGTACGCGGAAGTCATTTTTTTATCGCCCCACGTAATCTTTACATCGGTGAGTCGGGTTACCACTTAATGCTAGAAAAAAGAAAGATACGCCGAGGGCATCCGTCTTCACTTAGGTACTTCCTGTCCGGTGAGTCCCCCGCGAGCCTCGCACGACAAGCGGATTTGAAGTGAGAAACGCATCGGTGACCCCGAGTATTTCTTCACGAAGAAAACAGTTAGGCTTTGTCTAACGTCGAAGTTACCTAGTTTTCTTTACGCTGTATTCAAATTTTTCGAGTAGAACGCAATCTTTCAAAAGGATAATTATTCAACTATAATACCAAATATAAAATCTTGTTATTGAATAAAGAATTAAATTGCAAAACAATAATTTAATTTTCACAGCAACAATCAAACGAGACGCCAACTCCGGTATCGAAGCAGCTGTCCTCGTATAGCATAACGAGTATCCTGGGCGAAGATAAGCCAAGTGCCGAGAGTGAGCCAGGATTCTTGCGTAATCTGCTGAAGCCTCAGGAGCGTCGCCATCCTCCGCAACAACCACAACACTCGCCTCAACACTCTCACTCGCCGCAGCATCACCCGCACTCGCCTCAGCATCATCCGCACTCGCCACAACACCAGCCGGTCTATCCGCGCTCGACGAGCCGGCTGGACCCGGCTGTGGCTGCGGCCTACCTCAGTCCCAGCGCGGCGGCCTCGTCGATCCACCAGCCGTTATACGGATTACCAATGCTGCCGCCCGCGGCCTACAGGGCACCACCCTTCTGCTGGATGCACTACTCCCAGCCGGTGCATTATGCGCCACCGATGCCGCTTTATGCGGCACCCCCGCAACCACCTCACCATACGCCCTCACCCTCGCCGCCTGCTCATCGCTACAAGGACTATAGGGAGCAAACTCTTACACCTCCCTCGGGTACGTAATTTTTTAGATCTTTTTAGATTTAGTTGAAAAATAACATGATTAATTAATAATTCAGACATTTTTAATATTTTTTTTCTATGGCGAAACAAAACTTAAGACATTTAGTTACCACAGATCTCGTGTGTTTCAGATATGCCTCTAAACTTGTCCAAGCACGCGGGTTGAATCTCAGGATCCCAAAAGTCGGTGCCTTATTGTTGGACAAATTACGGATGAAAAAGTAACCTTAGAATAGCCTATATGCGCAAACACTGCCCGTGCAACGACAATGCGATATACATACATTAGTATTTTTTTTATCCCTAAAGCAAAATAGAAAGTACGTATGTAGTAGGTAGAAACTCAAAGTAAAGGCTCTATACGGCTGCTCGTGGAGTTGAGATTTTCGCAATGTTACTTGTAAAATTATTCTGCTTAGATGGACGGATTTGACAGGGACGATTTGCCGAACACCGGCTGTATTAATCAAGCATAAAAACTAGGTGAATATTGCTGAGCAATGATAAACTAACAATCAAGTTATTTTTTATGCATACAAGTTGTTGTAGATAGTGACTATCTATTAATTTTTTTAATTTACATACAAAAGTATTCAGTAACTTTTGAATACATTTTAAAGTGTTTTTATTTATAATAATTTTTGTATTGGAACTTCATTTTTTAAATTCTTTTACATACTCCAAGAGTTACAGTATTTTGGAAATACGACACAGGCAAGAATATCTATTTCAGTATTTTTTGAATGATAACTTAACAAATTTTGAATGATCTTTTATCGTTTTAATGTTTTTATTAATATCATTGCTGTTACGTAAAATTAATAACGTTAGAAGGAAATTAGAGAGATTCAAGCGAATATATATGTGTAAACGAAAGAAATTTAAATACTGTTTTACTACAAAATATCGTTTTAAGCTCGACGTGTTTTCATTATTAGTGATCATTTATTTGTTAATAATTATTATTTGAAGATGAATTTTTCTAATAATCACATTATTTTCCTAAAATGTATACATGTACAATATTTTATAAATTTTAATGTGATAAATACTAGTGAAAAGTTTTATACTAAGACGATTACAAAAATAAGAAAGAATGTAAAGGCAAAATCTTCTATTAAATTGTATAAGTTATCAGAAATATAACTTCATATCCAATGGTTGCAAGCACAGGGATAGAATAGGGATAGAATATTAAATTAAAGATTTATTAGAATTTTCAAAAACGTATTTTTCCTATCGAATTTGACGTATAATACAAACGATCAATATAAAGTGGACCATAATGGAGATACATAATGGAGAATAGGTTGGCATTGATAATACATAATTTAATATTATATCTGAATGGCGAAGTGTCTAAACAGTATAAGAAAGATAGATTTTTGACAGTTACATATCTATATTTTCATAATTTAACGTATTTTACAAATATTTATAACTTGAAGTATTTTCATTTATAAATCTTAACTAAAAATCTATGTTTGTTACTTTTTATAGTATTCCGATCGGTTAACAATTGAATACATCATTATTAAATTATTATAACACTTTTATCCTCACATTAAAAAAAATATCGACATACAAAAAATATTATTCTGTTATGCAAATATAAAATTACAATAACAGTCTTAGTCTTAAGGTACTAAAGTACAACTTATATGTTTAATTTGTACTGAAAACATATCAAACTAGTTTGATATTTAAAGACTCGAGTATTACATACTTTCTGAAAGAAACACATCTAAGTATACATATTCCAATTCTTCTTAACATTCACCGTAAAAGCACGATTGTCAATCGTGATTCACGACTTATCATCTAAGCAGAAGCTTCGTAACAATACGAACGACAGCTGCGAGATCTCGCGACTCCAAGCACGAGAGCAGTCCGATTAATAAAACTTGTACATAAAGAAAAAAATTCATGACTTTCCTCGTCATCGTCGCTGTCAAGCTCCTAAACGCACCTTTTTATAACTGGAAAAAAAGTTACTGCTCGAAACTACTGAACTGAATTGGCAGCGACGTGCCGTAGCTAGTAGTATTATACGTGTATTACGCAGCGTAAATGGAAAGTCAAAATGCAATATCATGTATATTATATTTTGGAGCAAAACTCGTGGTTCGTCTTAATAGTTGACAGGCTCCTCAAAAAGAGTCAACTTTCCTTCCATTCCTTTAATATAATAACTTCGTTCTTTGTTGGTTTTTTCTCCTCGATGCATCCACGTGTTTCTTCTTCCTCTCTTTCTCGTCGAACGAGGCCTTTTTCCTTACTTTTTACCGACTTCGGATCTTCCTCTCATTGCTCGTTTTTAAGTGATTTTGCACACAACGGTGACTCCTTATAGCCTAGCAATGAGTGACGAACCGCGCCACTCTATTTTTTAATTATTCAGTTTTATTTTGTTATTGACTCTTATTAACGTTATACTGTCATTATTACATTCAATATTATTCTTAAAGAACAAAATACGACTATCTTCTACTTTTATGCAAACATTACATACATATATATAAAATTATGTACAGAAGAAAAGGATATTATCTACGTATAAGGACATTGACTATTATAAATGATGGCGCGCATTGTTTCTTTTTTCGTTTTTTTTTCTTAATTTAGGGGATGTAACACATTTTATCTATAAACACCGTGTACGTAAATCGAACTAGACCATCAGCTCTCTTCGTGCCTGACCTTTTCTCGGAAACTATTTTATTCTCAGAATCGACACGACGTATTTGGAAATCTTTTTGAACCCCAATATCTAGACACGTATTTTATTTATGCGTATTATATATATATCGTACAAGAATAAATGCATTATGGACTGGAAGTATGGAGCGTGCCTTAGTTTTTTAAAAAGAAAAAATTTTAAGAAAGAGATATAGAGAAAAAACTAGAAAGTTAACTATTTCTCTAAAGGCACACTAGCACTCGTGAATACTTTGGCATGTTTACTTAAATTCGGCTTGGAGGAACCAAAACAATGAAAGTTTCTAATTAATTTAAGATTTAAACATGATGTCCGTACAATGTCGTACAACAATATTTTTATACAAATTTACATGAGATTGTTCAGGGAGGAAGTAATGAACTAGTATTTCAAATTTTCTAAAATAACAGTATGGCCTTAAGAGATAAAATTATCACAAATATAGATGTAATTATTTATATAGTGTAGAAAGATGTACAATTTCTAAAATTTGCGATTCTCTGAGTAATTTGTTGAAAGTGCTCGAGAGTGCTAGTATGCGACAAAAGTAATCGTAAGTGCGAAAACGTTCAATACGCGTATATGCAATTTATGTATGTATATATATATATATATATATATATATATATATATATATACATATACTCATTTGTCAAAGAGAGCTAGAGCGAGTGTGTGAAAGTTCGAGCGAATCGTTGCTAGAAAGATGTATTAAGTCGAGTGATTGAATCGAGTGAACGTGAGAGCCCAAGAAGAGATAATCCGCTTGTGTATTGTGTATATGATGACTAGCGCAAGGAATCCGCAATATATACGTTCTTCTAAGCTCTATTTATTCTGTATAAAAAAGAGGAAATTGTCTCGATATTGTTAAACGTACGTTAGTAGGCATTTCTTTCCTATTATTATATTAGTATATTTAAGTTACGTTGTCGTGCGAAGGCGAAGCTCGCTCAAGTGTCTGTCTGCCACATAAACCTACATCGATCGCCAAGCGATATGAACATCGATTTTTCTCCCATTTATCTACACACATTTTTAATTGTATTTACTTTCTACTATTACAGCGCGTCGACCATTCGGACTTTATTTTAAAATGATGATGTAATGACGAAAGAGGAGAGCAATGTTGAAAGGCGATGCGAATGCGAAAAATTGTATAGAAAGACTAATTTCATAAATATAAATATTTCGTATACTACTATATTGACGTTTCGTAACCCCCCATCGCCTTATTATTCATAGTGCCTTTTGTATTGATTTGTAACAATATTCCGTTTACGATAAACCCTTCTGCTTTGCACACCTTAAGTATTACATTGTTTACTTTTGTATATTTTCATTTAGAAGTCGAGCGCAAAATCGTGAATAGTGGCAAGAGTTAGTTCGGCGAAATGGAACAGACTCGCGAATAAAATTATGATACTAGACACTAAGTATCCAGTGATCGGTAAAGTCAAATACATCGACGCCGAATAAGGTGCGATTTTTTAAAATCACCCTATACCATTATGTCAACATGTGAGGCAGCGAATTAAGAAACGCAAATGCACGTACCCAAGCTCTCCGATTGTTTCTAAATCTAATGCCTTTGTGTCAGTTATATCCGAGACACGACTGTTGAGTATCGCTTCGACGTTTCTGGTTACCTGCCTCACACTCTTCCCACTTGTAAAGAAAATCGCAATTCCTTATCTTTGTAGTTTTTACGTGAACTATACACAAAAACGTCTTGTTCATTTTCTCTATCTATATGTATTATTGATTTATTTAAACGTTTACAAGAAATCCAGACGGGTGTACACGTACATGCTCATTTTCAACAGTGCGACAGTAAGTAGCTATGTATCAATCGGTAAAGCTAATCGTTTTCAACAATCCAATAAATGATTTAAATGCAGACTCGTAAAACAAATTTTAAAATCCGCGCTTTCAGCAAACCAGCAGATATCGACAGAGCTCGCCAGATGTCAGTAGCGTCGAAACTCAGTCCGCCGCCCGCGTCGACCGGCAGCCGCAGCAGCAGCACTCATCAGCAGTCCCGGCTCCCTTCCCTCTGGGCTCTCGCTTCCCGGCAATCTCGCATCTCTGTCCAACCAACGCAAGCCGGCGGCTGTTAGCGCTGTTACGTCCAGAGTCCATAAATCACCGACAAGGACGCGCATATACCCCCTTCCCCTACCTCTAGCTATCTGCTTTTCACAGTCGCGGGCAGAGGTCGACTCTGTTCAGGCGCACACGTATCGTGACGACTCGCTGCGTGTGCTGCTGGCGGTGGCGTGCAGTGTGCACTCACTCAGTTCTCGCACTAGCAGGACGGCGAGTGGACGTGGCCGTGCGCAGCGTGCGACGGCGTAAACTCCCCTGGGCACCCGGAACACGAGAGCAGAGTCGTCGGCATCGTCTCGTCGCCAACTCCTGGAATGAACTCCTGGTTTTGAGAAAAAAAAAGTATCGCGTGTGTGTTGCTCGTACATATAGGCATATATACATATATATATAGTGCGCGAGAGGAGAGCCGCCGCGGCTGCAATATATACAGTCGTCCAGTAGAGGGCCAGACGCAGTCGAGCGTGTGTTGCCTATATGTATATATAGTACAGTGCGGTACAGCACAAGAGAGAGATAGAGTGACATGACCGGCTGGCTGGTTCTTTAGTTAACGCGATCACGGTTGAACCGAGACCAGGTGCTGCTGCTCTGCTCTTCCTCTCGACGACCGGCGCTCCTGGAGAGAGAGAGAGAGAGAGAGAGAGAGAGGGAGGTACGGTCTCCAACGGCCATCGCCTCTAGTTCGCAGGACGAGCGCCGCCGCCGCCGCCGCGTCTTCTCGGAGGGAGAGAGAGAGATAGAGAAGGACGCGGAAGTGCATCAGGAGCGCGCGTGTGGTAGTATTAAACATACGTATATATATATGTAGTGCGCGTCGACGAGTGCGTACGAATCGTCCGGCACGTATATAGCACCGAGCTTGTGTGTGTATGCGCGTACAGCTATACAAAGCGAGAGAAAGAGAGAGAATATATAAGCCAACACATAATGAAAATGGCGGTGTGGCTGCGCGCCGAGCGGAGCGACTCTACTACTACTACTACTACTACTACTGCTGCTGCTGCTGCTGCTAGTAGTCGCCGCTGCCGCTAGCCGCCACCGTGTCAGCGGACTGACCGGAGCAAGATCTGTCCATCGTGTCGTGTGAG